>JARQOC010000001.1:609007699-609322136 GCA_033576535.1 Allobates femoralis
TATCGCAGATGCACCCGACCAGTGTACCCGAGTTGAATGTTCGGTTGGGAGTTCCTCGGTGTCTCCCCAAGCGAACCCGGTGTCGAGATCCTCAAGGATGCTACGGGTCTCGTCGTCATCGTCCTCGACCTCTTCCTCGATGAACACATCAGGCTGCTCGGTGGCGGGAGGCACTGGAACTGGGTCCTCCGTACAACAGGGCGGTGGTGCGGCGGATCTTTCCACCGGGACGTCCTGCTGGGCTTCCAGGCTGCCTGCCTCTTCATCTGTTTCAGCTGGTAATGGTGTCTGCATCCCGGTAATCAGGCAGGCCTCTGTATTAGTAGGAGAGGTCTCTGGTCCAGGGAAGACACAGGCAACAGTCTTTGGAGTGATACGACTGTTGGCGGGTTCCTCGGTGGGAACCTGGTAGATGTCGGCTTCTTCGGTGGAGCAAGTTATGGGCTCCGGCTCTGGAGTCGGTCCGGCTGCAATTTCAAGCAGTGGAACGGGTGGGGCTGTGGTCTCCACTGGAATGACAGTCTATGGGCTCCGGAGACAAAGCAGGACAGGTGGTGGGCTTTGGTGAGGTTGTGGAGAAACTGGCGACATCGTCTGGTCCTGGAGTCGCTGTACCTGGTCGGCTCTGCTGCATCGCGTGATCTAGTCGTCTGCCTAGGCCTGTGCTCCAGCTGCGAATCGTCCATTCAACAGTCTCAATTAACCGCACCCGGAGGTCTTGCAAAGCCTCTTGCCAAAAGTCGGGGCTCATGTCGATGGTGAGGACAGGACCCGGACCGGGATGGCCTATGGCTGCTCTGGCCTCTGCCTCGACCTGTTGCATAAGGTCTTGGAGTTTCATGCTGGCCATCTTGGTAGAAGAACCACACCCGTCTCTACCCGGTAGCTGTACTGGTGAAGAGCTGGTGAAGAACGGTCTGTCTGACACTCCCACTTCCTTGGGGGCTTTCGTAGTCCAATGGTGGGAAAAGTCTTTGGGGTCCGCCCCCATGGTTGATTCGAGCAATCAGGGCGGACAAAGATTTTGGCGCCTTTGCCTTTAGCCCTCCCACGAAGAGGGGCAGTGGCTCACCCCTGGGCTTGCACGTGGCGGATCCTCATGGCGGGGACGCCATCTTGGCCCAACGGTGAAAAGGCGGGAAAAGTTCTTTTAGGGACGAACAAAGTCCAAATTGTTGAAATAAAGTCTTTTTAAAGCACATTATACCAGTTAGGGAACGGGCCTGCTTGTATCCTGTTCGTGACGCCATTTTCTGACTCACTGTGGCCGGGACTCCGGTTTAGACAGGCAGTAGCTTCTTCCTCCTTGTCACGGGTGGACCGCGCCTGCTGGTAGTGGGGCCCGGTTGAGTGCAGATCAAAAAGAAGAGACGTCTTGTGGGAACAGATTATAGGGTTAATTTGTCGTGACGCCACCTATGAGTGTTTCGGTAAGTCTTACCGACACTGCGGGGCCTCCGGGGGATGGAATGCAGCGAGATGGAACGCTCCCCACAGGCTAAGCGATGATCCCCGGAAGCTGGAGCTGCTTAAGATGTTGTGCGGCAGCTGCGGTTACCTTGTGTGCGGACGGATGCAATCATAAGGAAGCACGGACACTGAAAGTCTCTGTAACGGGTCTTTACTGTAACCAGCAGGCAGTACATGGCATACAGTTGTAGGTAGCAGACCGGGTGGACTCAGCAGTGATAGGTGTCCCTCAGAGATCCGCGGTGTTCCTCCATTCTATCTAAGTAAGTTGCCGTTGTCGCCCAGGAATATCAGATCGGGTACAGGGAGGCTGCTTGAATGCCCTATCTGGGGTATACGTTCCGGATGCTTTGGGGAGCCTTGGGTCCCTTGGTGGGTATGTCAAGGTAGAAAATACGCTCTTCCACTATATTTATATTTTCCTTATATATACTTTATATTATATATTTTTACTAATACTCTAGATGAGAAACAATAAGTTTTTCCCTTAACCTGGTATCCAATAGCTATATCTCTCCCTCTCTCATTCACTTTCCTCTTCTCTCTCTCTATGTCTCTCTCTTCTCTCTCTCTTTCTTCTCTCCCTCTCATCCATGAACCAAAGCTATGTGTAAACAAAGTGCCTTTCAGAAGAGAAGATACAGTGTGCGGAGGTGCCCAGGAAATTAAGGAGCTGATTGGTCACTACTGTGCCGATGCCAGGTTGTACCATGGGAAGCTAAAGATATCCTGCATACCAGAGGCCAAGAGAAGACATCATGACGTGATGGAGAACGGACTTGTAGAAGACAAAGAACTGATTATTACTAACAGGGATTGATATATTAGCCTAACTCCACCTAACCCCTATCTAATCCCACCTTGTCCTGGCCAATTCACGCCTATTCCCTAGAGTATAAAATACTGTGTACCCGGAAATAAAGTGGCTGTTGCTGTGACCATTGCCATTGCTTAATAAAGCAACGAACATATTATAAGTTTGAACCAGATTCTCCGTCTGATTTACTCTTATCTGGTACCATATGTTCATAGTCTAATCTGGAGTGGCTGGTGAAGGAGTGTATTGTCGCTACGACCCCGACAGGTACACCGCTGGTTAGACGACTGGATTTGGCGATGGTGGGGTGCTTCTGTAGAGCGGTCCCTCCACTCCTCTGGTTCTCATAGCAGAGCTGAACTACTGCTAGCTTCGGTACCAGCAAACCGGCTGTAGATTGGGCACGGGAGTTTTTGGACTCGCATGATGATGCCCGTAATTGGTAGGGAGATGGCCAGCGAGGGTGGCCAGGGGGTCGCACGAGACTGTGCAACACCCTCTCCTGGGTTGCAGAGCTGGGAATCTGCAGAGGTCTTCTAGGTTGCTGTCGCTTCTCCAGACCCGAGACCAACTCTCTAGGCTGGACTAAACTTCTACTACTACACACTACCCTTGCACTCCGCCCACCAGGACCTTGATTGGCCCTCTATTCTAGGTGATGCATGCAGGGTAAGGATCTCTGAGTTAACCATTCGACTGCTGGGTCAGAGAATATTGCTGCTGCATTTGTGGCTGCAATACCCTCCTGTGACGCACTCGTTGCGGGGCGCCACAGCAACAGTCGCAGCACACCCCGCCGGGTGTCTCCAGACCTCTTCTGTAGCCTTCTGCCATGCTGCCTCGATTACTGGAGGTCTTTCCCTGGCCAGGTTCCTCCACAGTCACATCCAGTGGGCCCTCGGGATCACTCCAGGTCTTTCTACAGCAGCGCTCTCTTCAGCGTCCTCGTCTTCCGTCCGTGTGTCCTGTAATGGCGACTCTTCTCCATCCGTTTCCTGCCCCGCCTTTCCTGGGTGTCTTCTTCCTCAGCTTCCGCCATACCCTCATTGGTAGCTACACTTAGGGGCGGAGGCTCCTCCTTGGGATTGATGGCTGGCTCCCCGGGTTAAGGGGAACCAGGGCGGGCCTTTCTTTTCCTGCTCTGGACCAGGTCGGCCCACGATGAGGGGGTCTGGGCACGCCTCCCTTGCACATGGCCTCAGGCTCCTATGGCCGCCATGATGCGCAGATTTGGCGGGAAAAGCCCAGAACACGAATCTTAGGCACTCGGGGTCCGATTCTTTAGGACCGGGTTCATCCTGTTTGTGACGCCAAGTTGTGGAGCCCACTGGACGGGGTAGTCGGTACCGGACAGAGGTACTCTTGGGGATATCACAGCGTCTTGGTCCAGACCGTGTCCCGGGTTCTCACAAGTAAAAGGGAATATATACAGGGGTATTGCTTGTCGTGACACACCCACGGGGTTGTGGCCAGTAAGGGGACCACCGCTGCAGTGTGCTTTTGTCAGGAGGATGGATGGATGCTGCAGCAAGGTTTATGAGCCCGCTGTGGGTCTGGCTGCTCCTGACAGGCCGAAAAGTACAATACGGTTCTGTATACCTGGAATCAGACACGGGAGACTGAAGCAGGGTTCACCGGGTTTACTCACAAGTTCTTCCAAGTCAAACAGTTCTCACAGTTCAGTTCTTAACAGCTTTACACAGTTAACTCCAGAACTTTGAACCCTCTGCAGCCAGGCTGTCACTCTGAGACCCCTCACTCTCTCTCAGTGTCCTTTCAGGCTTGTTCTCTCTATGCTATTCTCAGTCAATTGTATGACGGCAACTCGGTCCCTTGTGTAGCAGGCTCTCCCTATATATGTATGGGCGGTAAGCCGGGTCCTAAAATGTTGCTTAGCCTCCAATCCGTGTAGTAGTGGCACCGATCTGGAATCTGTGTCCCCTGTCGGTTTGTCTGGGGAGCCGGCGTATAGCAGCAGTCCCCCTCAGAGCCGACACTCTGGTTGCAGCCTAGCTTGGGTGATCCTATCTTGCAAGGGATCAGGGATAAGCAAAGTATACGGTAACCGCATTGCTCCGGATTACACATCCTGAGCAATCCGGTTACCGCATTGCGGTTGCCAAAGCCGCCCCGAAAACTGCAGCCTGCATGATTTTTAGCGAAGGCCGCAGATCCAGAGCCGGTAACCGGATTGCATGTAAAGCAATCCGGTTACCATAATGGGCTCCTATGGGGAGCGTTCCTGATCCGGTTTTGAGTTTTTTGAAAGCTCAAAACCGGATCAGGATTTAAAAAACATGCTGCATGTGTGACCCCAGCCAAGATTTAATACTTGGTGGTAAACCCTTGTTGGCAGCACAGCAGTCAGACGTTTCTTGTAGTTGATGATGACGTTTGTGCAATGTCAGGAGGGATTTTGGTCCACTCCTCTTTACAGATCATCTTTAAATCATTAAGATTTTGGGGCTATCACTTGGTAACTCAACTCGGAGCTTCAGCTCCTCCATAAGTTTTCTATGGAATTAAGGTCTGGAGACTGGCTAGGCCTCTCCATGACCTTAATGTGCTTCTATTTCAGCTACTCCTTTGTTGCCTTGGCTGTATGTTTTGGGTCATTGTTGTGCTGGAAGACCCAGCCACAACCCATTTTTAATGTCCGGGCGAAAGGAAGGAGGTTGTCACTTCGGATTTTATGTTACATGGTTCCATCCATTGTCCCATTGATGCGGTGAAGTAGTCTGTGCCCTTAGCAGATAAACACCCCCAAAACATAATGTTTCCTCCACCATGCTTGACTGTGAGGATGGTGTTCTTTGGGTCATAGACAGTGTGGCGCCCCTGTGAACAGTGTGGCCACATAAGGAACTGCAGCCAGGCAGAAAGATAGACAGTTTGTGCAACAAACACCCTCACAGCACACACACACCCACCAGAGCATAGCACCCAACCGGAGCCCGGGACTCTAGGTGGGCCACGGGTGGTGTGGTTTAGAGGAAAGTGGGTGGGAAGGAAGGAAGGTCAGGTGGTAGACTAGTATAAAAGGAGGAAAAGAGGAGGAAGGAGTTAGTAGGCCAGAGTGAGCCGAGAGGTAAAGACCAGCAGAAAGTGACACATCCCGGTGGGGTTGGGCTCCCTGGAGACGCAGAATCCAAAGAGACACAGATCCATGGAGAGAAAGCTTGTCCATAGCCGGCATCCCAGAGACCGGACCGTATCACCGGGTCCGAGGAACACGGCAACACCGACCAACTACAGGCGGGGTGGATTCCCCTTGAAGTGACTGGAATCCACACGGGTTAGAGGGAGCCTGGTAACACCTTGGAAGACAGGGTTACTGCAGGCTAGGCACATACCAGAGTGTCGGCTCTGAGGGGAACTGAAGTTCCACACCGGCTTCCCAGACAAACCGACGGGGAGCTTTAACTCCAGGTTGAAGTTCCTACTACAAGGGTTGGAGGCACAGCAGCAACCACGAGAACCCGACTTACCACCCGCACACACATAGGGAGAGGCTACATACAAGGGGCCGAGCTGCCGCCATATAATCCGCAGGAGAACAGAGTAAAGAGAGAACAAGCCTGAAAGGACATATAGAAGGAGTGAGGGGGCTCAGAGCGACAGCCTGGCTGCAAAGGGTTAAGTGTTACCGGAGTTAACTGAACTGTGAACTGTGTTGAGAACTGTACCCTGACTTGTGTGACTTTGAAGAACTTGAAAGTAAGTCCGTTGAACCCTGTTTCAGTGTCCGTGTCTGATTCCACGTGTACAGAACTGTTATTGTCCTTCTTACTGGAGCAGCTCATCCATCTAGCTGCAGCCCATCCATCCCTCCATCCTCCTGGCAGAGCTGCGCTGCAGCGGTGGTCCCATTACTGACCACAACCTGTGGGTGGCGTCACGACAAACATTATCCACTGTATATATCCACTTTTACTTGTGAGAACCCAGGACATGGTCCAGACCAGGACCTCTGTGACATCCCCAGCAGCGCCCTGGTCTGAGTACCCCGTCCCAGTGGGCTCCACAACAGCATTTCTCTTCCTCCAAACAAGGCGAGTCGAGTTAATGCCAAAGAGCTCAATGTTTGTCTCCTCTGAGCACAGCACCTTCTCCCAATCACTCTCACAATCACCAAAGTGTCATTGGTAACTTCAGACGGGGGCACATGTGCCTTCTTGAGCAGTGGGACTTTGCGGCACTGCAGGATTTTAATCCATAACGGTGTAATGTGTTAAAAATGGTTTTCTTGGTGACAGTGGTCCCAGCTGCCTTGAGATCATTAACAAGTTCCCCTGTGTAGGCTTCGGCTAATCTCTCACCTTCCTATGACCTGGATACCCAACGAGGTGAGATTTTACATGGAGCCTCAGATCGATGTGGATTGACCTCATTTTGTATTTCTTCATTTTTCTTCCTATTGCCCCCACAGTTGTCTCCTTCTCCCCCAGCTTTGTCTTCCTTATGGTTTTGTAGCCCATTCCAGCCTTTTGCAGGTCTAGGATCTTTTCCCTGACATCCTTACAAAGCTCTTTGGTCTTCCCATGTTGCAGAGGTGAGAGGCGACTGATTCATTGAGTGTGTGGACAGGAGTCTGTGGCGCCCCTGCGTCCAGGAGGCCACAAAAGGGAACTGCAGCCAGGCAGGTAGGACAATTGTTGCACATCAACACCCTCACAGCCCATACAACCCACGTACAGTAGATGTCAGCATCCAGCCTTAAGATTGGATACTCTAGGCAATTGAGGGGTGGTGGATTTAGAGGAGTGGGTTGGGCACACACGTAGTCAGGTGACTTGAGAGTAGAAATAGTGAGGGGGAGGAGGAAGGAGTTCAGTAGGCCCAGGGTGCCGAGCAGAACAGATCAGCAGCAGGCTGAGGAACACAGCAAAGACTAAGAACAGGCCAGAGAACAGCAGAAGGTTGAGCTAAGCTGAGCAGGAGAAAGACACACACGTCCTGGAAGAGTGAGGGCATAAGGAGCGCAGAATCTGTACCGAGCCAGTGTGAGACGGAGGAGAGAGAAAGCCTATCCAGAGCCAGATCACCAGGAGTGTGAGAGAACAGAGAGGGACGGTGATACCTGGGCCCTAGAGCTACAGCTAAAGCAACCGACTGCAGGCCGAGTAGCCCTCCTATCATACTGAGAGATGCAGAAGAAAGAGCCTGGTAGAGCCTCACATCTGAGGACTGCTGGAGGCTGGGCTGAAGTAGAGTGAGTGAAGTAGAGGGGACCGTAGTTTTACCCAGGATCCCCAAACAACACGACGGGGGACCACAGCTTCACGTTAGGGTCCCTACTCCAAAGGACAGGCAGCTCAGTGACGACCAGGAGGACCCACAGGGGCCCGAGTCAACGCCATACTGTCCGGAGACACCCACCAAGTGTACAGAGAACGTAAACAGCCCGGAAAGGACACAGAGACTGTGTGAGGGGTCACAGAGAGAGAGACCTGGCTGCAGAGTAAAGGGAACCCGGAGAGGGAGAGTGAGCCCGTGTACTTGAACTTTGTAAGAACTGTAACTGACTTGTGAACTGTCTGAAGAACTGAGAGTAAACACGGAAAAGCCTGAGATTGCTTCCCTTGTGTCTCTGCATGAAAGCGATTCTCTCCATACAGGATTACAGCAAGCCCTTCACCTGCAGAGCCACAGCACAGCCTGTCAGCACCAGCACTGAGGAGAGATACCTGCAGCGTTTGCACAGTAGGTGTATTGAACATTCCACAATAGACTTTAACCCTTACTGCCCCGGGGAACACAGTTCTACCCATTGGAACTATTCCATCTACGCTGCCATTCCATCATCCGTCGGAGGTTCTGCAGCAGCGTCGGCCCCACCACTGGCCGCATATAGTGGGTGGCGTCACGACTGACAATCCCCTGTAAATATTCCCCTTTTATTGTCGAGCCAGGGACACGGACCGGACCAGGACCACCTGTGACTTCCCCAGCACAGACCGGTCCGGCACCGAGTACTCCCGTCCCAGTGGGCCCGACAACCTGGCGTCGCAAACAGGATCTACCTGGTCCAAAAGAATTGGACCCCGTGCGCCTAAGGAAACGTGTTCTGGACTTTTCCCGCCAAAATCTGACCTTAATGGTGGCCAGGGGAGGCTAACGCCATGTGCAGAGGAGGCGTAACCAAACTCCCATCGTGGGCCGGCCCGGTCCAAGGCGCGAAGAAAAGGACCCGCCCTGGCTCCCCTTAACTCCGAGAGAGCCAGCCACCAATCTGAAGGAAGAGCCTCCGCCCCTAGACCCTCCTACCACTGAGAAGCTGGCGGGAACCAAGAAGGAAATCGTCATCAGGAGGGGGGGAACAAGCAACTGGAAGAGAAGCAGTCGCCATTGCAGTACATGCAGACGGAAGCGGAGGACGCCGAGAAGGACTCTGCACCCGGAAGACCACGAGTGATCCTGGAGGGCCCACGGAGTGACCCGGTGGAGGAACCCGGCAAGGGAAAGACCTTGTGTGACCCAGACGAGATGGCAGAAGGTGGCAGAGAGTATCCCCATGTCCGAGACACCCAGAGGGTGTGCTGCGGCTGCTACCCCAGCAGATGACACGGGCCCAGGAGGAGCATCGGACCCGGATCCAAATAGATTTCGAGCATCGCCGAAGCTATGAGACTTTGTCTGTACAACCTGGCTGGGTTGGAGTGCCACGTGATCGTGCAGAGAGCGAGGCCGCATGCCGCACCGCGACCCTGGTGGATGTGACTACCCCACAAGCTGCACCGCGTACTGCCCAAAAAGAAGCCGACCCACTAGGAGCTCTACCGGAGGGATACCTGGCGTTGCCGCAGCCCCTGATACCACCACCGACTACCACTGAGGTGAGAGGGGAGCAGCTCCGTTGCTGGTGGGAGCAGGATAAGAACTGTGACGATCTGATGGGCTTTCTGGGAGATCCCGCTGGTGAAGTAGGCCCTGCAGAGCTAATCACCCGAGAGGAGTACATCCGCAGATATGTAAGAAAATGGGAGAAAGAGGAGATAGAGCGGCAGGTACAGAAACAGGTGATGATACTGAGAGACGCAGAGAGAGAGAGCCTGGTAGAGCCTCACATCTGAGGACTACTGGAGGCTGGGCTGACTAGAGTGTCAACCAAACGTGAGTGTGTGTCCTCCAACCCTTCTCCACCATCTATAACCCCAATAGACTTTACCCTTTACTGCCCCGGGGGATACAGTTCTCCCCACTGGAACTATACCATCTCCGCTGCCACTCCATCACCCCGGAGGTTCTGCAGCAGCGGCGGCCCCATCACTGGCCGCACCAAGTGGGTGGCGTCACCCGTGACAAATCCCTTGTAAATATTCCCCTTTTATTGTGAGGGCCCAGGGACACGGTCCGGACCAAGCCACCCGTGACATCCCCAGCTACCGACCGGTCCGGTACCGAGTACCCTAGTCCCGCCTGGGGCTCCACACAGACACATAGTGATGGTTGTTTCGGTACCTTTTACTGGTGGCAGGGTAACAGGTACAGTCCAGAGTAATAACCAGGTCCCCGGTGCAACTTGGGACTTCCACCTTAGAAAGTTATGAGGCCTCCTCTGTGTCTGTGCTCTGTGGTTTAGGATGAGTCCTGCCTGAGCCTGAACTCACCGCTTCTTCTCCCTCTCTGGGCTTTGTCCTAAACTGACTATGAGGTCCTTCTGCGGGGTCCCCGTTTCTCCTATGGCCCCTGGTCCTATACTTGGTCACTTTAGTGTCTCTTACTTATTCTCCTCAGGGCTGAACTCCTCCTGAGTCCTCCGGGCTATTGCTGTAGCAATAAATGATTACAGCATCGGACTCCGGTGTCCGGGTATACTAAAGGACTGTAGTAACCGGTTCCCTTTCTTAGTTCCCTGCTTTCTCCACTTTCCTCCGACCCTTTCCTTAGGGTGTGCACAGCAGTCAGTGGTCCCTGGTCCTGGGCTTGGATCTCTCCCAGCGACCAGCTCCTCCGTCTCCTCTCTCTTCTCTCCTCATTGCAGACTCAAGGCCACTTCACACACACAGATATCTGAGTCCAATATCTGAACAGATCGCTGGTTGCAGTGAAATCATGGACACATAGTTCCATTTTGTGGCTGTGTACAATGGAGCAATGTATCCATGATTTCACTGCAACCAGAGATCTGTTCAGATATTGGACTCAGATATCTGTGTGTGTGAAGTGGCCTTAACTCCTGGGACTGACTAACTCCTCCCCTCAGGCCTGGATGTTCTTAAAGGGGAACTGACTTAAGGCAGCCAGTAGAGCTCCCCCTTCAGGCCTGGGGTGGAAATGTGTTGTGTGCTGTGCGAACCAAGGTGTAATTCCCTCCTTGCACCGGTGGATGCTGTGGCAATCCCTTGCAGGGGTGCAACATTTATATGGTGTAATCCACCCCCTTGGAGGCCGCCATGACTGAGAGCTCTTAGGCCTCTTTCACACATCCGTGTCACCACGGACGTGTGAAACAAGGCCGATTGGGAGCGGGGAGTAGACCCATGTGTCACAGACGTGTGCCACAAAGGGTGCTGTCCATGTGCTATCCGTGGATCCACTGATAGCACACAGACAGGCTGTCACTACATACTCACCTCTCTCCAGCACCGCTGCTCCTCTCACTTCCGGGCCGCTCTTGGGCTCAGTGAAGTGAATATACTGTACATGAGTCTAATGAGCGGCCCCGGAAGAGAGAGGAACTGTCTGCGCTGGAGGGAGGTGAGTATGAAATTCCTTATTTTTAGCCATGTATCTTCTGTCCGTGGTCTGTGCACATGGATGTCACACGGATAACATCCGTGTGCATGGATGTTTCACGTCAAAAGTGGTCCGTGTGTCCGCAAAAAAACAGACATGTTGCCGTGTGGAGCACACGGACACACATGTGCTCCACACGGCAACACTGTCCGTGCGGAAAAAACGGAAGTGTGTGACTCACCGCGGCCGGGACTCCGGTTTAGACAGGCGATGCTTCCTTCCTCCTTGTCACGGGTGGACCGCGCCTGCCGGTAGTGGGGCCCGGTGTAGTGCAGATCAAAAGTGTTTGAAGACGTCTTGGTGGAACAGATTAAAGGGGTTTTTAATTTATTCGTGACGCCACCTATGAGTAGATTCGGTAAGGGCTACCGACGCTGCGGAGCCCCCGGGGGATGGATAGCAGCAAGATGTTACGCTCCCCACAGGCTGAGCGGTGATCCCCGGAGGCTGGAGCTGCTCAAGATGTTGTGCGGCAGCTGCGGTTACCTAGTAGTGCGGACGGACAGTTCATAAGGAAGCACGGACACAGAAAGTCTCTGCAACGGGTCTTTACTGTAACCAGCAGGCAGTACATGGCATACAGTGGTTGAGTAGTAGACCAGGTGGACTCAGCAGTGATGGTGTCCCTTAGAGATCCGCAGTGTTCCTCCTTTCTACCTATTTGGTTGCCAGTGTCGCCCAGGAATACCAGGTCGGGTACGGGGAGGCTGCTTCAATGCCCTATCCATGATGTACGTTCTGGATGTTGTGGGGAGCCTTGGGTCCCTCAGTGGGTACACCGCTGGTTAGACGACTGGAAGTTGGCTGTTGGTGGGGTGCTCCTGTAAAGCTGCTCCTCCACTCTTCTGGTTCGCGTGGCAGAGGTGAACTGCTGCCAGCTTCGGTACCAGTGAACCGGCTGTGAGTTGTGGGCACGGGAGTCTTTTGGGAACCCGTGTAGATAATGCCCAGTCCCGGTTGTTAAGGCCTCAGGTGCTGACACCCGACCGGTGACGGCCCAGGGGCCCGCACGAGGTGCGGAGCCCCCGCTCCTCTCCAAGTTCAAGTCCTCAGACTCTGTCCTATCTCGAGGGTTCTAGGTTCTCCTTCTCCCTCTAGATTATTGTGTGTTCTACTCCACTACCCTAACACTCCACCCCCCAGGACCTATGATTGGTCCTCTGTTCTAGGTGATGCATGTTGGGTTGGATCTCTATGTTAACCGGATCATTGCTGAGTCAGAGAATATTGCGGCTGCATTTGTGGCTGCAATACCCTCTTGTGACGCACTCGTTGCGGGGCGCCACATGTGCACAGGACCATAGGGGAACATGTGTCAGCATGGACCGCACACATGTCGGAGGGCCACTTTACACACACCAACTTATCTGTCCAACTTCTGAACAACTTACTGGTTGCAGTGAAATCATGGACACATTGTTCCATTTTGTGGTTGTATACAAATAGAACAATGTGTCCATGATTTCACTGCAACCAGAGATCTGTTCAGAAGTTGGACAGAGAAGTTGGTGTGTGTAAAGTGGCCATTACCTGAGACCAAACACCGGCTCCTCTACCCTCCTCCATCCTTCTATATTCACAGCCCATTAATCAATGATCTCAGAGTCATATAAAAGCCTCAGGTGGAGGAGATCACAGGATCTTCAAACTGAGGAAGGATCAGACATGGAGGGATTTGCTCAGGGATCTGGTGAGTATTGTCTTGTCTGTCAGCAATATGATCTGTCTATGGGGCTACAGGTCAAGCAGTTAAAGGTAAGTGGTGGTCATTTGGGTGTGAATGAGGTGCAGATAATTTAATGTGTAACTTCTTGCTAAGGCCGGCTTCACACTATGATTTAATCTGATCCGTGGCTGTCTGGTGTAAACCAGACAGCCCTGGACCAGATTTTGGCCCCATAGTACCCTATGGGGCTGGATGGCAGCTATCTGCCATCTGGCTTTCATCTCTCCTGATGTATCTGGGAGAATTCGGATATTATATATATATATATATATATATATATATATATATATATATATATATATATATATATATATATATATATATATATATATATATTATAAATAAATAATTTTTTTTTTTTTTTTTTTTTTTCTCCTGGATGAATAAATGTTGCTTGCAAAGATTTTCGGCGAGAAAAATGTCCTAGATCCGGTGCAATCTGGCGCTCCGTAACATTTGAGCCTATGGGGCCGGATTGTCCCGGTCTGGGAGGATCCGGGAACCAGACACCTGCGGCGGCATGCCGCTGTTATTTCAGGGCCGCTGTTATTTCAAGACCGCGGCTAGCTCCCTGCAGTCCTGACTCTTCAGCATCAGCAGCTGCACGCCGGACTGGCGGGCATATTGGCCCTCTGGTTCTGTGTGCTGATTTGGTCCACAGCGGACAGCCACGGATCAGATTGAATCGTAGTGTGAAGCCAGCCTAAGGCCCCATTCACACACCGCTTTTTTGCTGCGTATTTTTAAGCACCAGCTCATCACAAACCAGGAGTGGATGATTAAACATAAGTGGAGCACTTGTTTCTATTATGGCGGGTTTACACGTCGCGATATCGGCGTCCAACTCCGACCAAAAGTCACGTGGTTCGGGAGTTGGACCTGATATCGTTCGCGCGTTGTACGGTTTGAACGTCCAACGCGATGCTGGAACGATGCCAGAACGATATCGGGGTTGAATGAGCGTGCTATTCAACCGCCCGATATCGCATGGCCGTTGTAGCCGCATCGTACCGTGTAACAGCTCAACTACGATGTGTACGCCCACGTCACCCATTCACTCCCATGTTAAATGGTCGTTCCTGGGTCGGGGGGCGTACACATCGTCGGGACGTTGTATCCCGATAGCAGGAAAAGCGCGCTCCCGCATCGTTGGTCCCAATATCGGGACGTGTAAACCCACCATTAGACCTTTCCTCTGAGTGTGCCACTCCCGGTTTTGATTGTTCCACTCCTGGCTTTTTTTTGAGCTTTTGGGTATGTGCCCACAGGACTGTTCATGCATCATTCTGACCGTCAGAAAACCGGTGGTGAACTTCTGGAGCCTACAGTCCTGAGCTCTGAAGAGTCCAGCGGGTTTTCAGCGGTTGTATAGCGTTTTTTTTTGTCATGATTCTTGGCCATTTGTAAGCTCAGTTTGCTCTAACGGCTTTAAAAACGCCCTTGAAAATTGACATGCTCAATCTTCACAAACCACCTGAAAACCGGTGAACTGGATGAAGATGAGCATAATATAACCGGCATAGTGGGCACAGCAGTTTCCAATTGCCGTAGGTTTCAATGTTAATCCAAACGCTGGTTTGGATTAACATAAATTTAAATAAAACCAACGTTAAAACGTCGGCGGAAAACCGCACTAAAACGTCCTGTGGGCACATACCCTTTGCGTAAAAATATGTAGCAAAAAAAGCATTGTGTGAATGGGGTCAAGTCTGTTATGACCCAGCTCATAATTGTCCTCTCTCCCATATGACTCCTCAGCTGCTGTATGATGGGCTGAAATCAATGCAGATCAATACAAAATGTGTGTAAATTTTTTTTTTTTTTTTTTGGGCCAGCAGATTCAGATGAACACATTGAACACAATCCATGCAGTTTTGTGCCAAAAACATGATTTTGGTGTGCCAATTCTGACAGCATCTGTGATTGGCTGTTGGGTCTCTCTGCAGTGAATATCCAGGAAGTTAATGAGTGGCCCCAGAATACAAGTGGGTGGATGCCAGAAAGTATAATGTTGTTTAATTATCCTTTCTTTTACAGCCTCTTAGCCCCATTGAATAACTTTACAGTCTGAGTTCAGAGTTCGGACTCAAGTTCAAGCCCCTTTGGCCCCGAACCTGAACTTTAAAAAAAAAAAAAAAAAAAAATCAGGTGTGTTCGCCGAACCCGAACATCAGCGGCTTCGCCCATCACTACTTGTCACGTGTCCCTTATCTGTGTGTTCTTCCTGACCTCTCCTTCCCGAGTGCTCCCTCTACCTAATGTGGCGCCCTGCTCACGCAGGTAGCCACAGACTTCCCTAATGCACAGCTGGGTTTCCACAGCAAGTACCTACTACATGCAACACCTTCCACCCTGGCACAGTAGGGGGAGCTATACTCACTGAGGTCCCCTATAAAGACTGGTGCTGGGGGAGGAGTTGGAGTGTGCAGACACTAGGAGAGCTGCAAAGACGTCCTGGTGGCCGGTGCCGCGGTTAGGCCTGAGCCAGTGACCTGGAGTGGCCCTTCTGACATCCTGCAAGCCTAGGAGTGGGGACAGAAGGCAAGGAATAGAGCCCAGGGAGTGAGGAACTAGTGGAAGTTCACCCAAAGACGTACTGGACTTCGTGGATCCACACCTGTAGGTTACTTCAGGACTACAGAAAACCCCGTCATACTGTGGAGACCTCAGTCACCCGATTACCCTTCGTAATCGGAGGGGGAGCCAGACACCGCAGTGATCTGAGAGGGTAACCCGTGGACCGTGCAGGAGGAGAGGGGAGGAGGCCAGTCTGGCTGCAAGCAGACTGGGCTTCAGTAACCGTAGAGAAACAGGAGGCCTTATACCCACTTGCTGTGGAAGCTCACTGTGAACCTGGTCACCTGTCAGTTCCCTGGATGTCTTTACCTGCCATACCAACAGTAAGGGTATGTGCGCACGGTGGGCGGGTTTGTGGCGGCGGCTGGGCGGGACCCGACAGGAAGCTCCGGAGCCGTCCACCGGCTTCCTGTCGGGTATGTGCGGCGGGAGCCGGGCGGTAGCCGGCGGATGCACAGCGTGTTCTCGGCGGCGAATCTGCAGCGGCTGGAAGCAGCACATGATTCTGCTTGCAGCCGCTGCAGAACCGCCGTTTTTTAGAACATGCTCATTCTTTGCTAACCCGCTGGGAAACCTGCGGGTTAGCAATGGATGACGCTGTGTAACCGCCGGTGTGTGCACTGCCTTGGGCGGTTTACATTAGTTTTAATGTTAATCCAAACGCCGGTTTGGATTAACATAAATTTAAATAAAACTAATGTAAACAAAACGGCGGTTTACACAGGTAAACCGCCGAAAACCCGCCCAGTGTGCACATACCCTAAGGGTACCTTTTACACGCGGCAACTTTTGTAGGAATTTCACTGGCAACTTGCTGGTTGCAGTGAAATCATGGACACATTGTTCTATCTTGTTGCTGTGTACAAATGGAACAATGTCTCCATGATTTCACTGCAACCAGTAAGTTGCCAGTGAAATTCCTAGAAAAGTTGCCGCGTGTAAAGGTACCCTTTTAAAGGTAAGGCTGGATTCACACTACGGCATTATCCGGTCCAGGGCTGTCCGGGATGACCCAGACAGCCACGGACCGGATCAGCACACAGGACTGGGGGGAAATGGAGGATATGGGGGAAAGAAGATGCAGGGAACACTGAGCCGACATCTGATCCGAAGTGAACTCTGATCCGATGTCCATAGGCTCCACATTTCGTGGGCGCTCGGATCAGCACTGATCCGATGCTGTCTGATTTGAGTCACGGACACAAAATCGTAGAGGGATACAACAGATGACCGAAAATCGTAATGTGAAAGCAGCCTTAGCTATATTTTCTCTTGCCAGCACAGGTAGACCAAGCAGCTACTGAGTTACTGGCTGCCAACTCCTGCTGCTTGGTGTTGCCTTCACTGGCAATGAAAAATACAGGGAAGCCTTTTTTTTTTTTTTTTTTTTTTTTTTTTTTTGGGCAGCTGACATCAAACCCTATTGCTAATGTCAGCCATCAGTATGGTAGCCTGCCATTAGCAATACTTTCAGTAAAGAGAAAAAAACAACACTGAGAGAAATCTTTTACATACAAAATAGACCGACACCTCATTATCCATTTTATTAGCTCCCACCAAGTTCCCCCTCCGATGTAATCTTGCAGTGGGGCAGGTGTAATGCGTCACGCGGTCACAATCTTGTATACCTGAGTGTGTGTGCGCATGTATGTAGTGTGTATATGCACATGATTGTGCATCTGTATGTGTGCGGACATTATACTGTGCATGTATGCACACTTGTGTGCATGCATGTGCCTAGATTTATGCAGTATGTGTGCGTTTGCAAGCATGTATGCACACCGTGTTTGGCTTGCATGCATATGTATGTGTGGGGATATTATACTGTGTGTGCATATGCGTTATATGCAGATGTATGCAAACATTATACTATGCGCATGTGTGTGATGAATGCGCCATGTGTTTATGTGTAGGGACATTAGTGTGTGTGAACATTAGTGTGTGTGTGGTGACACTGCCCTCACCCCGCAGCCATCAGGAAAGTGCCTGGCTTGTGGCCTGTGATGAAGAGAAGCAGTGCTGGTGCCCTCTGTAGCCACCAGAGGATGCCGCACCCCCATCTCCAGCACAGGCCTGAAGCCAGACTTTCCTGATGGCTGTGGGTGAGGGCAGCACGTTGCGATGTCTGGCAGGAGGGCGGGGGGTCCCACTGGTGGCACCATACAAGAGGCTGGTACACCAGCGGGTGCCATATTGGAAAAACCCATCACTTGGGTATTCCAATATGGCAGTCTGCGTACTTCCGGCGCGGTGGATTGTTAGATTTATGGATGTCTGGACGGAAGTGGATGATGGACAATTTAGGTAAGCATATTTAGATGTTGTAAGTTGTTTTTTTTTTTTTTATTTACTATATCAATGAGTCTTCAGGCACTGCTGAGAATATGTGCCTTTAATATCTGATAGATTCACTTTCTCTAGGTAAGCCAAAATCCCAATCTGGTATCCTCCGATTCTCACATTGGCAAGAATGGACTGTGACAGAAAAAGAGATCCGTAATCAGGTGAATCTACATTATGGAGCCTCACAGCGCAGAAAGAGGACGACCTACACCAGAGCTCAGGTGGACGTTCTAGAGGTTTTCTTTCAAACCAACAAGTATCCGACTATTTGTCACCGTGAGGAGCTGGCAAAACATCTGGGTATCGCTGAATCAAGAATCCAGGTACATTGAGCCCAATAAGGACCTGGTATGGGTGGGATATGAGCTTGTGTAGAATGCTACATGTTCTTCTTCCTTGCCCAAGGGGTTAGAATCTGACCAAAGGATTCCAAAATGTAGGCATTGTTGGTCAAAACATGTGTATACTTGATGGTTAACTTGATTGGCCATGGTTTGGGCTGTAACTGTAATCGGTGATATTACCACTCATATTTGGGAAATCAGGTGCCTAGAGTTGAGCACCTGGTATTGGTCATTGGATCAAACCCAGTTGGTAATGTCCAGTATTGCTAATTGTTGACTTTTTAATTCTAAGTACTACAAAAAAGCTCATGTTCTGGTCTAATGTCCAGTCCTGGCCTCCAGGGCATCTAACCAGTTTTGTTGCTGCCGGTATCCTAGGTCCTCTTGCCCATTACTAATCACCACAGGAATGAAGACTGCCATAATAGACGGACCATGAGCATGGGAATCCCCACCCCCTAACATTAAGCTGAGCCCAATGGTAAACCTTTTCCTTCAACACACCATGTTTGTCCCCAGGTATTGGTCTACCAAATGACCACCTATATTGAGACCTCTACACTAACTTGCTGCTTTACTTCCATGCTCTTCCTATCAATGGGCACAAACACCCAGTATTGGTATCCTGTCTACAGTAGTGCCTAGAGATGGTGTAGAGTAGTGATTCTGGGTTTGCATTTGATCCAATGACTTGTTAAGATTTAAGTCCCTCCCCTGCGGAGACTGTTGAATCCACCCTTGCTGATCTGCACATACACTTCCCTCTGACTTTTTGCCCTTTTTGTAGGTCTGGTTTCAAAACAGAAGATCAAAGGCGAGCCGTCGAAATGAGATTACAAAGAGGAGACCTCAATCAACAAATCTTGATTACCAACTTGTACAACACCATCAGAACATGTTACACCAACCAAACATGGTGACAAATAAAGGGAAGCTCTTAAATTCGCTGTCACATTTCTGTCCTCTAGCCACCTTCTGTGAATTGTCATCCATACTCTTACCTATCGCCCAGGTTCAGAATGTACCCTGTGATGTCTATTGCCAAAATGTGCCCCATAGCACCAACATGGAGGTGCCCCAACAAGTCTATAACAATGAGATTGGTATGGAGACCATAGACTTGGAAAAATGGGAAGCTCTTCTGTTCAACGATCTTGATTATAATTTCATGCCAAATAGGACATCCCAGAGAGATGAGTAGTTGGGTCCCAGGTTCCAGTGTCACTATGGACCAGAACTCTTCTAATGGACTGAACAGATTTATACTCCTTCCAAACCAGATCCCTAATGACCTCTACACGCCGAGCTCCTCCACCTCAGATTCCAGCATTGGTGACTGGTCTACAGACTGACCACAACTTGCAATTAGGAAACCTTGAAGCCCCCGCTCCCCTCTGAGGTTGGAGATGCACTTTCGCTTCTTTAAGAAACTTCATCTATTAAATGTAATGAGAGGTTTTTATGCAAATGTTTTATACTTATGGTTTAAACTAATTATATAGTGAATAATTGTATTGTTGCTGGTTTTATTAATATATATTAATAGTTCGAATATGTAACTGGTAGAACTTTGTGTGCACTTAAGATGTGAATAAAGAAGTCTGTACACAGCGCCTTCGGGTTGAGACTTTGATATTGACGTGAATTGGAAAATACTGACTCAGGACTACAGTGATGGGCATGTGCCAAGGAGATACTGTTATACCATTAAACCATCAAATTTATTTGTTTTTGCGTGGGGGTTTTTTTTTTTTTTTTTTTCTTTCAATGTAAGTGGACACAGTCCAAACCAGGTCAATAATCACATGGGCAGATTTCAGTCTAGAGACCCTCAATATTACAGTGCCACACTCAATTCGCCCCATGCGGAAAACGAGCTGTGGTGCCGATCTTAAATGTGCAGAATATTGGCTGAAAGATTTATTGCACGCAAGTTTCGATAACAGCAAAAGGAATGATAATGTTAAAACTACCATACTGATATAAAGATGTGGAGGGGGGGGAATGCTGGTTGGCTTTGGTTGTGCTTATTACTTGGTGCTCCAGAGTATCAGCAGCCCACCGACCCCCAGCATCTGCTTCAGCTGGATGTGCATTCCCTGCCCCCCAAGGACTGGCTTCCTGCTGAAATGTATTGCGGCCCAGTGGCCTGTCAGGTCCCTGCACTGCAATATACACTGCCGGACAAACTGTAGCTGGCATCTGACGTCAGCGGTACTGTGACATCATCTGCCACGGCAACACACCGATGACAGCCGCCGGCCACTGTGCGCTGCCTACAGAGGACAACTGGGCAACGCGGGAGACAAAGGGGAGTAGAATGACTTAACTTATACACTAGGGATTATGTATACCAGAATGGGGGGGGCCAGGGTCAAATTTTGCAGCAGGGCACATTGGACACCATTGGGTTTAATGAAATTTAAAATTGAATTATTTTTTTTTTTTTTTTTTTTTTTTGGTGTCCCAACCCAAACCCCCTTGGGATGTGTCCGGTATTGCAAGTCAGTGAAGTGAATGTGGCTGGTCCACAACACCGGACACAAGCCGTGGTCAGGGGCGGTGCTGGTTCTGAATGAACCAGCTATAATGTGTTTTCAGGGGCCCTCACATTAGACATGAGCAGGCCTCCATCACCCGCAGCCATATTGAGGTGTAACATGTTTGTTCCTTTGTCCCTGACAAACATAGGCAGACTGATAATCCACGGGGACGTCTCATTACATTGTGTGAACCTGATTTTACAACATTTTAAGGTAAAATAATTTCCCTCCGTGAGAGAAATCCAATTAGTGGCTCAATCTGAGGCCGGAAAGTTTGATGTTATGAGTCTTAGTCTTTGTTGCCCATAGCAACCAATCACAGCACAGCTTTCACTTCATATTCTATACTTCTAAAATGGAAGCTGCTCTGTGATTGGTTGCTATGGACGATAAAGACAGATTCCAGATCACCCATAGACATTAAAGGTGTTGTCCGGCCTAATCCACAAGTCTCTGTGTCGCTCTTTGACTACAGACTCCTGAATCCTCTCATCTTGCGCACCGTTCTGTGAGGATTTTCAGAGCTGGAGATGGCTGTTATATGGCCGCCAGTAAGTGATAGGCCGAGTCCTGGTCATATTCTGACTAGAAGGGTGCGGCCTCTCTCAAAGCAAATGTATGGAGCTAGTCCACAGCCCTCTAGCTGGACTCTGGCCGGAGATGTGTGTATCACATACAAGTGGCCACGTGACAGCCATTTCCGGCTCAGACATCGGCGACCACTGTGCTTCATTCCTCCACAGCTTACACTGACAAGACGGGCAGCTTTCTGTGCCGTCACTTGTCTGCAGCATCTCAATTTAGTGCTGTGGAGTCAGAGGCGATTTCAGCGGGTGAATGCAGGGAAACGCCACTGCGCCCCGAACACTGATTGTGAGCACATGGTGGCTGCATTCACCTGTTGAGCTCGCTGGGAGCGAGCATGAGATGGGGGGGGGGGGGGGGGGCAAATCCGCCATGGGGGGAGGCACAGCAACCCCAGGAGAAGAGCAGAGACGACAAAGTGGGGGGGATGGGGGTTTGGGCCAGAGAGCAACCACAGGTGGGGGTGCCGAGAGACAGCACAGATGGGGAGCAAGGGAGCACGCAAGGGGGATCTAGAGACACCTGCCAGCGCCAGAGCCCGCCTCCCATCATGTCACCACCCACCCAATGCGATAGCTTCGGGCTCCCATCTAGTGATCACATGAATAGGAGTAAGCACAATGTGTCATTGTTACTAGCTCTGCCCCTTTGATGGAATGTGGAACAAACTTTTTTTAATATAATTTGTGATCAATTATAACTGTGAAAAACAGCCACTTATTTCCCATTGCTATTACATCACTTTTTTTGCAGATATAACAAAAAAAGGTTTATTTTTTGGATATTAAATGTGTGTATATTTTGCTGTATATGGGGCTTGGGTTTTGTTTAACTACATGAATGACAAGTGCCCAGTCAGGATTGGGGCAAAGAGCCTGGTTATGAACACGGTGATACCACCCCTCCGTCCCCCACCCATTCGTTAAGTTTTATTTTAATTGGTTGTATGACCAAGATGGCAGCTGCAGACAGGGGGAGCACAATAGTAAGGTGCCCCCCTTTTTTTTTTTTTTTTTTTTTTTTTTCCTGTGCAGGAGGACACTCCTCCCCATGCTATTATGGTGGCAATCTTGGATGCAGACCAACCAAAGTCTTGTCTCTTTTAGCAGAAAAAAAAAAAAGTAGATGTAAAGTTATGAAAAGCTCAATAAACCAGACGTTTGATTTTTCCCATTTATTCAACATGTGCCCATAACTCAACTCTATGTACTATTATTGTGTGTATCTATATATTCTAAAACAAACACAAATTTTTTTATTTGACTTTTTCCTTTTAAATACCAGAAAAAGCCCCATCTGCACAGAGATTAAAGAAAAAAATTAATAGAAATAGAACATTTAAAAAAAAAAATTCCAGCTGCCTGGGTTACCCTGGCTGCTGATATAGAAAATGTGGCAACTCCTACGCCAGTATTAATTTTTTTTTTTAATTATCTATTTAAAAAAAAAAAGTACCCCTGTATTTTTCATTGCCAGTAAAAGTAACACCAGGCAGCGGGGGTTGGTAGCCAGTAGCTGCTTGGTTTACCTGCACTGGCAATAGAAAATACAGCGAAGCCCTACCAGGTAATTAAACACACAAACCAAAAAACACAAACAGGGTTTTAACAAATACATCTATTTACATACATTGGGACAGAGCATGGGGGGAGAGACCACACAGGGAGGAGACCCCTGCTCCACAGAGCCTGCCCCCATCATGATGTCCCTGCCCTCCCGGAGCCACATCTACTTCTTAGTAATCAAATTGAGGTGATCCTCCCAGGCTGCCGCTTTGTCCTGAATCTGATATCTCTGAACTTTTATTACGGAGGTCAGGCTGCTCAGCCAAACTGTGGAAAGCATCGAGACCGGACCAAGCATTTCCAGAGGAGATCTGGGCAGCTGGGACATTTCCCTGGATATTTCTCTGGATGGATGGAAAGCTTCTCAGGATGGCCTGGACATGTTCCTGGATATTTCCATTCCTCATTGTTATGCTCCTGTTGGGATTGAATCCAGTGTTCCTCATGGCACAGTTGCTTTGAATTGGCATGTGCCCTCCTTGTTGTAAATCCATGGTTTGGTTACGGAAACCCATAACCGGAGCCATATTGTTGGAAACGTATTGGTTGTTAGATGACCCATTCTGGTGGTAAGAGCTAGGGGAGGCCGGATCAATAATGGGCCTCTGTCCTGACATCGAACATGTGTACTGAGGACTCGTTAGGGTCGTTACCACTTTGGGTAAACCAATCTTGTGTGTTCCCCGTCGGTTGACTCTGCTGTTGGAGAGGAGCCATTGGTTGATGGTTGACCATGGAAGCCTGAGGAGCAATTGTTGAAGGGTGTAGACAATTATCTCCGAAAAGGTTGGTAGTATTGTTTTCAGCAGAAAAATGGCGCAGAGAAGTCCTGACTCCACGTCGTCTGGCCTTGGCTCTTCTGTTCTGGAACCAGACCTGTAAGTCAAAGAGATGTTCATTAAGTACAACCTATATCATAATACCAACTAATACAGTGAGTCATAGTAGCAAGACATGGATTTTAGGACAAGACTGATCAAAATTTAGGTGGAACAATTTGTATAAAAATGATTTACGTAAGTGATAAAATGTGGAGTTGTTAATGACAAAAAAAATGCTTCAAGGTTCATGATCACATGGAGTCAGGGGTCACCAACCTTTGATCAGAATGGCATCAGCCAGTATATAGTTGATACCATAAAAACCCTGAGGCCGGAGGATGGTCATGGTTGTAAAAACAACATCATATCTATAATGGACTATTGAGGATAGTGTTGGAAGAACAGGTCATGGATAAAGAGTTGGATGGATGAGGACACATTGATAAAGGCGGTTCCACAAGACTTTGACCATTAAGAAAACAATATTGATGAAAGTTTAAAAGATTTTCAGTAGAAAATTCCCATACCTGTATCCTTGACTCAGGGATTGACAATTGCACTGCCAGCTTTTCACGGGCTTCAATGTCCGGATACATTTTTTTTTGAAAATAGCTCTCCAGCACGTCCAACTGGGCCGGACTGTAGACCGTTCTCTTCCGTCGTTGGCTCACCGGTGGCATTGCCGGTTGTAGGGTCTGGCTCACTTTGTTGGGTTGCACAGGAGGCTGCTGGTCGGAATACTCCATGTCATCACAGGAGATAAATACATTTCCAGGGTTCTGGTTGTATCCGCTCATTATATCAGAGTAAACTGAGCTCCAAGCTTGGCCACCAAGGACTGGAGATTGTGGAGGGTTGACTCCTCAGCTCTAAGTGAGGCTTCATCCTAGACACCTTTTAAGCAGAGTTAGTAGGCGGTCACAGTGATCAAAGTGGTCAGGTGTGAGATTGCCCAACGGTGTTAAAATGGAGGAAGAGGGCATGAATAGAAAGTAGACAGTATGGAAAGGGGCCATTCTCATAAGGAAGTCTCAATACACATCCCACCCCTGCTCATCCCAAACACTGGATCTCCAGCACTGGAGAAGAGGAAAGGTCACCTGTGCAATATATTATTTTATGGCAACATATGGATTACCAATGAAATACAGAAAATAATAGGGTGGATAAAATGGATGATGGATGGATGGATAGATGGATGATACATGGATGGATGGATAGATGGATAATAAATGGATGGATGGATAGATGGATGATGAATGGATGGATGAATGAATGGATGGATGGATGAATGGAAAGATGGATGATAAATGGATGGATAGATGGATAAATGAATGGATGGTTAGATGGATAAATGAATGGATGGATTGATAGATGGATGGATAGATGTTAGAGGGATGGATAGATGGATAGGTTAGAGGGATGGATTCATTCATAGAGGGATGGATAGATGATAGCTGTACAGATCAACTGATAGATAAGCAGATAGAAGTCATAAAAATGGATTGACAGAGATGTGACATGAAAAGATATATAGATAGACAGATGTGAGAGATATAAGAAAAATTGATCGAACATCAATAAAAGATAATACATTATATAGATATCAGAATGATGTAAGATCCATGGATGTTAGATAAATGCATCGATAACAATAATAAATAGTAAAATAGATATTGGATGTATATTATTTATATAGTAAAGTGCTGTGGAATTAATGATGCTATATAAGTGAATAAATATTATTCTATTATATATCTAAGGTAAATGGATGGATATTGATATAATGAAAATGGATAAAAATAATGGATAAAATAGATGATAGATATATAATATATATTTATATAGTAAAGTGCAGTTTAATTATTGGTGCTATGTAAGTGAATGAATATATTATTATTATATAGCTAAGAACAATGGATGGATAGACATTATCTATTATATAATCACGAATGGGATTTTTGCCCCTTTTGAGTCCGCTCTCGCTGCGAGTCAGCGTGGTCATGTGGATACGAACGAAGCATTGGCCGCGCAGCGGGCATGGCGAGTCGCCTTAGCAGAGCGGCCATTGCGAGTCAGAGACTCGCTCTGCTAGAATCCCGATGCATCCGCATCGGGCACCCAGCTAGTATTATTATATTTTTTTTCACATAACTTTCAGTGAAGTGTCACATAGTAAATTGCTTTATCTTGACACGTCCGCTCCCTTTCTTTGTGTGGCCCCCAGGTCTTATCTATTGGCCCCAATTTTCTGTTTGACAGAATAGAAATTTTAACATTAAAAAAATTAAAGTGCTAATAAGCTGCAGATTTTCATTATAATTGATCCCCTGCGCTGATCTCACTAATGACCTGAATATTATTCATTTGTATATTTTGCATTTTTTCTTTTTCCATTCCTGATGATCCACAGACTCCAGTGAGGTTTGTGACTCTGAATGTTTACAGTGAAGGAAATAAGTATTCCCTCCATCCATACTCCCTCCATAAGTTTTCTATGGGGTTAAGGTCTGGAGACTGGCTAGGCCACTCCATCACCTTAATGTGCTTCTTTTTGAGCCACTCCTTTGTTGCCTTGGCTGTATGTTTTGGGTCATTGTTGTGCTGGAAGACCCAGCCACGACCCATTTTTAATGTCTTGGCGGAGGGAAGGCGGTTGTCACTCAGGAGTTTACGGTACTTGGGTCCATCCATTGTCCCATTGATGCGGTGAAGTCGTCCTGTGCCCTTAGATAAACATCCCCAAAACATAATGTTTCCTCCACCATGCCTGACTGTGGGGATGATGTTCTTTGGGTCATAGGCAGCATTTCTCTTCCTCCAAACACGGTGAGTTGAGTTAATGCCACAGAGCTCAATGTTTATCTCATCTGACCACAGCACCTTCTCCCAGTCACTCTGAATATCACCAAGGTGTCATTGGTAACTTCAGACGGGGGCACATGTGTCTTCTTGAGCAGTGGGACTTTGCGGCACTGCAGGATTTAATCCATTCCGGTATAATGTGTTATCAATGGTTTTCTTGGTGACAGTGGTCCCAGCTGCCTTCAGATCATTAACAAGTTCCCCCCTGTAGTTTTAGGCTGATCCCTCACCTTCCTCATGATCCTGGATCCTTACAAAGCTCCGTGGTCTTCCCATGTTGTAGAGGTTAGAGGCAGGGGCGGGCTGGCCCAGGTGGCAGGGGGGCAGGTGCCCCCTGGGCTGGTGGTATAGTCCACATTTCGGGCCGCCCCCTACAGAAACGGGCCGCGGGAGTCGGCCGGCGCGGCGATAGCACATGACGCTGGAGGTCCGGGATGAGGTAAGGGCTGTGGCTGCTGATGACAGCACCCCCCCCCCCCGGTCCTCAAGGCAGGCTGACAGCACCCCCCCCCCGCTCCTCAAGTCGGGGCCGGCAATGGAAATCTGCCACCCGGGTATAGAGGCTCCAGCCAGCCCCTGGTTAGAGGTGACTGATTCATTGAGTATGTGGACAGGAGTCTTTATACAGGTGACAATGTAACATAGCTGTGTGTAATGCAGGGAACCAGGTGATCAGGAGCCGATAACTGCTCTGTAAGGGCCAGAACTCCTAATTTTTAATTTTTTAATTTTTTAATTTAATTAACCATCTCCTAATGGTTGGGAGGGGGTGAAATACTTATTTCTCTCTGCAAAATGTAAATACATTTATATAATTTAGACAATGTGATTTTCTGGATGTGACTCACCGTAGCCGGGGGGTACACGTAGCGGGCGTTGTTTCTCCTCCAGTCACGGAACCGCGCCTGCGGTGGTGTAGGCCCGGTGGTCCAGATCAATAGGGGAATGGCGGAACAGTGGGGTGATTTGTCTTCGTGACGCCACCTGCGGGTGTTCTGGTAACGGTACCAGCGCTGTTCGGGTCTCCGGGGGATGTTATACAGCGAGATGGAACGCTCCCCACAGGATGAGCGGGAATCCCCGGAGCCGGGAGCTGCGCAAGATGTTGTGAGGCAGCTGCGGGACGCTGCGCGCTGAATCCTGGAGTAATGCACAACCACACAAAGTCTCTTTTAGGTACCTTTACTGGATAGTAGTCAGGTACACTCGGACCGGGATAGTGAAGTTGGCACTTATGGAGTTTCACAGCAAGCAGTGTTAGGCTTCCTTTCTCTACTTCTGGTGCTAAGGTCGGGTGGATGTGGAATCCAGCCGGACCGGGCAGGGTGTTCAATGGAACTTGCTTCACCTGGTTGTCAGCACTGAGGGCACTGTAAAAGGGTCTGAGCAGGATCAGTACTCTTCCCTGGGCTCTCGTGGATGGGTGCATCAGGTGTAACAGGTGGCTAAACCTCCTGTTGGATGTAGCTGGTTCTCTGTGAGGGCTTTGTAGCTTCCACAGCTTCGGTTCCAGTAACCGGATGATTTGGAAAGAGTCGGATTAACTCTGTGTTCCTGAGAGGTGCTTCTCCTTTCCTAGTATCCCCATTGCAGGGATTACCACTTGCTAACAGGCTGTTTGGGGCCTAGTGTGTGTCTCATAAGGCTGGAGATCACACATACCCTCTTCACAGTTCTGAAGTGACTGCACACTCTGAAGTTTCTCCCTCCAAGACTCTATTTATAGGGGGAACTGGTTAGAAGTCACCAGTGTAGCTCCCCCTAGAGGCTCGGGGTTGAAACCAGGTGTTTTAAGTGTTGTTTGTGTTGTGGTTTTGCTGTGCTGTTACTTACTCCATTTGTACCTAAGGATTTCTGTGGTGCCCAACAGGTGCCAGGGTGCCACATTCCCCCTTAGTTAACCTCAGTTCTCCCGGCTGAGCAAAAGGTTCTTTTTACAACTTACCACTAAGCATTTTATAACATTCAATTGACAAAGTCTTAAAGAAAACACAAAAATCACTGAAAAGGAGTGAAAAATGTGAAAAAGGTGAAAAGCAGTCCGTACGGCACTAGTCCATCTGCCGCAGGCTGGAAAAAGGTAAAGTTAGTGGTCACACAAGTCCTGTGACAATTGTTCAAAGTTTATGGAAAGGGAAAAAGGTAAAGTCCAGGGATACATGGTAAACTTTATACATTCCCTACGGGTGTCTCTGCTTGGGAGGCCGGTACTAACCTTCTATACCTTACCAGGCGCTTTCTGTCCCCAACTTAGTATACTTGGGACATAGCCCAGTTCCTCCACCCTTCTGTACACTACTTTTTACAGGTTTTGAAAAACAGTATTATATACAAACACTTACAGGTTACATTTTCCACTACATTTTAAACCCATTCTCCAAGTTTATGTGGGGGTTGACCTAATGTACTACGTGTGGATCTGCGTAGTGTGGGTGTCTCCAAAGCTGTTTGTGTAGTGTACGAAGTGGTTGGTAATTCTCTATGTCTGCTTTGTGTAAGACCATAGTAAGTGCGGAGTCTATCAACTGGACTGACCTCTGTAGGTAGTTGATTAGGAATGGCTTCTCTTACTGTGGGACTAGCAGGCTGACCGATTACAGGAATCTCAGGTTCCATGATAACAGGCTGCAATTCTTGCACTTGAACTTCTTCTTGTTGGACTTGTGGAATTGGATTTGGCTTTGGCTGATCTTCTGTAGGCTGGTAGAAGTGCATAACTGGTATGAGGAATGCATCACCTATTTGTGGCCAATCAGCTGGTAAGTATCCAATTTCTGTAAGGACGAGATTTTCTTTTGTTTCTTCATCTTGAGTTACAGTAGGGTAACTGGTTGCTTGTGGGATTAACTGTGGCGGACATTTCTTCAAATGATCCCTTGAGACAGTTGCAATAGTATTCCCATTGTCTTTGCTAATAACACAAGTTTTTGAGTTATCAAAGTGTGACGGCATAACGGTGTAGGGTATGGATTCCCAACTGTTATCCAATTTGTTGGTTTTTCTTTTTCTTTTCAGCACTACATCACCTATAGCTAAGGGTTCAGCTGAGGCGTGCTTGTTGAAGTCTTTTTCTTGTTTGGTCCTACTGATTTCAAGGTTCCTTTCAACACTCTCTTGTACCTTCCTGTACTTTTCTTGGCGTTGACTGACCCAGTCTTCGTCAGAAGAATCTTCTGTGGGTTCAATGGTTCCCATCTGCAAATCAATAGGCAGTTTACCTGGTCTTGCTCTCATCAAGTAAGCAGGTGTGTAATTTGTCGAACTGACAGGTATGTGGTTGTAGATGTCCACGAGATCTGGAAGTTTCTCTGGCCATTGATTTCTCTCTTCAACTGGTAAGGTCTTGAGCATGTCAATGACTATGTGGTTCATCTTCTCACATAAACCGTTCGTTTGAGGATGATAAGGTGTTGTGCGGATTTTCTTACACCCATACAGCCCTAAGAATTCTTGGAACAGAGCTGATTCGAAGGCTGGTCCTTGATCAGTTAAGACTTGGTCTGGATACCCATGGGGGCGACAGAAGTAACTCTGGAACGCTTTTGCTGCTACCTCCGCAGTTAAATCCTTAACTGGAACGACTACCAGGAATCTTGAGTAGTGATCGACGATGGTGAGAGCGTAGGTGTACCCGGTTCGACTTGGGGTAAGCTTCACATGGTCGAGAGCAACTATTTCAAGAGGTTTGGTGGTAACAATTGGTTGCAACGGAGCTTTCTGAGTTAGATGGTCTTTTCTTCGAAGGTGACATGGTCCACAGTTTTTACACCATTTGTCAATGGAACCTCTCATACCGACCCAGTAGAACCGATCCTTCAGGAGTCTTTCCAGCTTCTTCCATCCAAAGTGTCCTGCATCATCATGGTATGCTTCAAGGATCATTTGGACTTCAGTCTTGGGAACTACAATCTGCCAGATGAGTTCATGGGTTCTCGGATTGAGGTATCTTCTGCATAGTTTACCTTGGTAGACGAACAACCTTCCTTTCTCCTTCCACAGGCGTTTAGCAGTTGGTGAGGCATCAGAGTCCATATTGGCGTGTTCTTGAGTGATGAGATCCCTTACCAGGCTGACATCTGGGTCGTTGGCTTGAGCCTCCTTCCAGTCATGGTGAGGTAACGGGTTCACGGTCCTCTCTAACACGTGTCTGGTTTCTCTGATGACATGTTGCTGTACCGGAACGGTGGAAAGCAGGTAGTTCAATCTCTTCTAGGTCGTCTATGTCTTCTCCCTCGTCAGGAAGATGAGGCATTCGGGACAGGGCATCAGCATTGCCGTTCTTGTGACCTGCCCGGTACTTTACAGTGAAGTCGTAGTTAGCGAGTCTTGCTACCCAACGCTGTTCTAGGGCTCCCAGCTTTGCAGTCTCTAAGTGTGTTAGAGGGTTGTTATCTGTGAAAGCTGTGAACGGGGCGGATGCCAGGTAATGCTTGAAACGCTCTGTGATCGCCCAGACCAGGGCCAGGAACTCCAGCTTGAAGGAGCTGTAGTTTTCCGGGTTCCTTTCGGTGGGACGGAGCTTTCTGCTTGCGTAGGCTATCACCTTCTCCTTGCCCTGCTGACGTTGAGATAGGACTGCTCCTAAACCTTCATTACTTGCGTCAGTGTACAACAGAAACGGTAGATTGTAGTCAGGGTAAGCCAGGATTTCTTCTCCAGTTAAAGCGTCTTTTAACGTTTGAAAGGATTTGTCCTGTTCTGGGCCCCAGTGGAACGGGGGTCCCCTGATCTTGCCGTTTTTGGATTGACCTACTAAGAGATCTTGCATAGGTGCGGCTATCTTGGTATAGCCTTTGATGAATCGTCGGTAGTACCCGACCAGTCCTAGGAATTGACGTACCTCCTTGTGGTTGATGGGTGCTGGCCAGTCCTTGATGACGGTTACTTTATCCGGATCCGGTGCTACGCCTTCGGCGCTGACCACATGTCCTAGGTATTGGACCTTGGGTTTCAGCAGGTGGCACTTGGACGGTTTCAGTTTCATCCCGTACTTGGACAGTGACTCAAACACTTCACTCAGGTGTTGGAGGTGATCTTCATAGGTCTGAGAGTAGACAATGACATCATCAAGGTATAACAAGACAGTCTCAAAGTTCTTGTGGCCCAAACAACACTCCATAAGTCTCTGAAATGTTCCTGGGGCATTGCACAAACCGAATGGCATACTGTTGAACTCGCATAAGCCCATGGGAGTCGTGAAGGCTGTCTTCTCACGATCCTCCTCTGCAACGGCAACCTGCCAGTACCCACTAGTAAGATCTAATGTGGAGAAGTAATTGGCAGATTTGAGTGCAGCTAGTGACTCTTCTATGCGGGGTAACGGGTATGCATCCTTGTGTGTGACTTTGTTGATTTGCCTATAATCTACACACATCCTCATACTACCATCTTTCTTTTTAACCAGGACTAGTGGTGCGGCCCAGGGACTACAGCTATCCCTAATGACTCCTGCATTCTTCATGTCCTGAAGCATCTCTTTTGCTTTCTGGTAGTGTGTGGGTGGTATAGGCCTGTACCTTTCTTTGATGGGTGCATGGTTGTTTGTGGGGATATGATGTTGTACCCCTTTAATCCTCCCAAAGTCAAGTGGGTGTTTGCTGAACACTTGCTCATACTCCCGAACTACCCGGTATACTCCATTTTTCTGGTGAGAGGGTGTATTGTCAGTTCCTACACTGAGGTCTTGACACCATTTCTCTAACTGATCTTTGGAGTGAGGGGGTTCATCAGTGACTGTTTGGTTTGAGGATTTTACATCAATCACAGCATCATCTTTTACTTGGTACAATTTAGCAACAGTTGCATATCTTGGCAGTCTGACTTCGTCATCACCATAATTTAATATGCGTACGGGGACTCTCCCCTTTCTTACGTCGACTAACCCTCTGGCTGTCAAGAGCGTAGGACTACTGTCGGACATTACAGGTTCTACTACAGCTTGGTAGTCCTGCCCTCTGAGGCCTATGGCTGCTCGACACCAGATCATCATTTCACTTCTGGGTGGTACCACAATTGGAATGGGATCTGTGACCCTTACTCTGCCAATTTCACCATTTGACAAGGTTACCTGTTGTTGATACACCAGAGCTCTGATCTGCTTTTGGATAGCCCTCTTTTCTCTGGGTTTACCGGCTTCAGCACTCTGTTGGAGTAAAAACAACACTTCATCGAGGCATTTGATCATGACATTGGTACCCAATATGACATATGGATCCTTGTGGTTAGGCTTATCCTGAACCACTAAGATACCCTGGTTTTTCAACTGCACCCTCCCCACCTTTACTGTAGCTTCCCACTGTCCCTCTATGGTAACCGGAATACCATTAGTGGCTTCAAGGTTCATCTCGGGATTTGGGGGTTCTAACTTAACATCTGGCCAGAACTGCTTGTAAAGGGTACTGGGGATGGATGTCACCTGGGATCCAGTGTCTATCAAGGCGGAGATCGCGATGCCATCAATGACGATTGGTAAGTATGGACAGTCTCCCACATACTTGTGTTCCCAGCTGGACGTAGGGCCTGCACAGTCTACTCCTGGGGTTGGCCCTTCTCGCCCAGGGGTCGCTCGTTTAAAGGACGGGATTGCACGTTGCGTCCTCCTAAGTCGTTCTGCTGACTGTTGCGGCGTCTGTCAGGACTGCAGCGGTCTGCAGGTTTTCCTCGCGACGGCTGTGTCTTTCTCCTCATCCACGGGACGTCGTCTGGACTGTCGGCGAGTAGAATCTTGTCCGATGGCCTTGCATCTGTCTTGGGTCTTCTCCCAGCTTGTAGCTTGGCCACGTCCTTCATCAGCTGCTCGACATTAGCACACAGTTGATCAAACCGGTCAGGTGTTACAGTCTGTGCACTGGACTGAATCGCAGGGATTGGAGATGTTGCTGCCGGCACGGAAGGGGTGTCAGCGTACTGCTGCTGCTGCGGTGAAGCGGGATCAGGTACTTCAGCGAGTCGCTGTCCCCAAACTGTTAAGTCTCTCAAGGTATCAAACTCTGCGCCTGGGTTTTGTATGGACCACCAGCTTGCTTGCTTTCTATCCTCAGATAGTTTAAGGCCCACAATAAATTGTCCAATTAACGCTTTGTTCTCATCTCGAGCACTGTCGGGATCGACTTGTTTTAACAGTCTGTATGCTTCTTGCAAGCGCAGTGAATAATCAAGGACAGTTTCTTGTGCCCCTTGGTTACAACGATAGAATGACAGTCTTAATCCAGCTTCGGTATGGCACTCAAAGACCCGAGTTAATCTAGCGAATATCTGCTCCACAGATTCCTGAACTTCTACAGGCCAGCTGCGGCTCTGCAGTTCGGCTGCACCGGTTAATTGTCCCATAATAACTGAAGCTCTTTGCTTACCGGTCATCGGGTACATGTCCAGGGCTTGGCATATCTTCCTCTGGAAGTTTTCCAAGGTGCTGGGTACACCGCTGTACTTGGGTAACCAGGTCGCACTAGGAACGTAGGGTAGAGACATCGGCATAATCGGAGCGGGTTGCGGTAGCATACCGCCGACTTGTTGCTGTCCATCAAGAGGTATGTTTTGAGGTGCCGCTTGGTCTAGCGGGGCACCGCGTGATCGGGAGCCGGGTTACTCATGGTCGCTCCCCCTTAGTTAAGCGTAGCCTTTCCCTCGGTTGCAAACGGAAGTGTCGGCCTCGCGGTGAGGAGTGAGGCACCACGGGAGTTTCCGGTTCCTGCTGCGTACAGAGGAAGTCGTCAGAGCGTGGGGGTGGGGCCAATCTTCGCGCCCTCTGCACAGTCACGCCCCTTCGTTTCCCGCCTTTTCGCGCAGCAATGGCGGACCAAATGTACAGTTCGATATTTACAGTCAATAAATAGCACACAATACCCGAGATAACGGGCCTGCTCGTATCCTGTTCGTGACGCCAAATTCTGACTCACCGTAGCCGGGGGGTACACGTAGCGGGCGTTGTTTCTCCTCCAGTCACGGAACCGCGCCTGCGGTGGTGTAGGCCCGGTGGTCCAGATCAATAGGGGAATGGCGGAACAGTGGGGTGATTTGTCTTCGTGACGCCACCTGCGGGTGTTCTGGTAACGGTACCAGCGCTGTTCGGGTCTCCGGGGGATGTTATACAGCGAGATGGAACGCTCCCCACAGGATGAGCGGGAATCCCCGGAGCCGGGAGCTGCGCAAGATGTTGTGAGGCAGCTGCGGGACGCTGCGCGCTGAATCCTGGAGTAATGCACAACCACACAAAGTCTCTTTTAGGTACCTTTACTGGATAGTAGTCAGGTACACTCGGACCGGGATAGTGAAGTTGGCACTTATGGAGTTTCACAGCAAGCAGTGTTAGGCTTCCTTTCTCTACTTCTGGTGCTAAGGTCGGGTGGATGTGGAATCCAGCCGGACCGGGCAGGGTGTTCAATGGAACTTGCTTCACCTGGTTGTCAGCACTGAGGGCACTGTAAAAGGGTCTGAGCAGGATCAGTACTCTTCCCTGGGCTCTCGTGGATGGGTGCATCAGGTGTAACAGGTGGCTAAACCTCCTGTTGGATGTAGCTGGTTCTCTGTGAGGGCTTTGTAGCTTCCACAGCTTCGGTTCCAGTAACCGGATGATTTGGAAAGAGTCGGATTAACTCTGTGTTCCTGAGAGGTGCTTCTCCTTTCCTAGTATCCCCATTGCAGGGATTACCACTTGCTAACAGGCTGTTTGGGGCCTAGTGTGTGTCTCATAAGGCTGGAGATCACACATACCCTCTTCACAGTTCTGAAGTGACTGCACACTCTGAAGTTTCTCCCTCCAAGACTCTATTTATAGGGGGAACTGGTTAGAAGTCACCAGTGTAGCTCCCCCTAGAGGCTCGGGGTTGAAACCAGGTGTTTTAAGTGTTGTTTGTGTTGTGGTTTTGCTGTGCTGTTACTTACTCCATTTGTACCTAAGGATTTCTGTGGTGCCCAACAGGTGCCAGGGTGCCACAGATGTTATCTTTGATATTCTCTCACTGATAAAATTAACCGACCCTTAAAATTATAGACTGATCATGTCTGTGTCAGTGGGCAAACTTACAAAATCAGCAAGGGATCAAATACTTTTGCCTTCACTGCATATTGTGATTTTCTCCAGCCAGGATCAGGTGACAAATAACAGACCTCATTATATGCATCCTGGGTATTGAAGTGGACACATCCTATGTGTGGTGTATACAGGGACACATCCTATGTGTGGTGTATACAGGGACACATCCTATGTGTGGCGTATACAGGGACACATCCTATGTGTGGCGTATACAGGGACACATCCTATGTGTGGTGTATACAGGGACACATCCTATGTATAGTGTATACAGGGACACATCCTATGTATAGTGTATATAGGGACACATCCTATGTGTGGTGTATACAGGGACACATCCTATGTATGGTATATACAGGGCACATCCTATGTATGGTGTATACAGGGACACATCCTATGTGTGGTGTATACAGGGACACATCCTATGTGTGGTGTATATAGGGACACATCCTATGTGTGGTGTATACAGGGACACATCCTATGTGTGGTGTATATAGGGACACATCCTATGTGTGGTGTATACAGGGACACATCCTATGTATGGTATATACAGGGCACATCCTATGTATGGTGTATACAGGGACACATCCTATGTGTGGTGTATACAGGGACACATCCTATGTGTGGTGTATACAGGGACACATCCTATGTGTGGTGTATACAGGGACACATCCTATGTGTGGTGTATACAGGGACACATCCTATGTGTGGTGTATACAGGGACACATCCTATGTGTGGTGTATACAGGGACACATCCTATGTGTGGTGTATATAGGGACACATCCTATGTATAGTGTATACAGGGACACATCCTATGTGTGGTGTATACAGGGACACATCCTATGTGTGGTGTATACAGGGACACATCCTATGTATGGTGTATACAGGGACACATCCTATGTATAGTGTATACAGGGACACATCCTATGTGTGGCGTACACAGGACACATCCTATGTATAGTGTATACAGGGACACATCCTATGTGTGGTGTATACAGGGACACATCCTATGTGTGGTGTATACAGGGACACATCCTATGTATAGTGTATACAGGGACACATCCTATATGTGGTGTATACAGGGACACATCCTATGTGTGGCGTACACAGGGACACATCCTATGTGTGGCGTACACAGGGACACATCCTATGTGTGGCGTACACAGGGACACATCCTAGGTATAGTGTATACAAGGACTCAGGCTTCTGTTATTGGGGGGGAGCAGTGATCTGCTAATGGGGCTGAGATTAGTGAGACAGGGGCCCCATCCTGTGTGTGAATAATCCATCCATTATCTGTATAAGGTTATTATGTATCTGTCTGAAGACCCCGATCTGCACATCAGACAAGGTGTGACCAGTGCCCCCCATCACCTCAATCCATTACTGGATCTCCACCATCACCTCCATCCCATTACTGGATCTCCTCCATCACCTCCATCCCATTACTGGATCTCCCCCATCACCTCCATCCCATTACTAGATCTCCCCCATCACCTTCATCCCATTACTGGATCTCCCCCATCACCTCCATGCCATAACTGGATCTCCACCATCACCTCCATCCCATTACTGGATCTCCTCCATCACCTCCATCCCATTACTGGATCTCCCCCATCACCTCCATCCCATTACTGGATCTCCACCATCACCTCCATCCCATTACTGGATCTCCTCCATCACCTCCATCCCATTACTGGATCTCCCCCATCACCTCCATCCCATTACTGGATCTCCCCCATCACCTCCATCCCATTACTGGATCTCACCCATCATCACCATCCCATTACTGGATCTCCCCCATCACCTCCATCCCATTACTGGATCTCCTCCATCACCTCCATCCCATTACTGGATCTCCACCATCACCTTCATCCCATTACTGGATCTCACCCATCATCACCATCCCATTACTGGATCTCCCCCATCACCTCCATCCCATTACTGGATCTCCTCCATCACCTCCATCCCATCACTGGATCTCCACCATCACCTCCATCCCATCACTGGATCTCCTCCATCACTGCTGGGGAATCTAATAGAAGGAGACATAGAATATACAATAGAACCAAACATTCCATAATATAGAAGATACAGTTACATAACTTTCCATAATATAATAATAATATTTATTCATTTATATAACGATATTAATTCCATAGCGCTTTACATACATTTGCAAATTGTCTAATGCCCCAAATAACATAGTAACATAGTTTTACATAGTAACATAGTTTTTAAGGTTGAAGGAAGACTTTAAGTCCATCTAGTTCACCCCATAGCCTAACATGTTGATCCAGAGGAAGGCGAAAAAACCCATGTGGCAACACTAAGCTCCACATTGGGGGAAAAAATTCCTTCCTGACTCCAGATACGGCAATCAGACTAATTCCCTGGATCAACGCCCTATCAAAGAATCTAGTATGTATAACCGGTAATATTATAGTTTTCAAGAAAGGCATCCAGGCCCTTCTTAAGTCTTAGTAATGAGTCACTCGTTACAACATCATGTGGCAGAGAGTTCCATAGTCTCACTGCTCTTACAGTAAAGAATCCGCGTCTGTGATTATGATTAAACCTTCTTTCCTCCAGACGTAGAGGATGCCCCCTTGTCCCAGTCTCAGGCCTAAGAGTAAAGAGATCATTAGAAAGGTCTCTGTACTGCCCCTCATATATTTATACATTATTATAAGATCACCCCTAAGCCTTCGTTTTTCCAAGCTAAATAACCCCAAGTTTAATAACCTGTCTTGGTATTGCAGACCCCTTAGTCCTCTAATAACTTTTGTCGCTCTTCTCTGGACCCGCTCTAGTTCAGCTATGTCTTTCTTATACACCGGAGACCAGAATTGTACACAGTATTCTAAGTGTGGTCGCACTAGTGACTTGTATAGAGGTAAAATTATGTTCTCCTCATGAGCATCTATGCCTCTTTTAATACATCCCATTATTTTATTTGCCTTTGCAGCAGCTGCCTGACACTGGCCACTAAATGTGAGTTTGTCATCTACCCATACACCCAGGTCTTTTTCAGTGACAGTTTTGCCCAGTGTTTTACAATTAAGCACATAATTATACCTTTTGTTTCCTCTGCCCAAGTGCATGACTTTACATTTATCCCCATTAAAGCGCATTTGCCATTTAGCAGCCCAAGCTTCTAGTTTACATAAATCCTCCTGTAATATAAAATTGTCCTCCTCTGTATTGATTACCCTGCAGAGTTTAGTGTCATCTGCAAATATTGAGATTCTACTCTGTATGCCCCCTACAAGGTCATTAATAAATATATTAAATAGAAGCGGGCCCAACACTGACCCCTGTGGTACCCCACTGTTAACTGTGACCCATTCTGAGAGTGTTCCATTAATAACCACCCTTTGTTTCCTATCACTAATATAAGGGTGGAATAATCCAGTGGATCCAATAGATCATTCCAAATTTATATTTTGGCATTAGCCAATTTGACTTACTCCGGGCTCCTGATGAACTCCAGCAAATAAAGTGGAGAGAAACGCGCCGAACCATGGAAAATTCTGAATGTCGTCGTCATATGAAGAGATCGTTATATTGTGGCCGGGCTCTGACTATATTTTATTTATTACTTATCTTTTTCCACCATTGTGTGAGGATCCAGGAAGTGTAGGGTTAATATCACAGGGACGGCCTCTGAGGAAAGGGGGCACCACTGCTTAGGGGGTAAAATCCTCCATTGTTAGGGGTGTATTTTCCCTAGGGATAGTTTGGTGAACCCCTCATATCTCTTATTTGTGCCTAGTGGAGGTTATTACCACTCTATATTGTTATTGTATCTATTTGGTGCGTTGGTCCTTATAGATTATTAATTATATGTAATAAACTATTGTTCTTTTTCAATTAATTATTTACTTGAGTTGGGTATTTTCTGGTAGATATGTCTTGATGGGTGTACTAAATTGTTTCTTGAGCTCTTAGGAGGCTTATAGCAATCTCCAATTAGCAATTTACCATTATTGACAGCATCATGTATGACTACCCATACTGACTCTACACTGCCACAGCTCCCCCAATGTCACCACTGAATGCAGGGTCCCGCAATGTCATCAATGAATGCACCTCCCCCCCATGTTGTCACTGAACACAGCTCCACAATGTTGTGACTGAATGCAGCTCCCCAATGTTGTGACTGTACACAGCTCCACAATGTTGTGACTGTACACAGCTCCCCAATGTTGTGACTGTACGCAGCTCCCCAATGTTGTGACTGTACACAGCTCCCCAATGTTGTGACTGTACACAGCTCCCCAATGTTGTGACTGTACACAGCTCCCCCAATGTTGTGACTGTACACAGCTCCACAATGTTGTGACTGTACACAGCTCCCCAATGTTGTGACTGAATGCAGCTCCCCAATGTTGTGACTGTACACAGCTCCCCAATATTGTGACTGAACACAGCTCCCCAATGTTGTGACTGTACACAGCTCCCCAATGTTGTGACTGTACACAGCTCCCCAATGTTGTGACTGTACACAGCTCCCCCAATGTTGTGACTGAACGCAGCTCCCCAATGTTGTGACTGACCACAGCTCCCCAATGTTGTGACTGTACACAGCTCCCCAATGTTGTGACTGTACACAGCTCCCCAATGTTGTGACTGTACACAGCTCCCCAATATTGTGACTGAACACAGCTCCCCAATGTTGTGACTGTACACAGCTCCCCAATGTTGTGACTGTACACAGCTCCCCAATATTGTGACTGAACACAGCTCCCCAATGTTGTGACTGTACACAGCTCCCCAATGTTGTGACTGTACACAGCTCCCCAATGTTGTGACTGTACACAGCTCCCCAATGTTGTCACTGTACACAGCTCCCCAATGTTGTGACTGAATGCAGCTCCCCAATGTTGTGACTGTACACAGCTCCCCAATATTGTGACTGTACACAGCTCCCCAATGTTGTGACTGTACACAGCTCCCCAATGTTGTGACTGTACACAGCTCCCCAATGTTGTGACTGTACACAGCTCCACAATGTTGTGACTGTACACAGCTCCCCAATGTTGTGACTGTACACAGCTCCCCAATGTTGTGACTGTACGCAGCTCCCCGATGTTGTGACTGTACGCAGCTCCACGATGTTGTGACTGTACACAGCTCCCCAATGTTGTGACTGTACGCAGCTCCCCAATGTTGTGACTGTACGCAGCTCCCCAATGTTGTGACTGTACACAGCTCCCCAATGTTGTGACTGTACACAGCTCCCCAATGTTGTGACTGTACACAGCTCCACAATGTTGTGACTGTACACAGCTCCCCAATATTGTGACTGAACACAGCTCCCCAATGTTGTGACTGTACACAGCTCCCCAATGTTGTGACTGTACACAGCTCCCCAATGTTGTCACTGTACACAGCTCCCCAATGTTGTGACTGTACACAGCTCCCCAATATTGTGACTGAACACAGATCCCCAATGTTGTGACTGAACGCAGCTCCCCAATGTTGTGACTGTACACAGCTCCCCAATGTTGTGACTGAACGCATCTTACGCGCACCCAGGGCTCGGGTACTCCGCTCTCAGGCGGTTTCGGGTCTGGGATGTCACGGGTGGCTGCCCGAGGCCGTGGCCCTGATGGTCAATTAATAAGGGGGCTATTTACAGGGATTATAAACAAAGTTGTCGTGACACCACCTGCAGTGTCTGGTGATGCTCACCAGTGCCGCTACAGTCCTTCGGTGGTCGATGGTATTGCGGCTTGGATGGATTAGTCCCCCGCAGGCGGGACTGGACCGCCGGGGCAGAGATTCTGTAAGGTAAACAGTTTATATGTGAAAATAATCAGCAGAGTCGGGACTTCACTTCACCGGGTAACTTTACTGAAAACTTCTCCAAAGTCACACAGTTCAGCAATGCAGTAGATGGTATAATGGCAAATGCTACGGATGCTGCAAATGGAGTTTCTGGCCGTTAGCTCGATCCCTCCTTGTGTACCTTTCTTGTTCCTTTCTTTCCTTGCCTCCCAGTGGCGGTGAAGTCTGATCTCCTAAAGATTATCTGACCTCCTGCTGCTTTTCCTAGTCTCCCCTTCCCTTTGTACCCACTGGGTGAATCTTTTACTGTCCTTCGCAGGATCCTAGTGCAGAACTGATTCCCCTCTTTTGGGCTCTTTGGGAGTCGGGGCCGTATATGTAATATCCCCGGTCATCGTATTCTCTATGAGCCGTATAGGAACTCACAGGTGTGGGCTCCGGTACCCGGTTGCTTCCTTCGGGGCAAACCTTCAGGTTACTCTCTTCCCCTCTTAGAGTGAACTCCCTTGCTGGGTTACTTGCTCTCTTTCGTTCCTTCTGGGATCTGTACTTTTTAGCTTCCCTGGGCCCCTCAGCCGAGGAGACCCTCCTTGCTCCCTCCAGGCCGACTGCTTGTCCTTGACTCCGACTCACTTACTAGTTCCCCCTAGAGGCCACTATATATCTCCTCCTGGGGTCCCTCCCACCTACTAATCTAGTGTGTGGGTGTTAGCTCTAGGGTTCCACCTACTGGCCATAGTTCCAATTGCAGTGGGGTGACTACACCGCTTTTCTGGATGTAGTACCCCTTTTGTGGCACCTACGTAGTGGGGCGCCACACATCTCCTCCAATGTTGTCACTGAACTCAGGGCCACTCATTAATGTCACTGAGCGCAGCATCCCCAAAGTTGTCACTGAAGGCAGGGCTCCTCGAAAACATCACTGAGCGCAGCTCCCCCATTGTCATCACTGATTGCAGCTCCCCCAATGTTGTCACTGAATGCAGCATCCCCATTGTCATCACCGAACGCAGGACCCCCAATGTCGTCATAGAGTGCAGCTCCCCCAATGTCGTCATAGAGTGCAGCTCCCCCAATGTTGTCATAGAGTGCAGCTCCCCTAATGTTGTCACTGAACACAGGTCTTAAATTGGATTACATGGAATAACAAAAATATACATAACTCGCCCTTTTATTGTTGTTGTTCCTTTCTGAATGTGGTGTAATCCTCTACAGATTTTACCCAGTCAATTTATATAATGCTAATCAAACCTTTAGTAGAAAGCAGAAACCCAATCATTGAACCAGATTAAGCCTTATATAAAGCTGAATTCAGAATTTGATAAAATAACTATATATCTGTAATTGGATAATAAACCACACAATAGATCCCAATATAAAGCACAGAAGGTCAGATCTATACAGATGAGGAACTTTCTATAATGACTAATTATAATATAAGATTAAAAACCAAAGCAAATAATCCCAGTGGGCTCTACGTCCATTGAGGCTGGCTTCACATTAGTGTTCCCCTCCGCAGCATTCTGCGGAGGGGAATCGCCATGTGACCGCAGTGGCCGCGAGCCCCTATCTTTATAATGGGAATCGCACGGTGCTGCGCTTGACAGCGCATGACCGTGCGCACCCATTCACTCCCATATGTGATCTGTGCGCAGGCGGATGCCTGACCACAAATCACACACTCTCGTCCGCACCAGGGACGCGACATGTTGCACATATGTGATCACATATGGGAGTGAATGGGTGCGCACGGTCATGCGCTGTCAAGCGCAGCACCGTGCACTCCCATTATAAAGATAGGAGCTGGCGGCCGCTGCGCACACATGGCGATTCCCCTCCGCAGAACGCTTTAGCCTTCAATGGCTGCTTTACAATATTGTATAAAAGACACACTGTTAGGTCCTGATAAAACATGCCGGGTGTCACCACTATTGTGTCCAATTACAATGCAAGGGGTTGTCAATTATTAGGAAAGCGAACAAGAAACTTTTTAATTATCAGCAATACAGTGGGGAAAAAAGTATTTAGTCATCCACCAATTGTGCGCGTTCTCCCACTGATAAAGATGAGGTCGGCCTGTAATTGCCATCATAGGTGACCTCAAATATGAGACATAATGAGAAAACTAATCCCGATATCACATTGTCTGATGATTGGAAAGAATTTTTTTTTTTTCTCAAATTTTGGTGGAAAATAAGTATGTGGTCACCTACAAACAACAAGATTCCTGGCTCTCACAGACCTGTAACTTCTTCTATAAGAGCCTCCTCTGTCCTCCACTCATTACCTGTAATACTGGCTCCTGTATGAACTTGTTATCAGTATAAAAGACTCCTGTCCGAACCTCAAACAGTCACACTCCAAACTCCACTATGGTGAAGACCAAAGCTGTCGAAGGACACCAGAAACAACATAGGCTGGGAAGACTGAATCTGCAATAGGCAAGAAATCAACTGTGGGAGCAATAATTAGACAATAGAGACATACAAGACCAATGATAATCTCCCTCCATCTGAGGCTTCACGCAAGATCTCATCCTGTGGGGTCAAAATGATCCCAAGAACGGTGAGCAACAATCCCAGAACCACACGGGGCGACCTAGTGAATGGCCTGCAGAGAGCTGGGACAAACATAACACAGGCTGCCATCAGTAACACACTACGCCACCAGGGACTCAGATCCTGCAGTGCCAGACGTGTCCCCCTGCTTACACCAGTACATGTCCGGGCCTGTCTGAAGTTTGCTAGAGAGAACTTGGATGATCCAGAAGAGTATTGGGAGAATGTCATATGGTCAGATGAAACCAACGTAGAACTGTTTGGTAGAAACACAACTCGTAGTGTTTGGAGGAGAAAGAATGCTGAGTTGTATCCAAAGAACACCATACCTACTGTGAAGCATGGGGGTGGCAACATCATGCTTTGGGGCTGTTTCTCTGCCAAGGGACCAGGACAACTGATCCGTGTACATGAAAGAATGAATGGGGGTCATGTATCATGGGATCTTGAGTGCAAACCTCCTTCTATCAGCAGAGGCATTGAAGATGAAACATGGCTGGGTCTATCAGTATGACAATGATCCTAAGCACACCGCCAGGACAATGAAGGAGTGGCTTCATAAGAAGCATTTCAAGGTCCTGGAGTGGCCTAGCCAGTCTCCAGATCTCAACCCTATAGAAAACCTTTGGCGGGAGGTGAAAGTCTGTGTGGCCCAGCAACAGCCCCAATACATCACTGCTCTAGAGGAGATCTGCATGGAGGAATGGGCCAACATACAGCACCAGTGTGTGCCAACCATGTGAAGACTTACACAAGACGTCTCACCTCTGTCATCGCCAACAAAGGAGATAGAAGAAAGGATTGAGATGAACTCTTGTTATTGACCAAATACTTATTTTCCATCAAAATTTGAGACATTTCTTTCCCAATCAGACAATGTGATATCAGGATTAGTTTTCTCATTATGTCTCACAGTTGAGGTCACCTATGATATAAATTACAGGCCGACCTCATCTTTATCAGTGGAAGAACCTGCACAATTGGTGGCTGAATAAATACTTTTGTTCCCCACTGTATATGTCAGCATTAATTATAACATCCCATACATAGAATGTAATAAAACGCATCATAATAATATATGTGACTATTTTCCTGTATCGGTCAGAGCGTCGCCCTAGCGGAATGTTCTGTGGATTTGTACACTTGTATTCAGACAAACTAATTCTTCCCCCCTGTGTACAGATGTGTCTCCAGATCAGCTCCTCCAAATGGGGGATCTCTCACAATAAAGGATAGGAAATGTCAGTAAGTTACCACTTAAATATGCGGAGATTAGACTTCACACAGGTAGATGTCCTCAGGGCAGGAGACAGAGGATCAAGGATCACTCAGGCTGAAGGGAGACTCAGATGTTTCAAGGTTTTTTGTGTTTTGATCTTTTTGGATTTGATATTGTTTTTATATTTTTGATAATGTTACATAACTGTATAATCCCCCAGGATCTGAGTTATTGCTGATACCGGACATTGCAGCTTTACTATCCTTGCTGGCGCCGTCTGCAAGTGGAGATCAGGAATAATCAGGGACAACACTGCAACATGCAAAAATATATCAACATGAGCATGTAGATTATAAAAGAGATATAGATAGATAGATGACAGATAGATATAGATGATAGATAGATAGATAGATAGATAGATAGATAGATAGATAGATAGATAGATAGATAGATATAGATATAGATAGATATAGATGATAGATAATAAATAGTTGATAGATATATAGATAGATGATAATAGATGATAGATAGATTGACAGATGGATAAATAGATGATGATAGACTGTGAGATAGATAGGAGACATAATAGATAGAGACCCTACCCATCATCCCCACAGTCCCTCTCCTTATTCCCTATTGTGCACTTGCTTTGGCAAAACTAATGTGTATTTAGTCCTGACAAAAAAGCTGCTTTGATTTGATAGAGAGATACAGGAATATGAGATAGATGATTGAGATATAATATATGATAGATAAATTCATGATAGATATATAGATAAATTATAAATAGATTAATAGAAAGGATAGATGACAGCTAGATGATAGATAATAAATAGATAATAGATATGATATATATAGTAGCAGGGCTACCACCATACCCAGGCAAGTGCCGGGGCCCTGAGCAGCTGGGGGGCCAACTGGCCATCAGAGATAGACAGCCATAATGGTCATGGGCCAATCAGAACAGGCAGCCCTGACAAGGAGGGGCCCATCAGGGAGACTCAGCCAGCAGCTGAGTGCTCCTGCAGTGCTGCCAGTGCACATGGCTAATTTCCATGTGATGCAAATTAGCCATGTGCTGGCTCCCAGGGCTGTGGAGCTTCCTTCCTGCACAGCTGCAGCAGAGTGATGGGGCATCTCCCTGCGACCTCATCACACTGGAGCTGCCATGCAGGAAGGAAGCACAGACCGGAGGGGACAGAATCTGAGAAGGTCAGAGTCACAGGGGAGAGGAGAGGAGGTGAGCATGATCAATTATTTGTCATTTATTGTGTGCAGCATGATGGTGGATTATATGTAGCAAGATGAGGCCGGAGGACAATTATAACAGGAGGGGAAGCACCATTGTATTATCTGGAGACTGCTACTAAGATATACAGTTAGGGCCAGAAATATTTGGACAGTGACACAAGTTTTGTTATTTTAGCTGTTTACAAAAACATGTTCAGAAATACAATTATATATATAATATGGGCTGAAAGTGCACACTCCCAGCTGCAATATGAGAGTTTTCACATCCAAATCAGAGAAAGGGTTTAGGAATCATAGCTCTGTAATGCATAGCCTCCTCTTTTTCAAGGGACCAAAAGTAATTGGACAATGGACTCTAAGGGCTGCAATTAACTCTGAAGGCGTCTCCCTCGTTAACTTGTAATCAATGAAGTAGTTAAAAGGTCAGGGGTGGATTCCAGGTGTGTGGTTTTGCATTTGGAAGCTGTTGCTGTGACCAGACAACATGCGGTCAAAGGAACTCTCAATTGAGGTGAAGCAGAACATCCTGAGGCTGAAAAAAAAAGAAAAAATCCATCAGAGAGATAGCAGACATGCTTGGAGTAGCAAAATCAACAGTTGGGTACATTCTGAGAAAAAAGGAATTGACTGGTGAGCTTGGGAACTGTAAAAGGCCTGGGCGTCCACGGATGACAACAGTGGTGGATGATCGCCGCATACTTTATTTGGTGAAGAAGAACCCGTTCACAACATCAACTGAAGTCCAGAACACTCTCAGTGAAGTAGGTGTATCTGTCTCTAAGTCAACAGTAAAGAGAAGACTCCATGACAGTAATTACAAAGGGTTCACATCTAGATGCAAACCATTCATCAATTCCAAAAATAGACAGGCCAGAGTTAAATTTGCTGAAAAACACCTCAAGAAGCCAGCTCAGTTCTGGAAAAGTATTCTATGGACAGATGAGACAAAGATCAACCTGTACCAGAATGATGGGAAGAAAAAAGTTTGGAGAAGAAAGGGAACGGCACATGATCCAAGGCACACCACATCCTCTGTAAAACATGGTGGAGGCAACGTGATGGCATGGGCATGCATGGCTTTCAATGGCACTGGGTCACTTGTGTTTATTGATGACATAACAGCAGACAAGAGTAGCCGGATGAATTCTGAAGTGTACCGGGATATACTTTCAGCCCAGATTCAGCCAAATGCTGCAAAGTTGATTGGACGGCGCTTCATAGTACAGATGGACAATGACCCCAAGCATAACAGCCAAAGCTACCCAGGAGTTCATGAGTGCAAAAAAGTGGAACATTCTGCAATGGCCAAGTCAATCACCAGATCTTAACCCAATTGAGCCGCATTTCACTTGCTCAAATCCAGACTTAAGACGGAAAGACCCACAAACAAGCAAGACCTGAAGGCTGCGGCTGTAAAGGCCTGGCAAAGCATTAAGAAGGAGGAAACCCAGCGTTTGGTGATGTCCATGGGTTCCAGACTTAAGGCAGTGATTGCCTCCAAAGGATTCGCAACAAAATATTGAAAATAAAAATATTTTGTTTGGGTTATGTTTATTTGTCCAATTACTTTTGACCTCCTAAAATGTGGAGTGTTTGTAAAGAAATGTGTACAATTCCTACATTTTCTATCAGATATTTTTGTTCAACCCTTCAAATTAAACGTTACAATCTGCACTTGAATTCTGTTGTAGAGGTTTCATTTCAAATCCAATGTGGTGACATGCAGAGCCCAACTCGCCAAAATTGTGTCACTGTCCAAATATTTCTGGCCCTAACTGTAGAGGCTGTTCTTGGCTATAGAGGCTGCTGCTGGGCTCTGGAGGCTGTTTTGGCCTATGGAGGCTGCTGCTAGGCTATGGAAGCTGTGCTGGGCTATATGGAGGCTGCTGGGCAATATGAAGGCTGTGCTATATACATTATTTGGAGGCTGTGATGTATATAAAGTGTTGGCCAAAAGTATTGACACCCCTGCAATTCTGGCAGATAATACTCAGTTTCTTCCTGAAAATGATTGCAATCACAAATTCTTTGGTATTATTATCTTCATTTAATTTTAATAAAAAACACAAAAGAGAATGAAGCAAAAAGCAAAACATTGATCATTTCACACAAAACTCCAAAAATGGGCCGGACAAAAGTATTGGCACCCTCAGCCTAATACTTGGTTGCACAACCTTTAGCCAAAATAACTGCGATCAACCGCTTCCGGTAACCATCAATGAGTTTCTTACAATGCTCTGCTGGAATTTTAGACCATTCTTCTTTGGCAAACTGCTCCAGGTCCCTGATATGTGAAGGGTGCCTTCTCCAAACTGCCATTTTTAGATCTCTCCACAGGTGTTCTATGGGATTCAGGTCTGGACTCATTGCTGCCACCTTAGAAGTCTCCAGTGCTTTCTCTCAAACCATTTTCTAGTGCTTTTTGAAGTGTGTTTTGGGTCATTGTCCTGCTGGAAGACCCATGACCTCTGAGGGAGACCCAGCTTTCTCACACTGGGCCCTATATTATGCTGCAAAATCTGTTGGTAGTCTTCAGACTTCATAATGCCATGTACATGGTCAAGCAGTCCAGTGCCAGAGGCAGCAAAGCAACCCCAAAACATCAGGGAGCCTCCGCCATGTTTGACTGTAGGGACCGTGTTCTTTTCTTTGAATGCCTCTTTTTTTCTCCTGTAAACTCTATGCTGATGCCTTTGCCCATAAATCTCTACTTTTGTCTCATCTGACCAGAGAACATTCTTCCAAAACGTTTTAGGCTTTCTCAGGTAAATTTTGGCAAACTCCAGCCTGGCTTTTTTATGTCTCGGGGTAAGAAGTGGGGTCTTCCTGGGTCTCCTACCATACAGTCCCTTTTCATTCAGACACCGACGGATAGTACGGGTTGACACTGTTGCACCCTCGGACTGCAGGGCAGCTTGAACTTGTTTGGATGTTAGTCGAGGTTCATTATCCACCATCCGCACAATCTTGCGTTGAAATCTCTCGTCAATTTTTCTTTTCCGTCCACATCTAGGGAGGTTAGCCACAGTGCCATGGGCTTTAAACTTCTTGATGACACTGCGCACGGTAGACACAGGAACATTCAGGTCTTTGGAGATGGACTTGTAGCCTTGAGATTGCTCATGCTTCCTCACAATTTGGTTTCTCAAGTCCTCAGACAGTTCTTTGGTCTTCTTTCTTTTCTCCATGCTCAATGTGGTACACACAAGGACACAGGGCAGAGGTTGAGTCAACTTTAATCCATGTCAACTGGCTGCAAGTGTGATTTAGTTATTGCCAACACCTGTTAGGTGCCACAGGTAAGTTACAGGTGCTGTTAATTACACAAATTAGAGAAGCACCACATGATTTTCTAAGGGTGCCAATACTTTTGTCCACCCCCTTTTTTATGTTTGGTGTGGAATAATATACAATTAGGCTTTAGGACAATTCTTTTCGTGTTTTTTTCATTGAAGACAAATTAAATGAAGATAATAATACCAAAGAATTTGTGATTGCAATCATTTTCCGGAAGAAACTGAGTATTATCTGACAGAATTGCAGGGGTGTCAATACTTTTGGCCACAACTGTATATTATTCGGAGACTGCTGCTGTGCTGTATAAAGTATTTAGAGTATTACACCAAGTATAAAACGGTAGGCTGCTTATAGCACAAAAAGAAGTTGTCTTCCTTGGTCTGTGCGGATTGAAAGCCCGGCTCCTCTTTCTCCTGTTGGATCATGTATTGATGTGGGATTCCCCTGAAACTATGAGGTTCTGTAGCCCCTTACAAATGCACTTCACTATGGTGTGTAGTAGCTGCTGGGTAGTGTCTCTAACTATGTTCCCAACTGACTACAAGTGTTACCCATTTTTGACTTATTGTATTGATGTGTCACTGGAATTAAGGCTAATTATTTTCCTGTCACACTCTTGACCAGACGACATCTTGTTCATTATATTACTCACCTTTTTTGTGCAATAAGCAGGCTGCCGCTTTATACTCGGTGTTTATTTTCAAATAAAAAACATTTGCAATATTTGGCAGTCTTAATTGCATTTTTACTATCAGTAAAAAATCTCCAACTTGAGGAAATATGTGTTTAATGGTATATGGGAGAGACCATTTTACTACTCTCCATGTAAGACTCAGTTTTTTGTATTAATAGTGTGGCAGATTGTAGTCCCAAAGAGAGAAGCCTACATGGTCCTGGAAGCCTACCATGACAGGGCCAGGCACTTCAGGTGGAAGAAGCTGGAAGTATTACTATGTGGTAGGTTCTACTAGGTCGGTATGAGGGCAACCATTGAATCATGGTGCAGGAGTTGCGGTCCCTGCAGCCTCCGCAGGAAAGACCGTGACAGCCAGCAGGCCCGGTTGCAACCCATTGTCACCAAACAGCCCCCGGAGTTAGTGGCCTTGGACCACGTGAAGTTGACCCCAACCTGGCCCCGCTACGTCTTCTATGTCTATGATGCCTAGTGGTGGTATCCGTCAAAGACTCGACAGTGAAAACCACAGCATGAGCCTTCCAGACACACTTCTGTAGGCCCCATGGCTACCCGGAACAGGTACTGACAGACCAAGACCCGGCCTTTGAGGCTGAAGTGTTCCAGGAGTTCTGCAGCCTGTACGGGTGCAAAAAGATCAGAACCACACCGTACCATCCCCGGACAAACGGCCTATGCGAGAAAATGAACCAAGTGGTGATGGATTTGCTGAATACATTTCCACTAGAAGAGAGGAACATGTGGACGGAGAAGCTGCCAGATCTAGCGGACCTGTACAACCACATCCCAGTGAACTCCACCAACTTCAGTCCCGCCTACCTGATGAGAGCCAGACCTAGCAAACTGCCTATTGATTTAGAAATGGGGATATTGACTCCTGAAAACAACCTCCCAGAGATGGACTACGATACAGAGCGCCAACAGAGATATCGCCAGGTGCAGGAATGAGAGAAACCTGACCAAGACTAGGGAGAAACAGGAGACAACCTATAACCAGAATGCACCAGCAGACCCCCTGGTACCAGGAGAACAGGACTTAAAGAGAAAACGAGGGGTTCACAAATTGGATGACCAGTGGGAGGCAGAGCCCTACACCGTAAAGTGAGTCTTCTCACTTTGACCCACAGAACGTCTGCTTGATCAGCAAAGACGGGGGAGAAACCTCAGCCACCATCTCCAGAGATCACCTGAAAAGATGCCCGGAGTAGCTGAAAAGCCAGGAAAGGTCCCTGCCAATGCCTAAGCCCAAACCAGCAAAGGAAGAGATGGTCTGCACTGTACTAGGAGTTTCTCCAAGACTTGGACCCAGGTCAATGGAGCTATTGTGGTCTCAATACTGACCTTTCCTCTGCCAGCAATGCATCCACCTGCAAGGACTCTAAAGGAAGAAGAACTGGAGCCAAGAATCAACCCCTTGCTATTGGAGCGTATGTCAGTCCCATGGTGAGTCAGAGTCAACCTGCTGCCATTCCAGAACCACCGACACCAGTAAGTAGTGCACACACGCCACCAGTAGCAGACACTACAGCTCCATCTAATTAGACAGAGACACCAGTGTTGCGTAGAACCACATGTAGTAGCATACCTGTAGTGCGCAGGTATACCCGTAGCAACCTAGGTCAGACTCCAGCTCGTTACAGGGATAATTAGCCAGAGAAAGGTGACCAGGTTTAAACTCTAAATATGTTTGTAAATATGTGTGTTTTTATGCAACAATGCAACCACCAAGCATATGTGCCTACAGAGACTTTACTGTATGAACTTTCACGCTTTCTTGGACTTTTTATTAACTTTAAACATGGACCATTAGCCACAGGACTGGTTGTGGCAAAGACTTCTTATAAATATCATTCATCAGCCAATGGTGGAAGGACTAATCACCAAAGTGACTGCTTTTATTTCAATTTTTTCTTTGTTTTTGTAATTTTTACTTTTGAGACTTTGTTCATTAATTAGTGAATTGTTATGTTTTTGCATGTTCAAAAATTGTTTTGTCAATCCAGGAGTACTGAATTTAACCAAGGGGGAGTGTGGCGCCCCAGGGTCTGGATGCCACAATACTAAGCTTGGAAGCAAGGGAAGGCACCCACCTCAGGTAAAGCACACACACGTGCACAACACCTTCCCAACTCCAGGCAGGAAGGGGAGCTCTAAAGCCCAGGTTCAGGGCGGGTTCCCTATAAATTCTGGTCTGGGGGCGGGATTAGGCAGTTCAGTTCCTAGGAGGACTGTAGAAGACATCCTATGGTCGGGTGCCGTGCTAGGCCCCTCCAAGGAAACTGACTAGGCAGCGTGACCCGTAGGTGAGGGTCTGAGGGAAGTGGAGAAAAGGTGTGGGGAGTGGAGCAGAGCCGGCTCATTTCAGCACCAAGCATAGTACGGACACCGGAGTCTGAGGTCGCCAGGGACTTTATGCCCAGCAACCAACACCGGAGGGCGGGTAATTCCAAGTTGCTCACCCACCACAAGGTTAGGAGACACAGCCGCAACACAGAGCTCAGAAGATGCAGTGAAGGAGAGTAACACTAAAAGGGTTTGAGCCGCCTGTCACACGACCAAGGCAGACAAGTGAGGAGTGGGGTCACAGCACAGCTTCAAGCAGCCAGGGCTCACCAAAGAGAAAAAGTGCAGTAAGGAGGCCTCAGAACCTGCCTAGCGGGAAAACCTGAACTTGCTTCCAGGCTCCGAACCCCTAACACCACTGGTGAACTGTGCCCTGGATGAACCCGCTCTGACTTCAGTAAAGGTAAAGGAGACTGTTACCCCCGTGTCTGTCAGTTATTCCGTACACTAAGTCTTTGCACCCCCAATGAATGATCATCTTCCATAGACTATACAGTTGCCCTGGGGACCTGCTCTTCACGTGGAGGGCTCAACACCCTTGCTGCTTCTCCCATCATCCCCAGAGGTCCAGACTGCAGCAGCGGCTATACCGGCCGCATTCCACAGGTGGCGTCACAACACTTATTTTTGTTTTTCTCCATTTTTTCTAATTCCTCTTTTGAACTGCTCACCCGACGAGGGGATCAAGGACCGGGTCACGCCACTGTGACATCCTGCAGTCCCAGACTACAACGAGAGGGCCCCACTCCGAGTACCCCACAGTCCCCGCCCGGGGCGAGACATATAGAGGAGCTGTGGGGACATCATACTTTATTTAGAGGGCTGTGTGCTGGGGTCACCATACTGCGGTTGTGTGGAGTAATTCACTGTATAGAGGAAGGAACATTCTGGGGTGTATTATATAAAAAGGTAGTAATGAAAGATGTATCATAATAGATGGAAACACAAGATGGCTTCTCTGGGAAAATGGCATTGATGACGTAACACTAAGGTCATCAATATAGGCTGGTTGGGGTCTGACATCTTCACTTCCAATCAGCTGGATTAGTATCTGCCATTGTTGCAGGTTACACTATATTCAGTATTTGTATGTACGTAGATAGAGTTATGGACCATGTTGAGTCTTGCAGACATTTTATGTGTATTTAACGTGTGTTCCACATGTCTGTGTCTTGTGACATGTCTGTAAAGGTGTCGGTGAATGGAGGTAGAAGGTGTTATGGCTCCAGTGTCTCCTTTGCATAGACAAACACTGAGAACCATTGAGAAGGATGGAGGAGCTTCAGAGGAAATGTCTCTGATCTTCTCACAGCAGAAGGCCCAACCCTATGGGAGCAGATAATGTCCTCACCTGGAGGTCACACTATCAAAGGAAGCACATTGTACATAGGTTTAACTATTCAAAGTCTCTTTAATCTCTGATAACAAACTGCAATCAACACCTATGAAATAAATGACTGCTGTCTATATGGACAGGTTTGGCCAACAATCTAAAGCCCACGTCACACTAATGCAGGGGTCCCCAAAGTGTGGCTCAGGGGCCACATGTGGCTCGCAACTGTCTTCCATTTGGGTGCAATAGCACATGGGTCTAGTTACAGCTATGAAGAGAAGGTCTCAAGATAGTAACTTTTGTGATTAGCCTGTCTTTCTTACTTTGGAGACCTGTGACTGGTTTTGGACCTCCTTCTCATTCCTGTATTGAGACTTCTTATTAAACGTGTTTCTTTCCTTTGGCAAAGCTAGCTAATTCTTTGTCCAGGTGTGGCTACTCTGTGATCACTCCCATCTCCTTTACATGATCACATGGTTCCAGCATCCTTTGCTGGTGATTGAAATTATTCCTGGCCAAGCTTCCTGAGGTGAAGAAGGTTCTCTGGAGAGCTGGCTTGCATTGGTTGGGACTAGTGCTCCTGCCAGACATTTTCCTATTGAGGGCTAACATCAGGGCTAGCGAGGAACAAGGTATCCTGCTCAGCGACAGGTTCAAAAAACAAGTATAGGGATGATAGGGAGATCAGGGCTCAGCTGCAGATGACTGCAGGAGGTCACCTCTTTTTCATTCCCTATGACCAGGGACCTTCCACTGTATTTGTTCCCTCGGGTGTCTCCCCATCTGTTGTTTTGTGTAGTGCGCCGGACATCATTGGTCTGTGCCCCACTGTCACGCACCGTAGCTGGACACCCCCTTAGTCCAAGCATGACATAGCCCTACACAGAAGAGCAGATTTGGATGGGGGTAAGGTAGGAACCCCTGAGTCTTGGTGCACTGCCTCAGTTTGGCTGTCATTATACCGGTAATGGGGCCCTGGGTGCCACCATTGTGAGGGGAGGCTGGTGCTGGATGTGGCTCTCGACCCTCTCTTGGAGCTGAATGTGGCTCTCGAGGTCAGAAAGGTTGGGGACCTCTGGTCTAATGTGAATGGGAGTCCCAGAGAACTGATTCAGGGAGGTTAAGGTTCTGTCATCTCTGATTTTGGACTGTCAATCATTTTGTTCTCTTTCGTGAAAGGAAAAGAATGGAAACAAAATTGCCAAAATATCTTGATTTATTCAGTATTGTAGAACATTTAGGCCACACAGACGACTTATAGTACAAACAACATGCGGTTCGACATTGTGTTGGAAAATGGCTCCTGCAAAACTCCGGAGAAATGGTTGCACCACTGGTTCCTCAATTAAATCAATGAAACGCTGATCTGATAAAGTACCTGGAACGAAGATTAGAAGGGTCCGACCACCGTGCATTAAGCCCCCATAATCCATAATTCTGGGACTGGGAGTAGGAGCGGTGTGACGTTCCCTTTTGGAGGCCTCTCCATAGTGTTGCCCACATGGTCTCCAGGTTGGAATGGAGGTCTATGCCCCTCAGTGACGAGTCCGGTTTCGGTCTTGGATGCAATGATAGCCAGATTGATTTAGAAACCACATGGGAAATGCCATCAAGAGGCCTTCAGGAGGGAATATCACACAGCTCCTGGGTTTATGGTCTCGGGGGGTATAATATTATTAATATTCATTATAGTGCCACTTATTCCATGGCACTGTACATGTGAAAAAGACATAGACAAATACCATAATTATCAACAACACAAGGCACAGATAGGTTCAGGAGGAGAGAAGACCCTGCCCATGAGGGCTCACAGTCTGCAAGGGATGGGTGAGGATACAGTAGATGAGGAGAGAGGACCCTGCCCACGAGGGCTCACAGAGTACAAGGGATGGGTGAGGATACAGTAGATGAGGAGAGAGGACCCTGCCCACGAGGGCTCACAGAGTACAAGGGATGGGTGAGGATACAGTAGGTGAGGAGAGAGGACCTTGCCCACGAGGCTCACAGAGTACAAGGGATGGGTGAGGATACAGTAGATGAGGAGAGAGGACCCTGCCCATGAGGACTCACAGACTGCAAGGGATGGATGAGTATACAGTAGATGAGGAGAGAGGACCCTGCCCACGAGGGCTCACAGAGTACAAGGGATGGGTGAGGATACAGTAGGTGAGAGAGGACCCTGCCCATGAGGACTCAGTCTACAAGGGATGGGTGAGGATACAATAGGTGAGGACAGAGGACCCTGCCTATGAGGACTCAGTCTACAAGGGATGGGTGAGGATACAGTAGATGCGAGAAGATCCACTCACGAGTGCTCACAGTCTACAAGGAATGGGTTAGGATACAGTAGGTGAGGGGAGAGGATGCTACCTGCAAGGGCTCACAGTCTACAAGGGATGGGTGAGGATATAGTGGGGGAGGAGAGAGGACCCTGCCCGTGATAACTCACAGTCTACAAGGGATGGGTGAGGATACAGTAGGTGAGAGAGAGGACCCTGCTCACGAGGGCTCACAGTCTACAAGGGATGGGTGAGGATACAGTAGGTGAGGAGAGAGGACCCTGCTCACGAGGGCTCACAGTCTACAAGGGATGGGTGAGGATACAGTAGGAGAGGGCAGAGCTGGATGTGCAGCGATTGTGTGGACAGTGGGTCACAGGGTTAATAATATCTGGTATCCGGACCCCTGCATGTCTCATTCCAGGTGGAATATCAGCTTTGCGCTACATTGACTCGGTCTTGGATTCTGTGATTTCAACCCCTCCTTGAATTTTCCTCCTTTGAATTGCAATTTCAATATCGAGGATTGTATATACATACACAGTGCTCAGCATAAGTGAGTACACCCCAACATGATGTCAGAAAACCTTTAGATTTCTTTCAGGTTCAGCACTTTCTATGGGATACCATAATACAAGATATTCCCACAAATGTCGGCTATTGATTTGTTATTTTGCACACTCAAAAAGTTTTTTATTCCTAACAAATTATTTCAAGACCATGTTGCAAAAATTAGTACACCCCAATGAAAGGGGCCCAGCTAGAGATTAGACTACAAAATTGTAGTTAACACACGTGGAGAACCCGAATGGAGGTTTTTTACCCATTTCTTAAGTTTCCTGTCTGTGTAATCACACTGCTCCATTTACTCTAAAACTTCAATCTTTATTGTATACTGCAAAAAAGGAGACTTCAGACATTTACAACTACTAGAGAGTGGACTCATACAACACAGCTGCTCTATTACATGTATATACAATGTCCGGTGTGAAATAACTAACAGAACTGACCCATAGGTATTACTCCCTTAACAGAAGTTTTCAGGTCACAGAAATATAAAGCAATGGGAGTCTCCCCTCCTGCCCCTATCCAATATGGCACCGCTAGCTTCCCCCAGTGACATCACTCAGGCTGGTTGCTGTGCGTATGTGCGATGTGGTTTCCCCGCCTCCCTGCGGCCAAAAGCGTCCCCATTGGTCTGGATGGGTCACGGGGCCGGTGACTCACCGTGATGTAGGGAACGCTGGCGGCGGTGGGTGGTGGAGGTGACCGCGTCTTGCTTGAAAGCCAAAAATCGGCGGCCTGGTGGTAATTATGAAGCGGCCAGCAGGGTATAAGAGGGGGATGAAGTTTGGGGGTCCCTATAGACCCTGAAGAAGCCTCCAGGTGAAATGCATAGGGGCTTCCCCCCCAGTGGAAGTGTGGCACCCCAGGGTCCAATTGCCACAGTGTCATTATTGCCCCCGGGTGGTAATGTCACGCTTGAGAGCAACAGAAGGGTATTCACGCCAGGCAAGAACCGCACACAACACCTTCTGCCTCCAGGCCACAAGGGGAGACCTAAACCCGGGTTCAGGGTGAGCTCCCCTATAAATTCTGGTCTGGGGCAGAGCTAGTTAGTTCAGTGCCTAGGAGGACTGAAGAAGACATCCTGGTGGAATGGAGGCTGCCTTAAGCTCATCCCAGGATCGCTAACTCAGCGGAAAGGACCAAGGCAAGGGTCTGAGGAAATGTGTAAGGAACACCTGGGGAGCAGAGCAGCACTGTGCTTACCCCAGAGGAAGGCGCAGAGAACGGACACCGGAGTCCGAGGCTGTGCAGGGTCTAATGTCCTGGCATACTGGAAGGTGGGGGATTCCAAGTTCCCCAGTCACGCAGTGCCCAGAAGCAAAGCAACATTGAGAGTTCAGGAGCCATCACCCGAGATAAGGGACTAATAAAGGACTTGAGTTGTCTGCCATTCCGGCACCTCGCCAGAGAGGGCAAGCAGCTTAGCTGCAGCAGGAGCCTACACACAGAGCGCAGCAAGGAGGCCTCAGGACCGGCCAGGTGAAGAATACCCTGAGTTGCGCTCAGGCAAGGACCCCGGAAACAACAGCCTGAATTGCAGTGCATCAGTAAAGCACTGAGGAACTACAAAACCATGAGTCTGTCTGTTGCTCTGCGCCCACCATCCTGCTCCCTACACCCTTTCTTCATCCACTGCCCTAGGGATCTGCTCTGCCTGTGGAGAGCCACTCCATTCCAGCTGCCCGTCCATCATCCCCAGAGGTTCTGCAGCAGCGGCGGCCACTAATGGCCACATACCACGAGTGGCGTCACAAATAATTCCCTTAATCATCATCCCTTTCCTTACAAGCCAGAAATCCCCCTGTATATATGCACCCAGGGTCACGGAAGCCGGGTTTCGACTCCTGTGACTCCCCAGAGACAGCATAGCCCGGTTCTGAGTACCCCACGGCCCTGGGGTCCGACAGAAGCAGGCCGGTTTAACAACTACCATGGGTGAGGAAGACAACCTGTGTAAAATGTTTTTGCAGTAGTTGGAGAGTGGGACAAATGTTTTTGCCTCATACAGTGATCAGCTAAGTGCCTTCACAATGGGTGCAGCTTAGGGAGTAACATCCAGGAGGGGAGACAAGATTTAGTGGTGAAGATAGGTCAGGTGGAGTGAACACAGGTGTCACTCACAGTGTATGATCCACATCCTATATAGTGTCTCCACTACTCTGCTATAAGGAATAACCATTGTGATATTAGTGTGACAGCTAGTTTCCCTAAGGCTGAAGGCACACTGTCATGCATCAAACATGGAGTGTGTCCGATGCATGACAGTGCATGTTTTGCGTGAGTGTGGTGCGTGTTGGTGAGTGTGCTGCATGAGTGTGTGTGTGCTTCGTGTGAGTGTGATGCTGTCTGCGGTGGACAGCATTTACCGGCGTATTCAAACACCGCTGCTATCAGACAGTGTTGTTTGAATTTGCCGGGTTGGCGGCACAGTAACCAAACAGCTGTCAGCGGTGTGAAAGCAGTGGTGACAGCTGAAGGGTTAATGCACCACTGCTGCCCTGAAAATGTAATTGCCGGCACATTAGGCATTCAGCTGTCAGCGCTGTGAAAGCAGCAGTGATAGCTGAATGGTTCATTTGCCGGCAGCCCGACAATTACATTTTGCAGGGCAGCGGTAGAGCATTAACCCCTCAGCTGTCACCGCTGCTTTCACAGCGCTGACAGCTGATTGGTTACTATGCTGGGGAGAACCGGCATTTTAACACCATCTGCAGCCTCTGTGCTGTATGTCAGGCGGGAGGCTGCAGATGGGGTAAATAAGTCGGTTTTGTCATTTAAACCCCATATTTCTGTCTTGCCAGGTAATGTCCACACTCCCTGGACACAACCTGACATGACAGAATGTGTCATCAGAATGTGTTAATTACTGCTATGATGGTGGGTTTACACACACCAATTTATCTGTTCAATATCTGAACAGATCTCTAGTTGCAGTGAAATCATGGATACATTGCTCCATGTTGTACACAGACACAAAATGGAGCAATGTATCCATGATTTCACTGCAACCAGAGATTGGTTCAGATATTGAACAGATAAATTGGTGTGTGTAAACCCACCATTACTATAATCTCCAGCAGGGAGCAGGAGTCGGGAGGAGCTGTCCATGGTCCTGATTGTAAAAGCTGGATGCTGATCGCAATCTGAACATGGACTATGGACTAAAGGTGCTATATGCAGATGTCTATGGATACTGGAGCAAGCATGGACCGCTAATGCAAGGCTGAGGCTCTCCCATCCCAAACCTGACAGCTTCATATATTTCTATGAGACTGTTATGCTCAGGTCAGTCATTCCATACATTGCAGGCTGAGACTACACCAAGATCTGGGGCGTCAAAATGAGCCCTACCAAAGACATCCTCCTCCTGTTTCCTGCTATCAGCAATGGCACCACATGGAAGAGAAATGTCACAAGAAAGAATAACAGACACCTGACACCAGTTCAAGATGCTAAGTTTGTCCTGGGTAGGCCCCAGCATAGGATCATTCATTAATTGGTTACAGAATATTAAACACAGCTTATTATTGGTTACTAATACCTAACACCTGATTGGATGATGCAGATCTATTTTAAATACATATGTATACCTGTATTTTTTCACCATTTGATGCTATTGACTCATCGCACTCCTTCATTATCTTGTGTTTTGGAACATCTTCCCTTCTTACCAGAACATGCTAGACATTGGCTTCTTTCCCAAACTATGTGGCCTTCACCGTCTCTCAAAACACAGTCTAAATTTTATATAAAACACTCAGGGTCTACTTATATTTCTTAAAGGCAAGTGACCTACTTAAAGGGATACATGTATGCTAGATATGCAGTAGAATACAGGATACGAGCACATTGGCAAATCTTTGGATATTTTCATACAGTATATTGATTTCCATAACAGTAAAGTCTGCAGTATGATCAGCAAAGCTTTAATTATCGGTCAGATACTGGAGAAAAAGTGATAGAAAAATATACAGAGGTGGAACTGCAACATGTCACAGAGAGGTCCAGGCCCAACATGGAGACACCACCTAAACAGGAGCGTCTTCTGATGAGAAGAAAATCGACAAGCAAGTTCACTGCAGTTATCTAAAGAAGGAGGAAGCCAAACTAGACCCCGGCGCACACAGCAGAGGAATGACATGTATGGGGGTCGTCCATGATGGAAGCCGCTCCTAAAGACCATACACAAACATGTCCGCCACAGTTTGCCGAGCCTATGATAAAAATATCATGATTTTATGAACTTCAAAATTGTCTGGTGTCACAAAGGTGAGGAGTACAAAGAAAATCCATGTTCTTGAAGCGAGACCCGGTGGTGGAAAAAGATAGATGTTGTAATATGTCGCAAACATGTTCATTCCAGGCCTAGAAGACTTGATACTGTTCTTAAAAATCATGGAAGTCATACAAAATAGTAGATGTAGGAGTGTTTGATGTGGGGTGTACTTATTTTTGCATTGTAAGCCCACCAGGGTCTTTTTTGCTGTTATCTTGACAGTGTCAAGCCATTTGGTAGAGGAAGACCAGCGACCCAATGGCTTGATACTGTCAAGACAATGGTGGAGGAGACCCTGGTGGACTTATCTAGGCTTTCAGAAGACCATAGTGGACCTATCTAGGCTTGAAGAAGACCCTGGTGGGCTTATCTAGGCTTGGAGAAGACCCTGGTGGACCTATCTAGGCTTGGAGAAGAACCTGGTGGACCTATATAGGCTTGTAAAGGACCTTGGTGGAACTACCTAGGCTTGGAGGAGACCCTGGGGGCCTCTCTAGGCTTGGAGAAGACACTGGTGGACCTATCTAGGCTTGGAGAAGACCCTGGTGGAACCAACTAGGCTTGGAGAAGACCCTGGTGGACCTATATAGGCTTGGAGAATTCGCTGGTGGAACTATCTGGGCTTGGAGGAGACCCTGGTGGACCTATCTGGGCTTGGAGGAGACACTGGTGGACCTATCTGGGCTTGGAGGAGACACTGGTGGACTTATGTAGGCTTGGAGAAAACCCTGGTGGACCTTTGCTTGGAGGCCTATGCTTGGAGAAAATCCTGGTAGACCTATCTAGACTTGGATAAGACTGAGGCGGACCTATCTAGGCTTGGAGGAGACCCTGGCGGAACTATATAGGCTTGGAGAAGACTCTGGTGGACCTATATAGGCTTGGCAAAGACCCTGGTGGAACTACCGAGGCTTGGAGGAGACACTGGTGGGCTTATCTAGGATTGGAGAAGACCCCGGTGGACCTATACTTGGAGAAAATCCTGGTAGACCTATCTAGGCTTGGACAAGACCCTGGTGGACTGAGGACATTTTCCTCTTTGGCCGTGGGTATATATATATATATATATATATATATAAAACCAGAAAATTTCACTGCAGCACACAGCTACTACCAAAAACGTACATATGCTAATAAGCGGTTTTTACATGAGGAAAAAATGAGGAAAATGATCCCAGATCTGATGAGTCCTACGCTGACATATATATATATACTGTATATATACAGTGCCTTGTGAAAGTATTCGGCCCCCTATGTATATATACAGTGCCTTGTGAAAGTATTCGGCCCCTTGAACTTTTCAACCTTTTGTCACATTTCAGGCTTCAAACATAAAGATATAAATTCTAATATTTTTGTGAAGAATCAACAACAAGTGGGACACAATCGTGAGGTGGAACAAGATTTATTGGATACTAGATGGCGGCCCGATTCTAAAGAATCGGGTAGTCTAGAATCCATATATAGTTTATTTACTAATAGTTATGGGAGTGCGGTGAAATGAATTGTGTGTATACAGGCGGCTCAGTGGGTAGCACAGTATACGGTGGCTCAGTGATTAGCAGTGAGTGCGGTGGCTCAGTGGTTAGCAGTGAGTGCGGTGGCTCAGTGGTTAGCAGTGAGTGCGGTGGCTCAGTGGTTAGCAGTGAGTGCGGTGGCTCAGTGGTTAGCAGTGAGTGCGGTGGCTCAGTGGTTAGCAGTGAGTGCGGTGGCTCAGTGGTTAGCAGTGAGTGCGGTGGCTCAGTGGTTAGCAGTGAGTGCGGTGAGATTGGTCAGCGCAGCGACGTGGGCAGAGTGGTCAGCGCAGAGGACAGGGGGCAGAGGCGGCTGGGCAGAGGACAGGGGGCAGAGGCGGCTGGGCAGAGGACAGGGGGCAGAGGACGCAGAGGACAGGGGGCAGAGGACGCAGAAGACAGGGGGCAGAGGACACAGAGGGGGCAGAGGACAGGGGGCAGAGGACACAGAGGGGGCAGAGGACGCAGAGGACAGGGGGCAGAGGACACAGAGGGGGCAGAGGACAGGGGGCAGAGGACACAGAGGGGGCAGAGGACGCAGAGGACAGGGGGCAGAGGACACAGAGGGGGCAGAGGACGCAGAGGACAGGGGGCAGAGGACACAGAGGGGGCAGAGGAGACAGAGGGGGCAGAGGAGACAGAGGGGGCAGAGGACAGGGTGAAGAGGACAGAGAGGGGGCAGAGGACACAGAGGACGCAGAGGATAGGGGGCAGAGGACGCAGAGGACGCAGAGGACACAGAGGGGGCAGAGGACACAGAGGGGGCAGAGGACGCAGAGGGGGCAGAGGACACAGAGGGGCAGGGGCAGAGACGCAAGGAGGGGGCAGAGGACGCAGAGGGGCAGAGGGGCAAGGACCAGAGACGCAGAGGACGCAGAGGACGCAGAGGGGCAGAGGGGCAGAGGACGCAGAGGGGCAGAGGACGCAGAGGGGCAGAGGACAGGGGGGCAGAGGCGGGCAGAGGGGCAGAGGACGCAGAGGGGCAGAGGACGAGGGGGGCAGAGGACGCAGAGACAGGGGGCAGAGGACGCAGAGGGGCAGAGGGGGCAGAGGACGCAGAGGGGGCAGAGGGGCAGAGGACGCAGAGGACAGGGGCAGAGGACGCAGAGGACAGGGGGGAGGCAGACAGGGGCAAGGACGCAGAGGAAGGGGGCAGAGGACGCAGAGGGGGGCAGAGGACGCAGAGGCAGGGGCAGAGACGCAGAGGAGGGGCAGAGAGCGAGCCAGGGGCAGAGGAGGACAGGGGCAGAGGACGCAGACAGGGGCAGAGGACGCAGAGAAGGGGCAGAGGAGCAGAGGACGCAGAGGGGCAGAGGACAGGGGGCAGAGAGCAGAGGGGCAAGGAGGCAGAGGGGGCAGAGGGCAGAGAGGGGCAGAGGAGCAGAGACGGGGGAGAGGAGGCAAGAGGGGGCAAGGAGGAGGACAGGGGGCAAGGGCAGAGGGCAGAGGGCAGAGACAGGGGGGGAGGAGGACACAGGGGGCAGAGACCAGAGGAAGGGGCAGAGGACCAGAGGGGGCAGAGGGAACACAAGGGGGCAAGAGGGGGAGGACAGGGGGGCAGAGGAACAGAGGGGCAGGGGGCAGAGGAAGCAGAGGACAGGGGGCAGAGGCGCAGAGGACGGGGGCAAAGGACAGCAAGGACCAGGGGGCAGAGGAGGCAGAGGACAGGGGGGCAGGGGGCAGAGGACAGGGGGCAGAGGACAGGGGCAGAGGACAGGGGGCAGAGAGCAAGAGGCAGGGGGCAGAGGACAGGGCAGAGGACAGGGGCAGAGCACGAGGGCAGAGGACAGGGGGCAGAGGACGCAGAGGACAGGGGGCAGAGGACGGGGCAGAGGCACAGGGGGCAGAGACACAGGACAGGGGGCAGAGGACAGGGCAGAGGACACAGAGGGGGCAGAGGATGCAGAGGACACAAAGGGGGCAGAGGAGAGGGGGCAGAGGACCAGAGGGGGCAGAGGACCAGAGAGGGGCAGAGGACCAGAGGGGGCAGAGGACGGGGCAGAGGACAGAGGGGCAGAGGACGCAGAGGACGGGGGCAGAGGGCAGAGGACCAGAGGGGGCAGAGGACGCAGAGGCAGGGAGAGAGAGGGAGAGGACAGGGGGCAGAGGACGCAGAGGACAGGGGCAGAGGACAGGGGCAGAGGACAGGGGGCAGGAGGAGCAGAGACAGGGGAGGGCAGAGGGGCAGAGGACGCAGAGGGCAAGGAGCAGAGGACAGGGGGAGAGGACCAGAGGGGCAGAGGAGGGCAGAGGACGCAGAGGGGCAGAGGACGCAGAGGGGGCAGAGGAGCAGAGGGCAGAGGGCAGAGGGGGCAGAGGAGCAGAAGGGGGCAAGGAGGGGCAGAGGACAAGGGGGCAGAGGACCAGAGGGGCAGAGGACACAGAGGGGCAGAGGGCGCAGAGGACAGAGGGGGCAGAGGACGCAGAGGACAGAGGGGCAGAGGACGCAGAGGACAGGGGGCAGAGGACGCAGAGGACAGGGGGCAGAGGAGCAGAGGACAGGGGCAGAGGAGACAGGGCAGAGGAGCAGAGACAGGGGCAGAGGAGCAGAGGACAGGGGGCAGAGGACAGGGGACAGGGGCAGAGGGGCAGAGGAAGGGGGCAGAGGACACAAGGGAGAGGGGCAGAGGAACCAGAGGGGGCAGAGGACGCAGAGGCGGGCAAGGACAGAGGGGCAGAGGGCACAGAGGGGCAGAGGACGAAGGACACGGGGGCAGAGGAACAGGGGACAGAGGGCAGAGGACAGGGGGCAGAGGGGGGGGGGGGGGGGGGGGGGGGGGGGGGGGGGGGGGGGGGGGGGGGGGGGGGGGGGGGGGGGGGGGGGGGGGGGGGGGGGGGGGGGGGGGGGGGGGGGGGGGGGGGGGGGGGAGCAGGGACACAAGGGAGAGGCCAGAGGACAGGGGGCAGAGGACGCAGAGGCAGGGGGCAGAGGACGCAGAGGACAGGGGGCAGAGGACGCAGAGAGGGGGCAAGGAGGAACGAGGGGGCAGAGGACAGCAGAGGCAGGGGCAGAGGACGCAGAGGACAGGGCAGGCAGAGGACAGGGGGCAGAGGACGCAGAGGACAGGGGGGCAGAGGACGCAGAGACAGGGGGCAGAGGACGCAGAGGACAGGGGGCAGAGGACAAGGACAGAGGGGCAGAGGACGCAGAGGACAGGGGCAGAGGACGCAGAGGCGCAGAGGGCGCAGAGGCGCAGAGAGAAGGGGGCAGAGGACCAGAGGGGCAGAGGACGAGAGGGGCAGAGGACAGGGGGCAGAGGACCAGAGGACAGGGGCAGAGGACGCAGGGACAGGGGGCAGAGGACGCAGAGGCAGGGCAGAGGACGCAGAGCAGGGGCAGAGGACGCAGAGGACAGGGGCAGAGACGCAGAGGAGGGGGCAGAGGACGCAGAGGACAGGGGGGCAGAGGACGGCAGAGGACAGGGGGCAGAGGACAAGGGCAGAGGACAGAGGGGCAGAGGACGCAGAGGGCAGAGGGGGCAGAGGACAGGGGCAGAGGACCAGAGGGGGACAGAGGACGCAGAGACGCAGAGACGCAGAGGACTCAGAGGGAAGGGGCAGAGGAGCAGAGGGGGCAGAGGACCAAGGAGAGGGCAGAGGGGCAGAGGCGCAGAGGGGGCAGAGGACAGGGGCAGAGGAAGAGGGGCAGAGGACGCAGAGGGCGAGGGGGCAGAGAGGAGGCAGAGGGGGCAGAGGACGCAGAGGAGAGGCAGAGGACGCAGAGGACAGGGGGCAGAGGACGCAGAGGACAGGGGGCGAGGACGCAGAGGGCAGAGGACGCAGGGGCAGGGGCAGGAGAGAGGAGGGGGGCAGAGGACGCAGAGGCAGGGGGCAGAGGACGCAGAGGGGGCAGAGGACGCAAGGCAGGGGGCAGAGGACGCAGAGGACAGGGGGCAGAGGACGCAGAGGCAGGGGGCAGAGGACGCAGAGGACAGGGGGCAGAGGAGCAGAGGACAGGGCAGAGGGCAGAGGACAGGGCAGAGGCAGGGGGCAAGAGGACAGAGGGGGCAGAGGACGCAAGGGAAGGGGCAGAGGGACAGGGGGCAGAGGAAAGGGGCAGAGGGAGGACAGGGGGCAGAGGACGAGGGGCAGAGGACGCGAGGAGGGACGAGGGACAGAGGGGCAGAGGACAGCAGAGGGGGCAGAGGACGCAGAGGACAGGGGGCAGAGGACACAGAGGGGGCAGAGGACAGGGGGCAGAGGACACAGAGGGGGCAGAGGACGCAGAGGACAGGGGGCAGAGGACACAGAGGGGGCAGAGGACGCAGAGGGGGCAGAGGGGGCAGAGGACGCAGAGGGGGCAGAGGACGCAGAAGAGAGGGGGAAGAGGACACAGAGGGGGCAGAGGACGCAGAGGACAGGGGGCAGAGGACACGGGGCAGAGGACGCAGAGGGGGCAGAGGACGCAGAAGACAGGGGGAAGAGGACACAGAGGGGGCAGAGGACGCAGAAGACAGGGGTCAGAGGACAGGGGGAAGAGGACACAGAGGGGGCAGAGGACAGGGGGCAGAGGACACAGAGGGGGCAGAGGACGCAGAGGGGGCAGAGGACGCAGAGGGGGCAGAGGACGCAGAGGGGGCAGAGGACGCAGAGGGGGCAGAGGACGCAGAGGACAGGGGGCAGAGGACAGGGGGCAGAGGACAGGGGGCAGAGGACACAGGGGGCAGAGGACACAGAGGGGGCAGAGGACACAGAGGGGGCAGAGGACGCAGAGGACACAGAGGGGGCAGAGGACGCAGAGGACACAGAGGGGGCAGAGGACGCAGAGGACACAGAGGGGGCAGAGGACGCAGAGGACACAGAGGGGGCAGAGGACGCAGAGGACACAGAGGGGGCAGAGGACACAGAGGGGGCAGAGGACGCAGAGGACACAGAGGGGGCAGAGGACACAGAGGGGGCAGAGGACGCAGAGGACAGGGGGCAGAGGACGCAGAGGACGCAGAGGACAGGGGGCAGAGGACGCAGAGGACAGGGGGCAGAGGACGCAGAGGACAGGGGGAAGAGGACACAGAGGGGGCAGAGGACGCAGAGGACAGGGGGCAGAGGAGAGGGGGCAGAGGACAGGGGGCAGAGGACGCAGAGGACAGGGGGCAGAGGACGCAGAGGACAGGGGGCAGAGGACGCAGAGGACAGGGGGCAGAGGACAGGGGGCAGAGGACGCAGAGGACAGGGGGCAGAGGACGCAGAGGACAGGGGGCAGAGGACGCAGAGGACAGGGGGCAGAGGACGCAGAGGACAGGGGGCAGAGGACGCAGAGGACAGGGGGAAGAGGACACAGAGGGGCAGAGGACGCAGAGGACAGGGGGCAGAGGACAGGGGGCAGAGGACAGGGGGCAGAGGACAGGGGGCAGAGGACAGGGGGCAGAGGACACAGAGGGGGCAGAGGAAGCAGAGGGGGCAGAGGACACAGAGAGGGCAGAGGACGCAGAGGACGCAGAGGACAGGGGGCAGAGGACACAGAGGACAGGGGGCAGAGGACACAGAGGACAGGGGGCAGAGGACACAGAGGACAGGGGGCAGAGGACACAGAGGACAGGGGGCAGAGGACAGGGGGCAGAGGACAGGCAGGACAGGGGGCAGAGGACACAGGACAGGGGGCAGAGGACACAGAGGACAGGGGGCAGAGGGGGCAGAGGAGGCAGAGGACAGGGGGCAGAGGACAGGGGGCAGAGGACAGGGGGCAGAGGACACAGAGGACAGGGGCAGAGGACACAGAGGAGGCAGAGGACACAGAGGACAGGGGGCAGAGGGGGCAGAGGACAGGGGGCAGAGGACACAGAGGACAGGGGGCAGAGGACACAGAGGACAGGGGGCAGAGGACAAAGAGGAGAGGGGGCAGAGGACACAGAGGACAGGGGGCAGAGGACACAGAGGACAGGGGGCAGAGGACACAGAGGACAGGGGGCAGAGGACACAGAGGACAGGGGGCAGAGGACACAGAGGACAGGGGGCAGAGGACACAGAGGACAGGGGGCAGAGGACAGGGGGCAGAGGACACAGAGGACAGGGGGCAGAGGACAGGGGGCAGAGGACGCAGAGGACAGAGGGCAGAAGGGGCACACAGGTTGGAGGGCAGAGCAGCCTGTATGGCTGCAGACTTACCGGTGGCCGGGCCTCGGGTGTAGGAGGAGAGGAGGGGCGGGCAGAGCTGCAGGAGAGGAAGTCCCGCCCTCCCTCCTCTCCAGGCAGACGGCAGGGAGCACGGGTACCCCCAGGGCTTGTGTGGCTCCCCGAGGTGGCGGGCAATGGGCCCCCCTGCCCCCCCCGGTATGTAGGTACTGGCTGGAGGGCAGAGGGTGGAGGGGAGTGGCAGGAGGGCACACGGAACTTCCGAGATCGGAACGTTCCGTGTGTCGGTGACTGTAGCCGGGGGGCAGCCTGGCTACAGTGCACTGGATGAGCCTGGGCGACGACCATCACGGAAGTGGGCGTGGCCTCCTCCGGAAGTGGCCTTCGGGTTTTATATAATAGATTTTAAACATTTTTAACAAATAAAAAACTGAACAGTGGGGCGTGCAATATTATTCGTCCCCTTGAGTTAATCCTCTGTAGCGCCCCCTTGTGCTGTGATTACAGCTGCAGTCTCTTGGGGTTTGTCTCATTCTTCCTTGCAGAACAGCTGGAGCTCAGTGAGGTTGGATTGAGGCGTTTGTGAACAGCAGTTTTCAGCTCTTTCCACAGATTCTCCATTGGATTCAGGTCTGGACTGTGACTTGGCCATTCTAACACCTGGAGACGGTTATTTTTGATCCTTTCCATTGTAGATTTTGCTTTATGTTTGGGATCATTGTCTTGTTGGAAGATAAATCTCCGTCCCAGTCTCAGGTCTTTTGCAGACTCCAGCAGGTTTTCTTCCAGGTTGGTCCTGTATTTGGCTCCGTCCATCTTTCCATCAATTGTAACCATCTTCCCTCATCCTTCTGAACAAAAGCCCAAACCATGATGCTGCCTCCACCATGTGTGACAGTGGGGATGGTGTTTTCAGGCCTCCACCATGTGTGACAGTGGGGATGGTGTTTTGAGGGTGATGAGCTTTGTTGCTTTTACGCCAAACATATCGTTTTGCATTGTGGCCACAGTTTGATTTTGGTTTCCTCTGAGCAGAGCCCCTTATTCCACATGTTTGGTGTCTCCCAGGCGGCTTGTGGCAAACTTCAAACAAGACTTTTTATGGATATCTTTGAGAAATGGCTTCTTCTTGCCACTCTTCCATAAAGGCCAGATGTGTGCAGTGTACGACTGATTGTTGTCCTATGGACAGACTCTCCCACCTCAGCTGTAGATCTCTGCAGATCATCCAGAGTGATCATGGGCCTTTTGGCCTCATCTCTAATCGTCTTCTCCTTGTTTGAGATGAAAGTTTAGAGGGACGGCCGGGTCTTGGTAGATTTGCAGTGATCTGATCCTCCTTCCATTTCAATATGATCTCTTGCAGAGAGCTCCTTGAGATGTTTAAAACTTGGGAAATCTTTTTGTATCCAAATCCGGCTTTAAACTTCGCCACAACAGTATCTCGGACCTGCCTGGTGTGTTCCTTGGTCTTTATGATGCTCTCTGCACTTGAAGCAGAACCCTGAGACTCAGGGCCGTATTTACTATTAGGCACTCGTGGTCCGGTGCCTGGGGCAGCAGATCAAAGGGGGCGGCGCCAGGGGAGTTTTTTTTATTTATTTCCCTCCCCCACACTCCATATGAAAACCAGAGTCTTCGTGCGGGAAGAGGGGATTTCACCAAGTCAGACGGTACCGGCATTCCCGCCTGCATTGCCGCCCGCCCGCATTGCCCACTGCCAGCATTGCCCCAGCGATGAGAGCGCTCGCTGCACACTGCTGGGAGCTGTATGGAACCCGGACGTGCGGGAGCTCTACTGAACCCACACTTCCAACTTCCGTACAACTCCCAGCAGCGTGAAGTGAGCGCTCTCATCGGAGTGGCAATGCGGGTGGCAATGCAGGTGGGCGGCAATGCCGACACCGTCTGACCCCCCCCCCTCCCTCACCCCACAGGGTGCCTGGGTGCCTTGGTGCCTGAATGCCAGGGTCCCGGGTGCCTGAATGCCAGGGTGCCGGTCGCCTGGTGCCGGGGGAGCCTGGTGCCAGGGTGCCGGGTGCCAAGGTACCAGGGTGACTGAATGCCAGGGCGCCGAGTACCTTGGTGCCTGAATGCCAGGGTGCCTGGTGCCAAGGTACCAGGGAGCCTGAATGCCAGGGTGTCTGGTGCCAGGGCACCGGGTGCCTTGGTGCCAGGGTGCCTGAATGCCAGAGTGCTTAATGCCAGGGTGCCTGAATGCCAGGGTGCCGGACGCCTGGTGCCAGGGTGCCTGAATACCAGGGTGCCTTGGTGCCAGGGTGTCTGGTGCCAGGGTGCCTTGGTGCCTGAATGCCAGGGTCCCGGGTGTCTGAATGCCAGGGTGCCGGGCACTTGGGTGCCGGTCGCCTGGTGCCGGGTGCCAAGGTACCAGGGTGCCTGAATGCCAGGGCGCCGAGTGCCTTGGTGCCAGAATGCCAGGGTGCCTTGTTGCCCTGGTGACAGGGTGCCTGGTGCCAAGGTACCAGGGTGTCTGGTGCTAGGGCACCGGGTGCCTTGGTGCCAGGGTGCCTGAATGCCAGAGTGCTTAATGCCAGGGTGCCTGAATGCCAGGGTGCCGGGCGCCTGGTGCCAGGGTGCCTGAATACCAGGGTGCCTTGGTGCCAGGGTGTCTGGTGCCAGGGTGCCTGAATGCCAGAGTGCTTAATGCCAGGGTGCCTGAATGCCAGGGTGCCGGGTGCCTGGTGCCAGGGTGCCTGAATACCAGGGTGTCTGGTGCCAGGGTGCCTTGGTGCCAGGGTACCTGGTGCCAGGCGCCAGGGTGCCTGAATGCCAGGGCACCAGGTGCTGCCTGGGTTCCTGGTGCTGTCTGGTACTGCTGGGTGCCTGGTGGTGCCTGATGCTGCTCGGTGGTGCCTGGTTCTGCTCGGTGCCTGGTGGTGCCCGGTGGTGTCGGGTGCATGGTGTTGCTGGGTGCCTGGGGCTGCTGGATGCCTGGTGCTGGCGGATGCCTGGTGGTCCTGGGTGCTGGAGACTGGGAGCCGCAGAGGAAGAAGCTGCCGGGTGCTGGATACCTGGTGCCGGAGACCAGGAGCCGCAGAGGAAGAAGCCGCCTGGTGCTGGGGACCAGGAGCTGAAGAGGAAGAAGCTGCCGGGTGCCTGATGCCAGGGACCGGGAGCCACAGAGGAAAAAGCTGCCGGGTGCCTGGTACCTGGTGCCAGAGACTGGGAGCTGCAGAGGAAGAAGCTGCCTGGTGCTGGGGGTGCCTGGTGCCGGAGACCGGGAGCCACAGAGGAAGAAGCTGCCAGGTGCCGGGTACCTGGTGCCGGAGACCGGGAGCCACAGAGGAAGAAGCTGCCTGGTGCCGGTGAACGGGAGCCACAGAGGAAGAAGCTGCAGGGTACCTTGTGCCGGCAAGCATACACCAGGAGAAACAGAGGAAGAAGCTGCCGGGATCAGGAGTGTGGAGTCAGGTAAGGCGCTGTTACAGCCGAAGATAAAAGCCTGAGGTGGCAGAATGGGATGCATGGGGCAGCCTGGAAGAGGGGGCAGAATGGGATGGATGGGTGGGGTGGTGGCATGGAAAAGGGGAGAGAACAGAATGGATGGATGGGGGGCAGCATGGAAAAGGGGGGAGAACAGGATGGATGGAAGGGGAGTGGCATGGAAAAGGGGGGAGAAGGTACAGGGATGGAGGGGGATGGGGAGAAGGTACATGGATGGTTTGGTGGATGGGGGAGAAGGTACATGGATGGATGGTTTGGTGGATGGGGGAGAAGGTACATGGATGGATGGATGGATGGATGGATGGGGGAGAAGGTACATGGATAAATGGGAGGAGAAGCTACATGGAACGTGGGGGAGAAGGCTGCGTGGAACATGGGAGAGGGATGGGGGGAAGGATGAGCTACATGAGATGTATGGGGGAAGAGGATAAGCAACATGGGATTCAGGGGAATGGGGGTGAGGATGAGCTGCATGGAACATATGGGTGGAGGATGAGCTGCAAGGGACATATGGGGAGTGAACAGTATGGGACATGTTGGAGGAGGATGAGCAGTATGGGACATTTAATCTGCATACATATTTATATAGGGAACATACTGTTCTGGTGATGTATTGACGGTGCTTCTGATTATGTATTATTGTATTGCTGGTGGTTCTGATGATGTACTGACAGGGGTTATAGTGATGTATTATTGTAGTGATGGGGGTTCTGGTGATGTACTGACTGGTTTTGGTGATGTATTACTGTATTGACAGTAGGTCTGGAGATATACTGACAGTGGTTCTAGTAATGTGTTATTGTATTGCTGGTGGTTCTGGTGATGTAGTCATGTGGATGTTGTAATCTTAAATTTAACAGACTTGATCCTAAATCATTATAGGGCAAGTGTGCTTGATTAAAAATACAGCTGAATGTCAGCCAATTGACTAAAGCTCCTAAGCACTATAAATAGGTGTCCAATCACTCAGCTGACAGCAAGCTTGCTCGGCTCTCCCATATAGAGGACAACTCATTCTTCCCAGTGTTCCCGTATACTGTATGGAAGCTGCTGTTAGGCTTCCTTCACATTTGCGGACCCCTCCACAGCGTTCTGCGGAGGGGATCCGCAATGTGAGCGCAGCACCGCAAGCCCCTATCTTTATAATGGGAGCGCACGGTGCTGCACTTGACAGCGCATGACCGTGCGCACCCATTCACTGCCATATGTGATCTGTGCACAGGCGGATGCCTGCGCACAAATCACACACTCTCGCCCGCACCAGGGACGCAACATGTCGCGTCCCTGGTGCGGACGGAGACTATGTGATTTGTGCGCAGGCATCCGCCTGTGCACAGATCACATATGGCAGTGAATGGGTGCGCACGGTCATGCGCTGTCAAGTGCAGCACCGTGCGCTCCCATTATAAAGATAGGGGCTTGCGGTGCTGCGCTCACATTGCGGATCCCCTCCGCAGAACGCTGCGGCACCGATCTGGCAAGCCCCATGCCTGGTCTATAGGGCTTGCAGTCAAGTGCGGCAAGTGCGGTTCTGCCGGCAAATCAGGCTCTTGCTGCAGCAAAAGAAAAACCACTGCTAGTTGCGTTTTTTTTTTTACGGCTGCAACTGCCGTATTTGCCGAATCACAGCAAAACTACAATTGCCCCAAGCCCCATAGAGAATGAATGTGGGCTTGCTGCAAGTGTGCTGCAAGTCGGTTGTTAGGCGGCAGATGCAGTAATGGTGGTGTTACACGTTGCGATATCGTTCCGATATCGTATACAATGGCGCGGGAGCGCGCATTTAGTGCCCGATTTTCCCTGAATCGCATCGACGGTTTACACGTCCCGATATCGAGATACAACGTCCCTACGATGTGTTCGCCCCCCGACCCAGGACCGACTATTTAACATGGGAGTGAATGGGTGACGTTGTCCCGCGCATCGGAGTTGGGCTGGCACACAGGACGATCCGGCTCCAACCGGCATCCGATATCGGGCGGTTGAATAGCACGCTCATTCGACCCCTGATATCGGTTTGCCATCGTTCCTGCATCGCATTGTACGCTCACACCGTACAACGCAGGAACGATATCGGCTCCAACTCACGAACCACGTGACTTTTGGTCGGAGTTGGACGCCGATATCGCAACGTGTAAACCCACCATAAATCTGCCAGATCTGGACAGAACCGCTGATGTGAAAGGGACCTTAGACGTCTCTGGCTGCAGCTTATCATTTAGAGGACAAAAGGATCTACAGCCTGTAATCGGACATGCTGGATCCTTATTTCCCTCGACCAATCATCAGCTAGAGCCCCCATACACATTAGACCAGGGGTCTCAAACACGCGGCCCAAGGTGCGGCCCCTGGGGCTTCACTATGCGGCCCGCGGCACCTTGGACAATTTAATGATGCATCACTCCAGTGCAGGGGGTCGCTGCAGTCCCCATGTGTGATGACTTCTGTCCGCGGCACTAACAAGCTCTGCCACTCAGCAAGATCAATGCAAGCTGCCAGCCAATGAGAGGCCCGCATGTGACATCCTATTCCACCATCAGCTGCGGGCCTCTCATTGGCTGGCACCTTGCATTGATCTTGCTGAGCAACAGAGCTTGTCTGAGCGGCGGCTGGAGGAAGTCATAGCACAGCGGGGACTGCGGCGGCCCCTGCACTGGAGCGATGTATCATTAAAGTGAGAAAAGTGTGAGTGGGTGTGTGTTTGAGGGTGAGTGTGTGAGGTTGTGAGTATGTGAGTGAGGATGTGTTTATAAGAAAGTGTGTATGAGGTGTGTGTGTATGAGAGTGTGTGAGTGTGTGTATGAGAGTGTGTGTGTGTGTGTGTGTGTGTGAGGGTTTGTGTGTGTGAGAGGGTTTGTGTATGTGAGTGTGTAAAAAGAAGGTAAAACTGGATGGGGGCATCACTATAAAAGTAAATCAGGATAGGGGACATACCTATAAAAGGGGATCAGGATGGGGGACAATCAGTACAAAAGGGGACCAGGATGCGGGACCTCACTAGAAAAGGGTATCAGGATGGGGGACATCACTACAAAAGGGAACCGGGATGAGGGACACCACTATAAAAGGGGATCAGGATGGGGGACATCATTAGAAAAAGGGATCAGGATGTGGGTCATTAGTAGAGAAAGGACATTACTACAGGATGGGGACATTACTACATGAAGGGGATCAGGACTTGTACTTTATTACACTGAGCAAAAAATTCTGGTATTACTAAAAATATCACTTAGTCCCACAAGGGATGCGGCCCCCCCGCTATAAATGTTTTTCTATGTGCGGCCCACCAACCCAGCCGAGTTTGAGACCCCTGCTTTAGACTATCGTCACGGGCTTAGCCAACTTTAGTCTCATGTGTATGGAGGTCTAACTACTATCTGAAGTCACTGACATGTGTGAACCCCCTGAGTGTTGGAATTCAGATAAAAGATAGGACACACAGTTAAGGCCCAGTCACACATAACGATATCATTAGCGAGATTGTTGTAACTGTGACGTTACAATGATCTCTCCAGCGTCGTTCTGTGTGACACTTAGCAGTGATCAGGCCCCTGCTGTGAGGTCGCTGATCGTTGCAAAGTGCTGCGGGTCATTTTTTGATCATTGGTTTCCCGCTGGTTAGCATGCATCGCTGCGTGTGACAGTGAGAGACCAGCGATCAGTGACCTCACTGGCTGGTAACCATAGTAAACACCGGGTATCCAGGCAGCGCGCGCTGCACGCCCCACTTTACAGTTTTTTATTTGTTAAAAAAGTTTAAAATATGCAATAAATTTGGTTCCACCTCACGATTGTGTCCCATTTGTTGTTGATTTTTCATAAAAATATTAAAATTTATATCTTTATGTTTGAAGCCTGAAATGTGGCAAAAGGTTGAAAAGTTCAAGGGGCCGAATACTTTCACAAGGCACTGTATATATATATATATAGGGGGCTGAATACTTTCACAAGGCACTGTATATATATATACTGAATACTTTCACAAGGCACTGTATATATATATATACTGAATACTTTCACAAGGCACTGTATATAGGGGGCTGAATACTTTCACAAGGCACTGTATATATATATATACTGAATACTTTCACAAGGCACTGTATATAGGGGGCTGAATACTTTCACAAGGCACTGTATATATATATATATACTGAATACTTTCACAAGGCACTGCATATAGGGGGCCAAATACTTTCACAAGGCACTGTATATATATCCACAGTGTATGCGCATAGTCCAGAGCTTCTTGTGTATTGTTGTCACCTCCCGCCGGGCGGTCTCTGGTCTTTAGGTACTTGAAGCTGGTTGGGGTCTGCAGTATATTCTAGACCTCTAGACGCCCCCCGCGGGGTGAAGGTGGGGGGGTTGATGAGCACATTGAACAGTACAATAGTGATAAGGAAAGACTTGTGTTCATTACAAGCACTAATGATGGTGACAGCAGGGACAATCCACATTACATGGAGCTGCCACATTCATATGGACATCAGGGAGGCCTGAGGCCGAGTGTGAACAGGTGCTTGACTGCACAATATCCAAAGAAATACAACAGCACTCTATAAGCAAGGCATATACATATATATGACAAATGAGATTTAGGCTGCAATATTGCTATATGGAATTATTTTTTTAAAAACTTTTTTTCCTGTAGAAGAAATGAAGGTTTTTAGCCCATAAATTGGCCAATCCATGTGAGCCCATCAACCACGGCAAGGTGACCTTTCTCTGATGGGACCCTGAACCTAATAGTCATGAAACATGCGTCTCTGAGATACAACACTATCTAGAATAATAATTAGGAAGGCAGCACTACAGAGAGTTCCAAAAAACACAGACCTTTATTGGCCCAAGTGGAACCTTTCCCCTGGGAACGAAATGTTGCTATCTACCACATGGGCCAATAAAGGTCTGTATGTTTGTATTTGTATGGAGCGCTGCATTCCTTGTTATACTTTTATCTATATGCTGCAATTATATAGTTGCATGGTGGACCTTCCTTCCTTCTCTTCCTTCCTTCTCTTCCTTCCCTTCTTTCTTCTCTTCCTTCCTTCCTTCCTTCCTGTAAAGCTTCATCCTCAGAAGCAGATACTTTGTTCTGTCCATTTCCAGCTCATCCTTTTACACCAGCTGAGAGAGACAAAATGTAGGATCTGGAATAATGAGATCAGAGGAAAAACCTTCCTGGAAACAGTAAAAATTGATAGATGAGGAAGTAAATCCAGGCATCGCTCAAAAAAGAAGCAAAAAGTGGACTTTTATTAACCCAAATGTGGCGCAAGGTTTCGGAACAATTTAAATAGCAGAACACAACTAAGGTAACAAGTGGTTTCTCCAAATTTAACAGAAAAGGCCACTTATACTGACTACTGCAGTCATACTCACTCATTTTTAACAAGTACCATTAGTATTTAGTATAGCCCATCTGGCTGTTATAGCCTGCTGTCTCTCTGGCTCTTATAGCCTACTTCACCTCTAGCCGTTTTAGCCTGCTACCCCTCTGGCTGTTATAACCTGCTATCCCTCTAGCAATTTATAGCCTGCTACCTCTCTAGCTGCTATAGCCTGCTGCCTCTCTGGCTCTTATAGCTTGCTGCCCCTCTGGGTGTTACAGCTTGCTGCCCCTCTGGCTGTAATAGCCTGCTGTACCTTTCTTTTGAATAGCCTGCTGCCCTGTCTGGCAGCCATAGCCTGCTGCCCCTCTGGCTGTTATAGCCTGCTGCCCCTCTGGCTGTTATAGCCTGCTGCCCCTTTGGCTTTTAGAGCTTGATGCCCCTCTGGCTGTTATAGTCTGCTGTCCCTTTGGCTTTTATAGCCTGCTGCTCCTCTGGCTGTCCCTTTGGCTGTTATAGCCTTCTGCCTTGTCTGGCTGTTATAGCCTGCTCTCCCTTTGGCTTTTATAGCCTGCTGCCCCTCTGGCTGTTATAGCCTGCTGCCCCTCTGGCTGCTATAACCTGCTGCCCCTCTGGCTGTGATAAGCCTGCTGTCTCTCTAATTACTATAATCTGTTATAGCCTGCTGCCCCTCTGGCTGTTATAGCCTGCTGCCCCTCTAGCTGTTATACCCTGCTGCCTATCTGGCTGTTATAACTTGCTGCCCTCTGGCTGTTATAACCTGCTGCCCATCTGGCTGTTATAGCCTGATGCCCCTCTGGCTGTTATAACCTGCTGCCCTCTGGCTGTTATAACCTGCTGCCCCTCTGGCTGTTATAGCCTGATGCCTCTTCGGCTGTTATAAGCCTGCTGCCCTCTGGCTGTTATAAGCCTGCTATCCCTCTAGCAATTTATAGCCTGCTACCTCTCTGGCTGTTATAGTCAGCTGCCCCTTTTTTCCTTTTACAGCCTGCTGCCTCTCTGGCTGTCATAGCCTGATGCCCCTCTGGCTGCTATAGCCCGCTGCCTCTCTGGCTCTTACACCTTGCTGCCCCTCTGGGTGTTACAGCTTGCTGCCCCTCTGGCTGTAATAGCCTGCTGTCCCTTTGGTTTTTATAGCCTGCTGCCCCGTCTGGCTGCTATAGCCTGCTGCCCCTCTGGCTGTTATAGCCTGCTGCCCCTTTGGCTTTTATAGCCTGCTGCTCCTCTGGCCGTCCCTTTGGCTGTTATTGCCTGCTGCCTTGTCTGGCTGTTATAGCCTGCTGTCCCTTAGCTGTTATAACCTGCTGCCCCTCTGGCTGCTATAGCCTGCTGCCCCTTTGACTGTTATAGCCTGCTGCCTCTTGCTGTTATGCCTTGGGCTGTATAGCCTGCTGCCCCTCTGGCTGCTATAACCTGCTGCCCCTCTGGCTGTTATAAGCCCTGCTGCCCCTCTGGCTGTTATAGCCTGCTGTCTCTCTGATTACTATAATCTGCTGCCCCTATGGCTGTTTTAGCCTGATGACCCTTCAGCTGTTATAGCCTGCTGCCCCTCTGGCTGTTATAGCCTGCTGCCTTGTCTGTCTGTTATAGCCTGCTGCCCCTCTGGCTGTCATAGCCTGCTGCCTCTCTGGCTGTTATAGCCTGCTGCCCCTCTGGCTGCTATAACCTGCTGCCCTTCTGGCTGTTATAAGCCTGCTGTCTCTCTGATTACTATAATCTGCTGCCCCTATGGCTGTTATAGCCTGATGACCCTTCAGCTGTTATAGCCTGCTGCCCCTCTGGCTGTTATATCCCTGCTCTGCGCCTCTGGCTGTTATAACCTGCGCTTGCAAACCTCTGCTGTGTTATAACCTGCTGCCCCTCTGGCTGTTATGAGCCTGCTGCCTCTCCTGCTGTTATAGCCTGATGCCCATTCGGCTGTTATAAACCTGCTGCCCCTCTGGCTGTCATAACCTGATGCCCCTTCAGCTGTTATAGCCTGCTGCCTCTCTGGATGTTATAACCTGCTGCCTCTCTGGCTGTTATAACCTGCTGCTCCTCTGGCTGTTATAAGCCTGCTGCCCCTCTGGCTGTTATAGCCTGCTGTCTCTCTGATTACTATAATCTGCTGCCCCTCTGGATGTTATAGCCTGATGACCTCTTCAGCTGTTATAACCTGCTGCCCTCTGGCTGTTATAACCTGCTGCTCCTCTGGCTGTTATAAGCCTGCTGCCCCTCTAGCTGTTATAGCCTGCTGTCTCTCTGGCTGTTATAACCTGCTGCCCTCTGGCTGTTATAACCTGCTGCTCCTCTGGCTGTTATAAGCCTGCTGCCCCTCTGGCTGTTATAGCCTGCTGTCTCTCTGATTACTATAATCTGCTGCCCCTCTGGATGTTATACCTGATGACCCTTCGGCTGTTATAGCCTGCTGCCCCTCTGGCTGTTATAGCCTGCTGCCCTCTGGCTGTTATAAACCTGCTGCCCCTCTGGCTGTTATAGCCTGCTGTCTCTCTGGTTACTATAATCTGCTGCCCCTCTGGCTGTTATAGCCTGTTTCTCCTCTGGCTGTTATAACCTACTACAGATGTGAAGCATTGCCAGATACCAGCTTCTGATAGCGTTTCTAAGGAATCCTAATCCCGTACGTGGGTTTCATAGGAGAACTTAATTTTCACTATATACAGTAATACTGTAGTATTAGTGATATTGCAGTATAATAAGTACTCAAATGATCACAGACTCACATCCTCAAAGGCTAAACAATCCTCTGTGCTCCGGGCCCATGATGGGGCGAAACTTTCTGACTGTGTCTCACCAAAAACTCCTAAATATTTGGACAAACCCCCAGGTGATGGATGGTGTCAGCCAGAGCTTCATCTTATGTAACATTGCTGTATATGGACAGGATATTGAGGATGGCGGCAGTCCAGTCCCCATCATATATACACAATACTGAGGATTCTTACATCACAGTGAGGTAATATAAGTATTTGATCCCTTGCTGATGTTGTAAGTTTGACCTCTGACAAGACATGAACAGTCGATAATTTTAAGGGTCGGTTCATTTAACAGAATATCAAAAATAAAATCCAGAAAATCACATTGTGTAAATGATATAAAGTTAGTAGCTGTAGTACCCGGCTACGCCCGGGCTAATAAATAACTGCTGTTAGCTATAACAAAAATAGAATTTGAATATGTCATATTAATGACCTGTAGGAAAATAGAAGCTGAGCTGTGATTGGTTGCTATAGGCAGCCTGATAAATCTCCAGCCAACAGTAAACCCTCCCCCTGGCCGGGCAGTATATGTTACCTCAGACATACACATAATAGACAGCTCATGTGACTGACATCCGCCTTAATTCCCTATATGGCACATGTGTTGCACATTGGCTGTTTTTAATCAGATGTTTATGTTTGGAAATTAAAGATAGCACACGTATGAGGCGAGTTGTGTGAGGTGATTTGTGCACATCTGTGTCTGTCTGTGTGCTGTGTGTGTGTCCCTGGGGTGTGTGTGTGTGTGTCCTAGTGGTGTGTGTGTGTCCTTGTGGGAGGGGAGGGGTGTCTCTGTTGTGTGTGTCTCTTTGTGGTGTGTGTGTCCCTGTGGGGTGAGTGTATGTGTCCCTGTAGGGTGTGTATGTGTGTGTGTCCCTGTGGGGGGCTGTCTGTGTTGTGTGCGTCTCTTTATGGTGTGTGTGTGTTTGTTTGTTCGGGTGCGTGGTGAGTATCCAATGTTGGGGCTCCACCTTAGCTGTTACTCTTTGTGTGCATGTGGTGTGTATACATGTCCCCGTGCGTGGTGAATATTCCATGTCAGGGCCCCACCTTAGTGACTATATGCTGGTATATGCTGTTCGTCTTTGGCGCTGTCATTAAGCCCCTCTCATTCACAACTGTCAACTGGTAACTGTCACTTTTTCCCCATTATGTAGATAGGGGCAAAATTGTTTGGTGAACTGGAACGTGCGGGTTAAAATTTCGCCTCACAACATAGCCTATGACGCTCCCGGGGTCCAGACGTGTGATTGTGCAAAATTTTGTGGCTGTAGTTGCGATGGTGTAGATGCCAATCCCGGATATACACACATACACACACACACATTCAGCTTTATATATTAGATTTGCATTTTGCAGAGAGAAATAAGTATTTGATCCCTCTGGCAATCAAGATTTAATACTTAAGGCAAAAACTCTTGTGGGCAGCACAGCAGTTAGATGTTTCTTGTACTTGATGATGAGGTTTACACACATCAGGAGGAATTTTGCTCCACTCCTCTTTGCAGATCATCTCTAAATCATTAAGATTTTCAGGCTGTCACTTGGTAGCTCAGAGCTTCAGCTCCTTCCATAAGTTTTCTATGGGATTAAGGTCTGGACACTGGCTAGGCCACTCCATCACCTTAATGTGCTTCTTTTTGAACCACTCCTTTGTTGCCTTGGCTGTATGTTTTGGGTCATTGTTGTCCTGGAAGACGCAGCCACGACCCATTTTTACTATTCTGGTGGAGGGAAGGAGGTTGTCACTTAGGATTTTATATTACATGGTTCCATCCATTGCGCCATTGATGTGGTGAAGTAGTCCTGTGCCCTTAGAGAAACACCCCCAAAACATAATGTTTCCACCACCATGCCTGACTGTGGGGATGATGTTCTTTGGGTCATAGGCAGCATTTCTCTTCCTCCAAACACGGCGAGTTAATGCCAAAGAGCTCAATGTTTGTCTCCTCTGACCACAGCACCTTCTCCCAATCACTCTCACAATCACCAAGGTGTCATTGGTAACTTCAGACGGGGCACATGTGTCTTCTTGAGCAGTGGGACTTTGCGGCACTGCAGGATTTTAACCCCTTCACGACCTATGACGTTGTGGGACGTCATAGAAGTCGATGCGTTCCCGACCTGTGACGTCCCACGACGTCATGGCAGGATCGCGTTCCTGCGGCACCGGTGATCGGGGCCGGTGATATGTCACTGGTGCTGCGGGAACATGAGGACCTGTACTTTGTCCTGGGGGGGTGGCTTTTTCCCCCTCGTGGCTGAATTCGCTCTGATTGGCAGTTTAATCTGAACTACCAATCAGAGCGATTCTCCCCTCCAAATCTGATTGGATTTCTCCAATCAGGCTTGGAGGGGAGGGTGCACGGGTGCCCTCCCCCTCCTCAGCCCCTCCGACTCCAAGTTAACCCCCCACCCACCACCGGCACCGATCCCCTCTCAGCAGCCTCCCGCAACCCGCATGCTGGCGCTGCTGCAGGCTCCGGCGCCGGTGCAGGCACCGGCGCGGTCTGGCGCCGGCGCTGGCCAGAGCGCGCCGGTGGGTGCCTAGTGCCCCGCAACCCTCGTGCCCCTCCACCCTCCTGCCCCGGATCCCCCCCCCTCCACCCCCCCCCGTGTCCCCTCTCCCCTGTCCTCCGTCGTCCTCCGTGGTGCCGCGGCTCCTCGGTGTGGCGCTCCTCCTCTTCTCCCAGGCTCCTCCTCCTCACTAGAGGATCTTGAGAGAGAGGTAAGTATGTGTGTGTGTGTTGTGTGTGCGTGCGTGTTCATGGGTGGATGCATGGGTGCGTGCATGGGCGCATGGGTGCGTGCATGGGTGCAAAGATGGATGGGTGCGTGGATGGATAGGCGCATGGGTGCGTGCATGGATGGATGGACGCATGGGTGCGTGGATGGATGGGTGCGTGCATGGATGGATGGACGCATGGGTGCGTGGATGGATGGGCGCATGGGTGCGTGCATGGGAGCGTGGGTGCGTGCATGGGAGCGTGGGTGCAAAGATAGATGGGTGTGTGGATGGATAGGCGCATGGGTGCGTGCATAGATGGATGAGCGCATGGGTGCGTGGATGGATGGGCGCATGGGTGCGTGCATGGATGCGTGGATGGATGGGTGCATGTGTGGATGGATGGGCGCATGGGTGTAACAAGAGATCAAGTGTCCTCTTGTTGTAGTCACTGGTGTCAGTCATGGTGCACTGTATGGCAATGATCTGCCATACCGTGCACCATGACTCTGACCCCAGAGACTACAACAAGAGGACGCTTGATCCCTTGTTGTCTCTGGGGTCACAGTCATGAAGCACGGTACGGCAGATAATTGCCATACAGTGCACCATGACTGACACCAGTGACTACAACAAAGGATCAAGTGTCCTCTTGTTGTAGTCTCTGGGGTCAGAGTCATGGTGCACGGTACGGCAGATAATTGCCATACAGTACTTCATGACTGTGACCCCAGAGACTACAACAAGGGATCAAGTGTCCTCTTGTTGTATTCACTGGGGTCAGTCATGGTGCACTGTTTGGCAATGATCTGCCGTACCGTGCACCATGACTCTGACCCCAGAGACTACAACAAGAGGACGCTTGATCCCTTTGTTGTAGTCTCTGGGGTCACAGTCATGAAGCACGGTACGGCAGATAATTGCCATACAGTACTTCATGACTGTGACCCCAGAGACTACAACAAAGGATCAAGTGTCCCCTTGTAGTCACTGGGGTCAGTCATGGTGCACTGTATGGCAATGATCTGCCGTATCGTGCACCATGACTCTGACCCCAGAGACTACAACAAGAGGACACTTGATCCCTTGCTGCAGTCTCTGGATGTAGCTGAGGTGATCGAGCGTCGTGGGACCTTCGTTGTGGACTACGTCGGAGGCGATCGAGCGTCGTGGACCTTCGTTGTGGACTACGTTGGAGGCGATCGAGCGTCGTGGGACCTTCGTTGTGGACTACGTCGGATCTTTATAATAAAGATGGAGTCCGAATTTTGTTTGTGTTTTTTTTTTCAAATAAAAAGATTTTTCTCTGTGTGTATTTTCTGACTATTTACCAGAGATTCCTAATGGCGGGTCTAACATTGGCCCTATATTATGAATCTCGGGCTTAGTGCCAGCTGCCAATAAAAAGCTGGCATTAACCCCTTTATTACCCAGTTAGCCACCGGCACCAGGGCAACTGGAAGAGCATGGGTACAGCGCCAGAAAATGGCACTTCAATTAATGCGCCATTTTCTGGGTGGCTGCGGGCTGTAATTCACAGCATGGGGGGGCCCAGAATGCTTGGGCCTCACTATGCTGAGGATTCCAGCCCCCAGCTGCCTAGTTGTACCTGGCTGGACCAAAAATATGGCGGAGCCCTATGTCATTTTTTTTCAAGAAATAATTCTAGAAATAAAAAAAAAAATAGGCTTCGCTGTATTTTTGGTTCCAGCCAGGTATGACGAGGCAGCTGGGGGCTGGTGGCAGTCCGTAGCTGCCAAGTTGTACCTGGCTGGACCAAAAATATGGCGAAGCCCTATGTCATTTTTTTTCTAGAAATAATTCTAGAAATAAAAAAAAAATAGACTTCGCTGTATTTTTGGTTCCAGCCAGGTATGACGAGGCAGCTGGGGGCTGGTGGCAGTCCGTAGCTGCCAAGTTGTACCTGGCTGGACCAAAAATATGGCGGAGCCCTATGTCATTTTTTTTCTAGAAATAATTCTAGAAATAAAAAAAAAAAATAGGCTTTGCTGTATTTTTGGTTCCAGCCAGGTATGACGAGGCAGCTGGGGGCTGGTGGCAGTCCGTAGCTGCCACGTTGTACCTGGCTGGACCAAAAATATGGCAGAGCCCCATGTCATTTTTTTTTTAAATTCTACAAATAAAATGACATGGAGCTTTGCCGTATTTTTGGTTGCCAGCCAGGTACAACATGGCAGCTAGGGGGCTGGAATCCTCAGCATGGAGAGACCCAAATGTTTTGGGTCCCCTATGCTGCGAATTGCAACTACTAGACTAGTATGTTTTTCACAAAAAGTTTCTTTATTCATTTATACGGCTCAATTTGTGAAGCACATGGGGGTTCAAAGTGCTCACTGTGCATCTAGATAGGTTCCTTGGGGGGTCTAGGTTCCAAAATGGGGTCACTTGTGGGGGAGCTCCAATGTTTAGGCACAATTGGAATTGTTAGCGGACACCAGGTCGCGTATGGAGAGCCCCTGTGTGCCTAAACATTTGAGCTCCCCCACAAGTGACCCCATTTTGGAAACTAGACCCCCCCAAGGAACATATCTAGATGCATAGTCAGCACTTTGAATCCCCAGGTGCTTCACAAACTGATCCGTAATGAGGTAAAAATACTTTTTTTTCCACACAAATTTTCTTTTTTAATTTGTACTGATCAATTTGTGAAGCACCTGGGGGTTGAAAGTGCTCACTATGCATCTAGATATGTTCCCTGGGGGTCTAGTTTCCAGAATTGGGTCACTTGTGGGGGAGCTCAAATGTTTAGGCACACAGGGGCTCTCCATATGCGACCTGGTGTCCGCTAACAATTCCAATTGTTGGCAAACACCAGGTTGCGTATGGAGAGCCCCTGTGTGCCTAAACATTGGATCTCCCCCACAAGTGACCCCATTTTGGAAACTAGACCCCCCAGGGAACATATCTAGATGCATAGTGAGCACTTTGAATCCCCAGGTGCTTCACAAACTGATCCGTAATGAGGTAAAAATACTTTTTTTTCCACACAAATTTTCTTTTTTAATTTGTACGGATCAATTTGTGAAGCACCTGGGGGTTCAAAGTGCTCACAATGCATCTAGATATGTTCCCTGGGGGGTCTAGTTTCCAAAATGGGGTCACTTGTGGGGGAGCCCCAATGTTTAGGCACACAGGGGCTCTCCAAATGCGACATGGTGTCCGCTAACAATTTGAGGTGATTTTCCATTCAAATTGTTAGCGGACACCATGTCGCGTTTGGAGAGCCCCTGTGTGCCTAAGCTTTGGAGCTCCCCCACAAGTGACCCCATTTTGGAAACTAGACCCCCAGGGAACTTAACTAGATGGGTGGTGACCATATTGAACCCCCAGGTTCTTCACAAATTAATCCATAAAAATGAAAAAAAAAAAATGTGGAAAAAAAAGTATTTTTTAATTTTTACAGATCAATTTGTGAAGCACCTGGGGTTCAAAGTGCTCACAATGCATCTAGATATGTTCTCTGGGGGGTCTAGTTTCCAAAATGGGGTCACTTATGGGGGAGCCCCAATGTTTAGGCACACAGGGGCTCTCCAAATGCGACATGATGTCCGCTAACAATTTGAGGTGATTTTCCATTCAAATTGTTAGCGGACACCATGTCGCGTTTGGAGAGCCCCTGTGTGCCTAACCTTTGGAGCTCCCCCACAAGTGACCCCATTTTGGAAACTAGACCCCCCCAGGGAACTAATCTAGATGGGTGGTGACCATATTGAACCCCCAGGTTCTTCACAAATTAATCCATAAAAATGAAAAAAAAAATTTTTGTGGAAAAAAAAAGTATTTTTAAATTTTTACAGATCAATTTGTGAAGCACCTGGGGGTTCAAAGTGCTCACAATGCATCTAGATATGTTCCCTGGGGGGTCTAGTTTCCAAAATGGGGTCACTTGTGGGGGAGCCCCAATGTTTAGGCACACAGGGGCTCTCCAAATGCGACATGGTGTCCGCTAACAATTTGAGGTGATTTTACATTCAAATTGTTAGCGGACACCATGTCGCGTATGGAGAGCCCCTGTGTGCCTAAACTTTGGAGCTCCCCCCCAAGTGACCCCATTTTGGAAACTAGACCCCCCAGGGAACTTATCTAGATGGGTGGTGAGCATTTTGAACCCCCACATGCTTTACAAATTGATCTGTGAATATGGAAAAAGTACTTTTTCTTCACAAAAATGTTCTTTTAGCCTCAATTCTTTCATTTTCGCATGGGTAACAGGAGAAAATTCATCCTAAAATTTGTTGGGCAATTTCTCCTGAGTACACCGATGCCTCATATGTGGTCATAAACCACTGTTTTGACGCGCGGCAGGGCTCAGAAGTGAAGGAGCGCCATTTCACTTTTTGAATGGAAAATTAGCTCCAAAAGTCAAATTGCGCTCTTTCCCTTCAGAGCCCTGCCGTGCGCCCAAACCGTGGTTTATGATCACATATGAGGTATCGGTGTACTCAGGAGAAATTGGCCAACAAATTTTAGGATCCATTTTATCCTATTGCCCATGTGAAAATGAAAAAATTGAGGCTAAAAGAACATTTTTGTTAGAAAAATTAAAATATCCATTTTTTTGTTTCCAATTTGCTTAGTTCCTGTGAAGCACCTGAAGGGTTAATAATCTTCTTGAATGTAGTTTTGAGTAGCTTGAGGGGTGCAGTTTTTGGAATGGTGTCACTTTTGGGTGTTTTCTGTCATGTACACCCCTCAAAGGGACTTCAACTGTGATGTGGTCACTAAAAAAATGGTTTTGTAAATTTTGGTGGAAAAATGAAAAATTGCTCATGAACTTTGAACCCTTACAACTTCCTAACAAAATTTTTTTTTTTTTCCAAAATTGTGCTGATGTAAAGTAGACATGTGGGAAATGTTATTTCATAACTATTTTGTGTCACATAACTCTCTGGTTTACCAGAAGAAAAATTCTAAATTTGAAAATTGCAAAATTTTCAAAATTTTTGCCATATTTTTGATTTTTTCACAAATAAACGCAAAAACTATCGACCTAAATTTAATACTAACATGAAGCCCAATATGTCACGAAAAAACAATCTCAGAATCACTAGGATCCGTTGAAGCGTTCCCGAGTTATAACCTCATAAAGGGACACTGGTCAGAATTGCAAAAAATGGCAAGGTCTTTAGGGTCAAATTAGGCTGGGTCATGAAGGGGTTAATCCATTCCGGTGTAATGTGTTACCAATGGTTTTCTTGGGGACAGTGGTCCCAGCTGCCTTGAGATCATTAACAAGTTCCCCCCGTATTGTCTTCGGCAGATCCCTCACCTTCCTCATGATCCTGGATCCCCCACGAGGTGAGATCTTTCATGCAGCCCCAGATCGATGTGGATTGACCTCATTTTGTATTTCTTCCATTTTCTTACTATTGCCCCCACAGTTGTCTCCTTCTCCCCCAGCTTTGTCTTCCTTATGGTCTTGTAGCACATTCCAGCCTTGTGCAGGTCTAGGATCTTTTCCCTGACATCCTTACAAAGCTCTGTGCTCTTCCCATGTTGTAGAGGTTAGAGGTGACTGATTCATTGTGTGGACAGGAGTCTTTATACAGGTGACAATGTAACACAGCTGTGTGTAATGCAGGGAACCCATTGATCAGGAGCCGATAACTGCTCTGTAGGGGCCAGAATTCCTAATGGTTGGTAGGGGATCAAATACTTATTTCTCTCTGCAAAATGTAAATACATTTATATCATTTAGACAATGTGATTTTCTGGATTTTATCTTTCATATTCTATCTCTCACTGATAAAATTAACCGACCCTTAAAATTATAGACTGATCATGTCTGTGTCAGTGGGAAAACGTACAAAAACAGCAAGGGATCAAATACTTATTTCCCCACTGTACATGACATTAATCTATATTTTCTCTCCTTTGATTACTGAATTATTCCTGACTTTGTTATTTTTCCTATTTCTTTTGTTTTCCAGTAGGGAATTACAATCTTTGGAAGAAACAACAATATTTCTGTTGGAGCGATGGATCATTTGGGGAAACGTCTCACAGACGACGTCCATCCAGTTTGGTGCATTGGTTCATACAATGTACTATATACATTAAAGGACAAAAAATGCTATACAAAAAAACCCTCATTATTACAACAATGATGTGTCAATCTGGTGAATTCAACTGGAAAGATAACTTCACACAGCACATATTGCTCAATCACATTCAGGGGTCATTGCTCTTCTGTTTGTAGCATCAGATGGACATTACTTCCGGTTTTAGATCAGGATTCCTGGATTCTTCCGGGCTCAACTCAAGTACAGACTATAATGGAAGTCAATGGGAAACTTGAGCATTTTGTCCGGTGTAACAGGCCAGATTAACCCCCTGTCAAGAATATACCTGGGGAAACAGTGGCCTAGCCCAAACTATAACCCAGGACCATTGAGTGATATACTCAATAACGGGGCCCCAGTCAGTGCACAGGGGCCGAAGCAGCACACAGGCAGCCCCGTGGAGGCAGCAGCACAGAGGATGTCAGGAGGCTCAGTGGTCAGCACTGTATATGGTGGCTCAGTGGTTAGCACTGTATATGGTGACTCAGTGGTTAGCACTGTATATGGTGGCTCAGTGGTTAGCACTGTATACGGTGGCTCAGTGGTTAGCACTGTGTACGGTGGCTCAGTGGTTAGCACTGTGTACGGTGGCTCAGTGGTTAGCGCTGTATATGGTGGCTCAGTGGTTAGCATTGTGTATGGTGGCTCAGTGGTTAGCACTGTGTACGGTGGCTCAGTGGTTAGCACTGTATACGGTGGCTCAGTGGTTAGCACTGTATATGGTGGCTCAGTGGTTAGCACTGTATATGGTGGCTCAGTGGTTAGCACTGTATGGTGGCTCAGTGGTTAGCACTGTATATGGTGGCTCAGTGGTTAGCATTATATGGTGGCTCAGTGGTTAGCACTGTATATAGTGGCTCAGTGGTTAGCACTGTATATGGTGGCTCAGTGGTGAGCACTGTATGGTGTCTTAGTGGTTAGCATTGTATGGTGGCTCAGTGGTTAGCACTGTATATATGGCTCAGTGGTTAGCACTGTATGGTGGCTCAGTGGTTAGCACTGTATAGGTGGCTCAGTGGTTAGCACTGTATAGGTGGCTCAGTGGTTAGCACTGTATGGTGGCTCAGTGGTTAGCACTGTATGGATGGCTCAGTGGTTAGCACTGTATGGTGGCTCAGTGGTTAGCACTGTATATGGTGGCTCAGTGGTTAGCACTGTATGGTGGCTCAGTGTTAGCACTGTATATGGTGGCTCAGTGGTTAGCACTGTATATGGTGGCTCAGTGGTTAGCACTGTATGGTGGCTCAGTGGTTAGCACTGTATATGGTGGCTCAGTGGTTAGCACTGTATGGTGACTCAGTGGTTAGCACAGTATGGTGGCTCAGTGGTTAGCACTGTATATGGTGACTCAGTGGTTAGCACAGTATAGTGGACTCAGTGGTTAGCACTGTATATGGGACTCAGTGGTTAGCACTGTATGGTGGCTCAGTGGTGTACAGTATGGTGACTCAGTGTTGCACATATGGTGACTCAGTGGTTAGCACTGTATATGGTGCTCAGTGGTTAGCACTGTATATGGTGACTCAGTGGTTAGCACTGTATGGTGGCTCAGTGGTTAGCACTGTATATGGTGCTCAGTGGTTAGCACTGTATGGTGGCTCAGTGGTTAGCACTGTATATGGTGGCTCAGTGGTTAGCACTGTACGGTGGTTCAGTGGTTAGCACTGTATGGTGGCTCAGTGGTTAGCACGTAGTTACTTATTTAGCACTGTATGGGCTCAGTGGTTAGCACTGTAACGGTGGTTCAGTGGTTAGCACTGTATGGTGGCTCAGTGGTTAGCACTGTACGGTGGACTTAGTCGTTAGACACTGTATATGGTGGCTCAGTGGTTAGCACTGTAAGGTGGCTCAGTGGTTAGCACTGTATGGTGGCTCAGTGGTTAGCACTGTAGGTGGCTCAGTGGTTAGTCACTGTATATGGTGGCTTAGTGGTGAGCACTGTATATGGTGGCTCAGTGGTTAGCACTGTATGGTGGCTCAGTGGTTAGCACTGTATGGGTGCTCAGTGGTTAGTACTGTATATGGTGGCTCAGTGGTTGAACACTGTATATTGGTGGCTCAGTGGTTACACTGTAATGGTGGCTCAGTGGTTAGCACTGTATGGTGCTCAGTGGTTAGCACTGTATATGGTGGCTCAGTGGTTAACACTGTATGGTGGCTCAGTGGTTAGCACTGTATATGGTGGCTCAGTGGTTAGACACTGTATGGTGGCTCAGTGGTTAGCACTGTATAGGTGGCTCAGTGGTAGCACTGTTATGGTGGCTCAGTGGTAGCACTGTATAGGTGGCTCAGTGGTTAGCACTGTATGGTGGCTCAGTGGTACACTGTATGAGTGCTCAGTGGTTAGCACTGTATGGTGGCTCAGTGGTTAGCACTGTTAGGCTAGTGGTTAGCATGTTATGGTGGCTCATGGTAGCACTGTATAGGTGGCTCAGTGGTTAGCACTGTATGGTGGCTCAGTGGTTAGCACTGTATAGTGGCTCAGTGGTTAGCACTGTATGGTGGCTCAGTGGTTAGCACTGTATAGTGGCTCAGTGGTTAGCACTGTATATGGTGGCTCAGTGGTTAGCACTGTATGGTGGCTCAGTGGTTAGCACTGTATGGTGGCTCAGTGGTTAGCACTGTATAGTGGCTCAGTGGTTAGCACTGTATGGTGGCTCAGTGGTTAGCACTGTATAGGTGGCTCAGTGGTTAGCACTGTATATGGTGGCTCAGTGGTTAGCACTGTATGGTGTCTTAGTGGTTAGCATTGTATGGTGGCTCAGTGGTTAGCACTGTATGGTGGCTCAGTGGTTAGCACTGTATAGTGGCTCAGTGGTTAGCACTGTATAGTGGCTCAGTGGTTAGCACTGTATACGGTGGCTCAGTGGTTAGCACTGTATGGTGACTCAGTGGTTAGCACTGTATGGTGGCTCAGTGGTTAGCAATGTATGGTGGCTCAGTGGTTAGCAATGTATGGTGGCTCAGTGGTTAGCACTGTATGGTGGCTCAGTGGTTAGCTCTGTATATGGTGGCTCAGTGGTTAGCACTGTATGGTGGCTCAATGGTTAGCACTGTATAGTGGCTCAGTGGTTAGCACTGTATACGGTGGCTCAGTGGTTAGCACTGTATAGTGGCTCAGTGGTTAGCACTGTATACGGTGGCTCAGTGGTTAGCACTGTATACGGTGGCTCAGTGGTTAGCACTGTATATGGTGGCTCAGTGGTTAGCACAGTATACGGTGACTCAGTGGTTAGCACTGTATGGTGGCTCAGTGGTTAGCAATGTATGGTGGCTCAGTGGTTAGCAATGTATGGTGGCTCAGTGGTTAGCACTGTATGGTGGCTCAGTGGTTAGCTCTGTATATGGTGGCTCAGTGGTTAGCACTGTATAGTGGGTCAGTGGTGATCACTGAATGTATGGTGGCACAGTGGTTAGCACTGTATAGTGGGTCAGTGGTGATCACTGTATGTATGGTGGCACAGTGGTTAGCACTCTAAGGTGACTTATTGGTTAGTACTGTATAGTGGCTCAGTGGTTAACAATGTACGCAGTCTCTCCCCATGACTCTGCCTCCCCCTTTGCCTTCTGCCTCCTGTGTCCCATCACTGAGCCATTGCACAGTGCTAACCACTGAGCCAATGTACAGTTCTAAGTAATGAGCCACCGTACAGTGCTAACCACTGAGCCACTTTGGATACAGTTTACAGTGAAAATGGAGGCCTCGCCTATATAGATCATAGGCTGGTTTCACATTTGCGTTTGCGAACGCAGGGTATGTTGCGCATGCGCATGTAGAAACACATGCATACGCATGCAAACTCAGCGGATTTTGTATGCATTGTCATCCACAAACATTAATAAAAACGCAGCGCATGCATGTGTTTGTTTGCGTTTTTGCTAGGTTTTTTGACAGATCCCGCTTGTTTGGGGGGCTGGGATATGGACGGGCAATGGGAGGTACTGCAAATCTCTTTCAGGGCATGTGCATTGGCTTATACGCATGCGTATCAATCGCAGGCATCCGTACGATTGCGTACGCATAGAGAATAATGCATTGTTTATCCGCATCCGTGCACATGCGGAAGCGTGCGCATTTTTCAACACCCAAAAAATGCAACATGTTGCGTTTCCCGGCCGCGGAAATTCTGTGCACGAATGCGCACTCCGTGTTAAAGATACGTGCGCATTACGCTTGTGTTTTTGAGAAATTTTATCCGCAGCATCCGCTGCGCTGCAAAACGCAAATATTGAACCACCCATATCCACACCTCAACATTGAATTGGCCGCACCAAGAAGGAAAACTCCTGTACAGCTGTAAATAACAGGATGGATAGCTGTGATAACCACTTACAGACCAGACTAGTTACTCTACGATCCTGACAGACATATTTTCTCCCCTGAGCTGTGTTCTCTGCGGCTCCTCCAGGTGCCTCTTGGCTCTTCTCTTTCTTGGGATGTTAGTCCCGATGTGCACCATGTCTTGGTCAGTTTGCAGTTGGGCTGTACTCCTTCCATTTTTGGATGATGGATTGATCAGAGCTTCATGAGATATTCAGAGCGTGGGCTACTTTTTTGATAACCTAACTCTGCTTTACTCTTCTCCACAAATTTATCCCCGACCTGTCTGGTGGGTTCCTTGGTTTTCATGATGTTGTTTGACCCCAATGATACAGAAACCTCTAAGGGCCGCTTTACACACACCAACTTCTGTGACCAACTTCTGAACAGATCTCTGGTTGCAGTGAAATCATGGACACATTGTTACATTTGTACACAGCCACAAAATAGAACAATTTGTCCATGATTTCACTGCAACCAGAGATCTGTTCAGAAGTTGGTCACAGAAGTTGGTGTGTGTAAAGCGGCCCTAAGGCCTTCACAGAACAGCTGTAGTTATTCCAATGTCATCCATTCAGTCGTGACCGACTACACAGGCCTGCGATGAAAAAAATACAAGAGAAGTGCTCACTGATTTGATGTAATTTGGTGTGCTGCTGATTACGAAAATGACCTCCATTTTTTTCCATCACATAAGGATTTTTTGTAAAACCAAGATCAATATTTTTGCTAAAATCCTATTTAAAAAGGAATTCCGTCAAACAATTGTACATGTAATATCTGGCAACAGTGGTTTTTATCCATTTAAATTTATGTATAAATATACAGAGGCCTCCCTGCTGGCACACGGCCCCCCCATCGGTATACAGAGGCCTCCCTGCTGGCACACGGCCCCCCATCGGTATACAGAGGCCCCGCCTGCTGGCACACGGCCCCCCCATCGGTATACAGAGGCCCCGCCTGCTGGCACACGGCCCCCCCCATCGGTATACAGAGGCCTCCCTGCTGGCACACGGCCCCCCCATCGGCATACAGAGGCCCCCCCTGCTGGCACACGGGCCCCCCATCGGTATACAGAGGCCTCCCTGCTGGCACACGGCCCCCCCATCGGTATACAGAGGCCCCCCCTGCTGGCACACGGCCCCCCCATCAGTATACAGAGGCCCCCCCTGCTGGCACACGGCCCCCCCTTCGGTATACAGATGCCCCCTGCCTCCGCATTGATCTCACCCTCCGATGTCCGCAGGCACCCGGGATCCTCCATCCCTTTCCTCACTGTATGCCGGGTTTGCTGAGAGCGGCGCAGCAGGGATGACGTCATCACTGCGCCCGGCGGTCACATGTAGAACCCGCCGGCATACAGCGAGGAGAGTGGACGGAGGACCCGGGTGCCTGCGGACATCGGAGGGTGAGATCAATGTGGAGGCAGGGGGCCTCTGTATACCGAAGGGGGGCCGTGTGCCAGCAGGGGGGCCTCTGTATACTGAAGGGGGGGGCCGTGTGCCAGCAGGGGGGCCTCTGTATACTGAAGGGGGGGGGGTCGTGTGCCAGTACGGGGGGCCTCTGTATACTGAAGGGGGGGGGGGTCGTGTGCCAGTACGGGGCCCTCTGTTTACCAATGGAATGGTCCATGTGCCAGCAGGGGGGTATCTGTATACCGATGGGGGGGCCGTGTGCCAGCAGGGGGGCCTCTGTATACCGATGGGGGGGGCCGTGTGCCAGCAGGGGGGGCCTCTGTATCTTTATACATACATTTAAATGGATAAAAACCAGTGTTGCCAGATATTACATGTACAATTGTTTGACGGAATTCCTTTTTAAATAGGATTTTAGCAAAAATATCGATCTTGGTTTTACAAAAAATCCTTATGTGATGGAAAAAAATGGAGGTCATTTTCGTAATCAGCAGCACACCAAATTACATAAAAATCAGTGAAAACTTCTCTTTTATTTTTCAAAAAATTCAATTTTGCAGGGTTGTGCTATTGGACACCATGTGAACCATTTGCCTCCAAGCTTCTATCACAACGGTCTCTCTTACTTTGGAGACTTGTGACTGGTTTTGGACCTCTGTCTCATTCCTGTATTGGGACTTCATATTAAATGTGTTTCTTTACTTTGGCACTTGAGGAGTTAACGTCAGTTTCTATAGCTGGTTCTTGTCCAGGCATGGCTACTCTGTGATTACTCCCATCCTCTTTATATGGTCACATGGTTCCAGTATGCTTTGCTGGTGATTGAACTGATTCCTGGTCAAGCTTCCTGAGGAGGTTCTCTGACTCTCATCACATAGCCGGAGTAAGAGTTTCTGTTTTAGGACTTTTAAAACCAGGGACATCTGTGGATTGACACATTCCAGAACAGATTACTTGTGATCTTGGCTGTCCACGGGATTCGTAGGAGTCTCCCCCAGCACCACAGTTCAAGGAATTGATCTTTCTTTGATCCCCCTTTACCAAGGTCCATGTCTCGCACCCGCACAACGTGATTGGGAATGCAATGGCTGTGACCAGTTGTCGTTTGCTGGTGATCTATATGTCCTTGCACTTCCACAGTTAATACATGTCCATCATTGCAAGACGCCACTTGATTTCAGCTCTAGAGTCCTGTTACAATCAATGAATGACCCCAGGACGAAGAAACTGTCCACCATTTCTGTAGATATACTGAGAATAAATTACACACAGGTGGACTCCATTTATTCTATGGGGAATTAATACTAATTTAAGGCTGTAGATAGATTAGCTGCACTGTTGTACATTATAACCTATTTAGCCATATGATGATGATCTCTCAGACCATTACTGCCCTCATTCCCAATTGTCTTCCAATCCACATTGCCCCAGGATCCATTGATAAGATTGTGTTACCTTGTGCAGGGAGGACACAATGGAGCTGTTATGTAGGGGGAGATCCCAGATCCTGTCTCATTTCTTCTCCATTGTTTGCTCTTAACAGGTAAAGATGAATGAGAAGATCTTTGGTGTTTGTGGAGGAGACATCCTAATCCTGCCTGGAAAGTGTCCTGCCATGATAACTACTGCAGCTGCAAATCCTCACAATATAGAAATTAGACTTCAGCAACCACTGGCTAGCACACAGTATAAAGCACATGCAATGGTAACACCCAGTGTGAGAGCGATGCACTGCGTGTCCTGGACTCTATCATGGCTGCCACGTGCTGCAGTATGTTGGCAGCTTGCTACCTTGGCTATGATTTTCAGCAGGTTCTGATAACGTTCTATAATGGTTGTGATGCTCTGCGTGTCCCGGCTCCTTTCTATCATAGCTGTGATCCTCTGTGTGTCCCGACTCCTTTCTATCATAGCTGTGATGTTCTGTGTGTTCTGACTCCTTTCTATCATAGCTGTGATGTTCTGTGTCCTGACTCCTTTCTATCATAGCTGCGATCCTCTGCGTGTCCTGATACCTATCTATCAAAGCTGTGATGTTCTGTGTCCTGACCCCTTTCTATCATAGTTGTGATGCTCTGCGTGTCCTGACTCCTTTCGATCATAGCTGTGATGTTCTGTGTGTCCCGACTCCTTTCTATCATAGCTGTGATGTTCTGTGTGTCCCGACTCCTTTCTATCATAGCTGTGATGTTCTGTGTGTCCGGACTCCTTTCTATCATAGCTGTGATGCTCTGTGTGTCCTTATACCTATCTATCATAGCTGTGATGTTCTGTGTGTCCTGACTCCTTTCTATCATAGCTGTGATGTTCTGTGTCCTGACTCCTTTCTATCATAGCTGCGATCCTCTGCGTGTCCTGATACCTATCTATCAAAGCTGTGATGTTCTGTGTCCTGACCCCTTTCTATCATAGTTGTGATGCTCTGCGTGTCCTGACTCCGTTCTATCATAGCTGTGATGTTCTGTGTGTCCCGACTCCTTTCTATCACAGCTGTGATGCTCTGTGTGTCCTGACTCTTTTCTATCATAGCTGTGATGTTCTGTGTGTCCTGACTCCTTTCTGTCATAGCTGTGATGTACTGTGTGTCCTGACTCCTTTCTATCATAGCTGTGATGCTCTGTGTGTCCTGACTCCTTTCTATCATAGCTGCGATGCTCTGTGTGTCCTGACTCCTTTCTATCATAGCTGCGATCCTCTGCGTGTCCTGATACCTATCAATCATAGAAAATATTTTCTACTTCATTCTGGGGGATTGGGCATGACAGACGCCTTCCCTCCTCACATCACTGAGCTTTGACTGCTCCTGTCCCTTTTGCTATCTCACCGTTTATGTTTTCTCGGACCATTTCAGGTACTAACCTCTGCATACCGGAAACACACCACGAAACTGCCATATACCAGGAACACCCCACAAGACCTGCCGTATACTGGGAACACCCCACAAGACCCACCATATACCAGGAACACCCCACAAGATCGCAGTTAATCAGGAACACCCCACCCCACAAGATCCGCCATATACCGGGAGCACCCCACAAAACTGGTGTACACCAGGAACACCCCACAAGACCCACTGTACACAGGAAACGCCCTACAAGACCCGCCATATACCGGGAACAACCCACAAGACCCACCATAAACCGGGAATACACCACAAGACCACCCCCCCCCCCCCGTATACCAGGAACACACCACAAGACTCCCCTGTATACCAGGAACACACCACAAGACCTAGACAGAGAACACCAAACAAGACCTACCATATACTGGGAACACCCTACAAGACCCGCCATATACTGGGAACACCCTACAAGACCTGCCATATACTGGGGACACCCTACAAAACTCGCCATATACTGGGGACACCCTACAAAACTCGCCATATACTGGGGACACCCTACAAGACCCGCCATATACTGGAGACACCCTACAAGACCTGCCATATACTGGGGACACCCTGCAAGACCCACCATATACCATAAATACCTCACAAGACCTGCCGTATACTGGGAACACCACATAAGACCTGTTCTATGCCAGGAACACTCTACAAGACCCTCCATATACCGGGAACACCGGACAAGTCCTTGCAAACCGAGAATATCCCACAAGACCTGCTGTATACCAGTAACATCCCAGAAGACCTGCCGTATACCCGCATAAAGTTGAACAAGTGGTCACAGGTCACCAAATAAGTGAGAAATACCCTTTAGAAAATGATGGAAACATTGGTGTTTTAAGCTGCACATTTCTGATTTTAGAACAATCCAAAATAAGCATTTTAATAAATTTGAAGTAATTTATTTCCAGCGATCTTTTGTATTTCTTTATTAAACTGCTTCGGTTGCGTCCAGCACTGTGTGTGGAGTCAGGGAGGGAGACTGACATCGCAGGTGTCAGCGGGGTCTATGGAGGCCTCGTTCACACCTGCACAGTATTATACTTTACACCATAGTGCAGTCATGGCGGTTCTGCGAGGACTGGGACTCTGATGGGTAATGAATAGTAATGAGCGAGCACTACCATGCAAACATTGATGGTATGGTGTGGTGTATGGGGTACACAGATAGTGGGGCCATTCTTCATCAATGGAGACCTCAATGTCACTGGATATGTGAATCATGGAGCAATTTCACATATCCAGGGGCATTGAGGTCTCCATTGATGAAGAATGGCCCCACTATCTTTGTACCCCATACACCACACCACACCATCAATGTCTGTGTTCCAGCAGTCTTGGAGGGATCTGTCCACTGACAATCCAACACAATGGGCCGCACTCTGAACACATTTTATTAATGGTCATAAACTTGTAAATAACTCATGAAAGAATAAAGTGATTGTTAAACCCAAGCACACCATTGTTTTTCTTATGAAATTCTCAATAGGTTTGATGTGTCACATGACCCTCTTCCCATTGAAAAAAAATAGTTGTTCCAAAATGGCCGACTTCAAAATGACCGCCATGGTCACCGCCCATCTGGAAAAGTTTTCCCCCTCCCATATACTAATGTGCCATAAACAGGAAGTTGATATCACCAACCATTCCCATTTTATGTAGGTGCATCCATATAAATGGCCCACCCTGTATATTAAGCCCCATGTGTCATTTATATTCCTGGTGTCTCCGGTCAGTCGGCCCTATTTGCTGCAGCCTCATCTCTGTAATTGTTCTACAGTTTCCAAGTCAGATGAGATAACTGTAGCCAATTCTGAAAAGCAAAAACCTAAAACAAGGTAATTGATGGCCGTTGCTGCAGATTAAATTAGGCAGGTTGTCATGACCCCTCCGCTCAGTGATCTGTCAGTTGCCCAACCAGGAGCTGGGGCGTGCTGATCGGTTGGGAGTTGGGTGACCGCTCAGTTGTCCAATCCTATACTTGGAAGTGTTGGGTTTCTACAGGTGTTGCCCGCTATTGCCCAGCTACTTAGCTGAGCAGTTTATCCCAGGACACCGCCAGTCTTAGCATTCAGCTCTCTGGTGCTTGTTGGCCTGTTACCTGCACTTGGTGTTCTGATCATTGTTGCCAGACCTCTGGCTATCATCTTACTTTTCTTTTGCTTTGTTATCTTTCTCAGATCCTTCTGGTATTTTGACTCTGGACTGTGACACGACTACTCCTCTGTCTTATGATTAGGTTTTGATTAGGAGTCTGTGTGCCTTGAAATGCGTAAACCCACAACATGGTTCTTATCGGTCTGTATGCAATGTGCCACTAACTTACTGCTTTTAACTTGCTGGATAAAGAAAAGTGCTGGATTTCTACATTTTCTATTTTCTTCCCTGTCTTTCCCCTCTTTCCTGGTATCTGAGCCCCTAAGGCTCTATTCACACTGCGCATTATTGGTCTGTTTTTGCTCATCAGTTTTTGTAGCCAAAACCAGGAGTGGGTGATAAATACAGAAGTGGTGCAGGTGTTTCTATTATACTTCTCCTCTGATTGTTCCACTCCTGGTTTTGGCTACAAAACTGATGAAAAACGCACAGTGTGAATGGAGCCTATAAGGCTGGACTATCCTCCCTCACAACTTGTCTGTATAGAGCTAGCATCCTACAGGTGGCGTACACCTGTTTGATGTCGGTGCCACCTAGTGGTATAATTCAGAACTGCAGGATGCACTCATGTTTATTCATCATCCACGGTTGATACCAATCCTACAAGTTACCTTCTCATCCGGTATTCTCCACTTACGGTATTATAACTCCCATCATGCACAGAGACTGTGGCTGTTAGGGAGTAGTGATAAGGCATTGATACAATACAGAAGACTTTTCTTTTCTAGAACGCTCCAGAGTTGGACTATATATAGGACCTTGATAGTTTACAAATTTATATTCCTTAACATCAACCTTGATTTATTCTTGCAGCTTCATAAACAAGTACATTATCATACCAATGCCACCAGCAGAATAGTGAGTGCAGCTCTGGAGGATAATACAGGAGGTAACTCAGGATCAGTAATGTAATGTATGTACAAAGTGACTGCACCAGCAGAATAGTGAGTGCAGCTCTGGAGTATAATACAGGAGGTAACTCAGGATCAGTAATGTAATGTATGTACACAGTGACTGCACCAGCAGAATAGTGAGTGCAGCTCTGGAGTATAATACAGGAGGCAACTCAGGATCAGTAATGTAATGTATGTACACAGTGACTGCACCAGCAGAATAGTGAGTGCAGCTCTGGAGTATAATACAGGAGGTAACTCAGGATCAGTAATGTAATGTATGTACACAGTGACTGCACCAGCAGAATAGTGAGTGCAGCTCTGGAGTATAATACAGGAGGTAACTCAGGATCAGTAATGTAATGTATGTACACAGTGACTGCACCAGCAGAATAGTGAGTGCAGCTCTGGAGTATAATACAGGAGGTAACTCAGGATCAGTAATGTAATGTATGTACACAGTGACTGCACCAGCAGAATAGTGAGTGCAGTTCTGGAGTATAATACAGGAGGTAACTCAGGATCAGTAATGTAATGTATGTACACAGTGACTGCACCAGCAGAATAGTGAGTGCAGTTCTGGAGTATAATACAGGAGGTAACTCAGGATCAGTAATGTAATGTATGTACACAGTGACTGCACCAGCAGAATAGTGAGTGCAGCTCTGGAGTATGATACAGGAGGTAACTCAGGATCAGTAATGTAATGTATGTACACAGTGACTGCACCAGCAGAATAGTGAGTGCAGCTCTGGAGTATAATGCAGGAGGTAACTCAGGATCAGTAATGTAATGTATGTACACAGTGACTGCACCAGCAGAATAGGGAGTGCAGCTCTGGAGTATAATACAGGAGGTAACTCAGGATCAGTAATGTAATGTATGTACACAGTGACTGCACCAGCAGAATAGTGAGTGCAGCTCTGGAGTATAATACAGGAGGTAACTCAGGATCAGTAATGTAATGTATGTACACAGTGACTGCACCAGCAGAATAGTGAGTGCAGCTCTGGAGTATAATACAGGAGGTAACTCAGGATCAGTAATGTATGTACACAGTGACTGCACCAGCAGAATAGTGAGTGCAGCTCTGGAGTATAATACAGGAGGTAACTCAGGATCAGTAATGTAATGTTTGTACACAATGACTGCACCAGCAGAATAGTGAGTGCAGCTCTGGAGTATAATACAGCATACACTGCCTGTTATCTTGTGTCTCTCTAACCATACACTGCTTTATTATGATAAAAAACACCTTCCATAAGACGACCACACATACACATTACATCTCCATCCTCTGTAAATAAAGCATACACAGTACACCAGAACTCTTAGAATATTTTTTTTTCTTTTTAAACTATACAAGCGCCTGAGGTTGTGGCCCCGCGGCGTCTCTGCTCTGTACAATACCATAAAATACTTCATTATTTGTGGGCTCTAAAATATTGGGGAACACTTTACCTACATCTAGCTCTTAAAACAAATGTGAAATATTTCATTGTTCCGCTCGATACACGAGTCTCTACTATATTAACATCTGGGGGGTGGGGAGGGTGATGCGGGGGGCCCTCTGCAATGCCCCAGATACTTGCTACATGGGGGGTGGGAGGGGACGAAGAACATCTAAAAAATGTGGGCCGACCTCCGACAGACCCAAACCTGGGTGGGTCACGTTTGCTGTCAGTCATTAATATGGACAGTCTGTACATGAGAAGAACTTTACATGACTATGGAGGAACTCTGCACAATATATACAGCCATTTCTTAAAGAGGGTCCCCAACATTTTCCTATGTTGTTTAATGAGGCCGTGTGAGACAGAAAAGACCTCATCAACGGCAAGGATGTCCAATTAAAAGGGACCTATCCTTAAAAAATGCCCAAATCTCTGTCAAAGAGTCTCCAGACTGAAGCAACACTTTGGTTTCCTATTAATAAAGCTTAAAGTGGAGGCCAACTCTGATCAGCAGTTCTGCCGATGTGTCTGGGAGTCAGAGCTCCAAATTCTCTGCTACCTTTATTTCAGACACCAAATATGATAAAATTTGGTGTATGTGGCCGTCACCTGGGGGAGCACACTGCACGTCTTCAGTAAAGCTGTGAGGGGCCACCACCAGGGGGAGCACACTGCACGTCTTTAGTAAACTGTGAGGGGCCACCACTAGGGGAGCACACTGCACGTCTTCAGTAAAGCTGTGAGTGGCTACCACCAGGGGCAGCACACTGCACGTCTTCAGTAAAGCTGTGAGGGGCCACCACCAGTGAGAGCACACTGCATGTCTTTAGTAAAGCTGTGAGGGGCCACCACCAGTGAGAGCACACTGCATGTCTTTAGTAAAGCTGAGGGGCCACCACTAGGGAGAGCACACTGCACGTCTTTAGTAAAGGTGTGAGGGGCCACCACCAGGGGGAGCACACTGCACGTCTTTAGTAAAGCTGTGAGGGGCCACAACCAGGGGGAGCACACTGCACGTCTTCAGTAAAGCTGTGAGGGGCCACCACCAGGGGAGCACACTGCACGTCTTCAGTAAAGATGTAAGGGGCCACCACCTGGAGGAGCACACTGCACATCTTTGAGCGGCCACCACCTGGGGGAGCACACTGCACATCTTCAGTACAGCTCTGAGGGGCCACCACCACGGGGAGCACACTGCACATCTTCAGTACAGCTGTGTGGGGCCACCACCACGGGGAGCACACTGCACATCTTCAGTGCAGCTGAGCGGCCACCACCAGGGGGAGCACATCTGCATGTCTTCAGTAAAGCTGTGAGCAGCCACCACCAGGAGGAGCACACTGCACATCTTCAGTAAAGCTGTGAGCGGCCACCACAAGGAGGAGCACACTGCACATCTTCAGTAAAGCTGTGAGCGGCCACAAGGAGGAGCACACTGCACATCTTCAGTAAAGCTTTGAGCGGCCACCACCTGGGGGAGCACACTGCACATCTTCAGTACAGCTGTGAGGAGCCACCACCAGTAGGAGCACACTGCAACGTCTTCAGTAAAGCTGTGAGCAACCACCACTAGGGGGAGCACACTGCACGTCTTCAGTAAAACTTTGAGCTCCCCCTAGTGGCAGCCACGAAAACGTCATTCTTTAATGCTACGGCTGCATGAAGGGAAGCGGATGTGGAGCTCTGACCCCGATACAGATATATATCAGGACTAAGTAATGTTCCAAGTTGGAAGTAAACAGTTAAAATCGTATGCAACTGTTAATGCATTTTGCGCTTCAATCTCCGGCCATTTCAAGATCCCTACTTGCTGTCAGTGAATGGGAACATTTGTGCAGCAGATGGATTGAGCTTCTAGAGGATCTCCTTTACTGGACACCATTGCAGTAGTCAGCCGTAAGCAGTATAAGGTCTGTATAGATTATTTTTAGTCTTTGGATTGAGACATCCAGAGCAGCAAGCAGAGATCTTGAAAAAAAAATCGAAGGAATTGAAACAAATACGTGGAAGCTTGAGGATTAAAGCGTATCCGTCCACGGTACTTGTACTGCCCATGAAATGTTTCTGGAGCATCTTTTATTATAATTATATGTCCCTTTGTTATTACTATAGGAAGCGTGTGACGAAATTAACCCTATAAAACTCTGACAAAGTTGATAATGTCAGATGGAATAGATGCACAACTTTGTGTAGAGGCAACACCTAGTAGTCCCAGGAATGGCAAAATACGGATTTGTATAAAAACTTGGCTATTTCAAGGGGAAAACAAGCAAAACTGACATCAAAAGAGAGTGACAGGTCTCCTTTAAGTACATCAAAAATAGGGGAAACCTCTTTAAATTAATTAATTAAAGGGAACCTGTCATGTCCTATTTTGTTATTAAACCGCCCCCAATGTTATTTAGATCATGTACTTCACTAACCTGGTGTATTTATCATAAAAAAAGCACTTTAGATGCTTAGCTGTTTGCATTAGGTCGTGGGGTGGATACTCACATCAATACACTTCTGTCATGCATGCCCCCTGCATTGTAATATATGAAGGAGCTGCAGAAAGTCACTTATGCTGTACAAGGACCTGTGGTGATGTCACGAACACCATGGGAGGAGCTAAAGTGAAAATGTAGGCTTGGCTCCACCCATTAGAGTCACATGGTCGTGACATTACTACAGGTCCTAAAAGCATATGTGAAATCCTGCAGGTCCTTCAGTGATGTTAATATAATAAAGGGAGGAGTGACTGTTCAAAAAAAAAAAAAAACTGCATGACTGAAGTGGATTGATGTGACTGATTGCCACCTTTATGACTGTTCGTGCAGATATCTACACCGAAGCATCTAAAGTGTTTTTTTTATGATGAATACATGGATTATTTTTTATCATAAAAAACAAACACTTTAGATGCTTCGGTGTTTGCATTAGATACCTGCACAAACCAGTCTTGGGGTGGATACTTCAGCAGGCATCAGTCAAGTCATGCAGTTTTTTTAAATACAGTCAACCACTGCATTGTAATATATTAACATCACTGAAGGAGCTGCAGAAAATCACTTATGCTGTATGAAAACCTGCGGTGATGTCATGACTGTGTGAATGTAATGGGTGGAGCTAAACAGTCAAGGAGATATAGGATTAGCTCTGTCCACTGTCGTGACATCACCACAGGTCCTCCTACAGCATGAGTGAATTTCTACAGGTCCTTCAGTGATGTTATTACAATGCGGGGGGATGACCACGTTTAAAAAACACTGCATGACTGAATATAGTCACCCCCTGCATTGTAAAAACATTACTGAAGGACCTGCAGAAATTCACATGTGCTGTAGAAGGACCTGTAGTGATGTCACGGCCACAATGGATGGAGCTAAATGGACTTGAAGTGAAGGAGACGCCCGCTACTGTCACTTGGTTGTGACATCATCACAGGTCCTTCTACAGCATATGTGAATTTCTGCAGGCCCTTCAGTGATGTTAATACATTACACTGCGGAGGCTGACTGATTTCCAGCCCGATGACTGTTTGTGCAGGTACCTAATGCATCTAAAGTGCTTTTTTATGGTAAATACACCAGGTTACTGGTGCACAGTGCATGATCTAAATAACATTGGGGGTGGTTTAAAAAACAAAAAAAGGGTGCAATAGGTTCCCTTTAAATGTAGGAGGCCCAGAAATAAATTTTTGAGAAAAAAAAAATTAAAAATTAATGTTGCAGGTCGTTCTATTTTTCGGCTGCGTCGGGGGGCTGCAGTTACGAAGCTACTTCCAAAAAGACATAACTGAAGGCGAAAATGCCGTGAGACTGCGATGACGGGGCGGAGGGTCGTCTGCGGGGATCGCTCGGTGCTCAATTTTATTCCTCTTCAATCCGCAAGTTTTTTTTGATTGTGGCTCGGCAACGCTGACCGCAACTCCACGCCGCCAAATAAAACAGGTGAGGTCCGTAATGCTGGTTCGCTTTCTTTCTTTTTTTTTTTTTTTTTTCGTTTTACTTTTAATACAAACAAGAGTCTATTTATCTGCAATTTATAGACAAGTCCGGCTGAAAGCGGGAAGAAAAAAACCCCCAAAAAAACCAAAATGGTGGACGGCTGATCAGTCCCTGTTGGTGTTATTGGCGGAGAAGGCGTGCAGGTTTCCCATCTGACTCAGTCCGCTCTGAATGTGCGCCACGTGGATCTCGACGTTGTTCTGAAAACAGCTGCAAGGAGAGACAAACACAGGGGTTTAAGCCTCGGGAACGATTCCATTCACTGACAGCAAGCATGGATGTTACACAGGGCAAGTCTGACATGAGCGACGCACAACCCTTTCTTGTCCGGAACGTCGAAAGCTCTTCTTACGTTTTGGCAGTCTTCCCGCTCCCTTCCTAACCACCAATCCATAGCGGCCACAGATATCAGCAGAACCCCCACACCCCCACACCCTTGTGTGTTTTTGCTGATGTGGCAGGGGTATGCCGTGATCCCCTCACACTATTATTGAGGGGAATGCCGAGATCGCCAATCGCTTTGGGGGTCCCTATGCTTTCTATTGATGAGATATAGGTTATTTGCTAAAATCAATATCAAAAGGAGGTGTGATAAATCCTGAAGCACTCCTTCAGGCACAGTCCGGGTTTTTCGGGGCAGGTGCCGCACTGATAAGTGCAGTCCCTCCTTACCCCCTTCTTGTGGCAGACTCTGCACCTTTTTTGGGACCTTCCCTTCTTTCCAGTTTGGGGAACTTCGCAAGGAAAATGTTGTCCCTTCACGACCCGAGGGACCTCACTCGCGGAGGAGGCTCCCTTGCCCTCGAATAATGGGGAGGTGTGATAAATCTTAAAGCATTCCCTCATGCACAAGCCGGGCTTTACGGGGCAGGTGTCACACTGGTAGCTGCTGTCCTTCCTTATCCCGTTTTTGGAGCAGACTCTGCACCTTTTCTGGCTCCTTCCTGCTTTTTTAGTTTGGGGAACTGAGGCGGGGAAATGTTGCCCCGTCACGACACGGGTGGGTTCGGTTTCGGAAGACGTGCTTGGCGACTCCTCTTCTGGGTCCCCGAGGATTAGATACCGTATCACCGCTTCTTGGAATTCCACAAAGGTTCCGTCTTGGCCTTCACGGCGAGCCAGCACGTAAGCGTTATACAACGCCATCAGGACAATGTGCAGCGCCAGCTTCTTGTACCACAACCTCATGTGCCGCGTGGCGCTGTAAGGCTCCAGCACTTTATCCGACAGATCGATCCCTTTCAGGTTCTTACTGCAATCCTGGACACAAGCTGGTGCTCCAGGCTCAGCACCATTTACTGAGATGGGGGTGGTGCTGAATCCGTGTGATGTGCTGAGCATGTGGACCTCTTTCTTGTCCTTATACCGGACGCACAGCACATTACCGCTGTGCAGTGCCCTACTTTCGCCCTTTGTAAGTGTCTGCCTTTGGAGTTCGGCAGGAAGCCCACTCTCCTTTACCCTTACAATGCCACACGCTGCAGTACCTCTGGAAGCCAAGCACTTTAATAGAGGCACGCTGGTATAAAAATGTTCCAGGTAAAGGTGGTAGCCACGGTCCAAAAGTGGGTAGGCCAGATCCCACACTATTTTACCGCCTGGTGCCAAAATGGATGGACATTCAGGGACTTCCACTCTGGAGCCCTTTCCTTCATCAATCCTAAAGTTGCAGATATACCCGGATGTGCTCTCGCACAGCTTGTGAATCTTGATGCCATACCTCGCCCTCTTTCGAGGCAGAGACTGGCAGAAGCGAAGCCCTCGTCCAAAATGTACCAGGGACTCGCCGACGGACACGCGCTTCTCGGGGACGTACGCCTCCACAAACTTGGCACTGAAGTGCTGAATGACAGGCCGAACTTTAAAGAAGCAGTCATAATCGGGGTCCTCTCTGGGGAGGCACTGCGTGTTGTCGTTATAATGGAGGAACCGGAGTATGGCTTCAAAACGCGTTCTGGGCATGGCGGCGTGGAATACGAAGGTGTGGTACAAGAAGTCCGTGCTCCAATTGTCCCTAACGGATGACTGGCTCCATAGCCCCATTTTCAATAAAAGGCCCCAAAATGTCTTCATCTCCAATGCGGTTACCGGGGTCCACCTAAGGGAATGGGCGTAAACGAATCTAGGGTATTTTGCAATAAATTGCTGGGCGTACAGGTTAGTCTGGGTCACCATCAACTCAATGAAATCATCAGTGAAATAGAACTTGAAGAAGTCTATCTTTCTGAGCCGTGCCGCAACAAACTTGATCCCCGAGCTGCCCTTAAACTCTGGAATGGAAGGCTCGTAAGTGTCGGGAGCGGAGGTCCATGCGGGGTCGCTAGTCTCGGGGATGGCCTCTGCAGTTGTCGTGCGGTGACTTCTTGAAGGTTCGGACTCCCTGCGGGATGATGAGGATCGGAGTCGTGTCACAACAAAATTGATCCCAGAGCTCCCCGTAAACTCTGGGATCGGAGGCTCGCAAGTGTCAGGAGGGGAGGTCCGTGTGGGGTTGCCATTGTCGGGGGCAGCCTCTGTGGTGGTCCTGCGACGTCTTCTTGAGGGTTCAAACTCCTCCTCGCTGGATGAGGAGGATGACACGATGAACGGGCGCCTTTTCGAGGGTTCGGACTCCTCCTCACTGGATGAGGAAGATGACAGGATGAACGGGGTGTCATCCTCACTCGCCGACTCCGTGTCGGAGGCAAGAAATGCATATGCCTCTTCTGCAGAAAATGACCTGTGGGACATTTTCATTATATGTATGTTGTGCTTCAAATTTGTACAAAAAAGAAAAAAAATAGTATGAAAAATTGGAAAAGTTAGTTACATATAAAGCAAACTTCTTAGGAACTTCTCTAAGGCAAAAAAGGAAAATCTGATGTGAAACAAAAGAATGGATGGGGGTGAGGGGGTTACAAAGAGGATTAATAGGGGAACCAGGGCTGTGGAGTCGGTGTCTATTTTGGTGGTCGGAGGTTTGGCTTACTGACTGCACACCAGGACTGTGGAGTCAGAGTCGGTTTCCATTTTGGTGGAGACTGAGTCGGATTCAGGGAAATTGAGGAGTCAGAGTTGGAGGTTTGGTTTGGCTTACTGACTCCACAGCCCTAAGAGGAACAGGCACAATTTGGCACAAAAAAAAAATAAAACATGTACTAAAATCTTCATATAACACAGCATTTTGCCCTCAGTCTGGGTGGTAAATGCACGTCTGATGTCAGCCTAAGCAGTGATTAGTCACTGATAATTGGAGTGATCCTTAGCGTTGGGCGACAACTTGCCGGTTTAGATAAAGTCCAACTCCCACCAATCTATTAATATTATTCAATGAAAGTTTTCTTTTTTGTGCCAAAGAATAAACAATGGGCAAAATTAATGTGAAAAAAAGAAAAGAAAAAGTGATGTTGCTTCCAGTGTTATTCCCCCACTTACCCGATATTAGAAGGGTTTATTGAATTCTTTATGTCATTAATAGAATCTGTTAAAGACTTGAACTCGAAAGAGTTGAGGTCTCCTCCTTCTGCGAGGCACTGTAATAGAAAGGAAGACAGGTGGGTTATGGGATCCGGGAGTCATCAGAGGCGTCCGTGTCTGAGGCCCCAGCGTCGTACTTTTATCTGTAGGAGGATGGCCGTCAGCCCGGATATCAGGTCTGTCAGGCTCTCGCTCTGCACGCATGGCTGCCCGCTGGACGTGTTTGCCTGACGGACCATCCCCCGGGCTTCTTCCTCGCAGCGCCGTCTCATGTCGGTTGGCTGGTTCGCTGGCTGAAGACCCTGATCTTGGGCAACCTGTGCAAAATAAGAAAAAAATAAATAATTTGCAAAGAAAGCATGGTGTCGTTTCACAGACTATGGACCTTGGATTGAAGAAAATGACATGCTGCGGGTTTTGCTTTCTTTTAAAGAAAGGACGGAAAGGAAAAGAATTAGCACTGTGTGAATGAGAGGATAATGCTGCGTTCGGTTCCACATGAAAAAAAGAGAATTTTGTTTACGTACCGTAAATTCTTTTTTCTTGAATCATCAATGGGAGACCCAGACAATGGGGTTTAGGGCACTGCCCTCCGGAGGCCACACTAGGTACTACAAGATTTGTAGACACCGCCCCCTCCGCTTATAAACCCCTACTGCAGGGAATATCCTCAGTTTGGTCCATAAGCTGCGAGGAGACAACAGAAAAACCACACCCGAAAACCTCGGGAAGACACCGTGAACAGACGGTTCAACAACCCGGATAAACTGTCCCAACAGGAGACAGATCAACCGTAACATATAACGGAACACTGGGTGGGTGCTGGGTCTCCCATTGATGATTCAAGAAAAAAGAATTTACGGTACGTAAACAAAATTCTCTTTTTTCTGATCATCATAATGGAGAGACCCAGACAATGGGGATGTCCTAAAGCAATACCCCAGGGCGGGAAAAAAGTTCCTCAACAGACGTTTGCATACGCGGTCCCCATCAAAGGTGGGCAACCGCCGCCTGGAGGACCCGCCTGCCCAAACTTGCATCCGCAGAGGCATGGGCATGCACCATATAGTGCTTAGAGAAGGTGTGCAGACTGGACCAAGTGGCCGCCTGACACACCTGTAGAGCAGAGGTGCGATGTCGCAAGGCCCAGGAGGCACCGACAGCTCTGGTCGAGTGCGCCTTCAAGCCTACCGGAAGAGGCAAACCAGAAGAACGGTAAGCCTCTTGAATGGGTGCCTTGATCCATCTGGCCAAGGTTGATTTTGACGCCGCTGACCCCTTACAGCGACCCGCCGTCAGTACGAACAAGGAGTCCGAACTCCGGAAGGAGGCAGTTCTGGACACATAAATGCGTACAGCCCGTACGAGATCCAGAGTGTGGAGGTCGCGCTCAACCTGATGAACAGGAGCGGGACAAAACGATGGGAGAACAATCTCCTGGTTCAAATGAAAAGTGGAGACCACTTTTGGCAAGAATTCCGCCCGCGGGCGCAACACCACCTTGTCTTGGTGAACCACCAGAAAGGGTGACTTGCACGACAGTGCCGCCAGTTCAGAGACCCGTCTCAGGGACGTAATAGCCACCAGAAAGACCACTTTCTGTGACAAATAAGAGAGAGAGACTTCTCTCAATGGCTCAAAAGGTGGTTTCTGTAAAGCCGCCAAGACCATGTTGAGATCCCAAGGGTCCAGAGGTCGCCTATACGGCGGAACCACTCGAGACACGCCTTGGAGAAATTGACGAACCTTTGGGAGGAGCGCCAAGCGCCTGTCGAACAATACAGACAGCGCTGATACCTGACCCTTCAAGGAACTAAGGGAAAGGCCCAACTCCAAACCTGACTGCAAAAAAGCCAATAGGGTCGGGATCGACAAAGGCCAAGGTACATGTCCCCCAGAGGAGCACCAGGCGAAAAAGACTTTCCACGTTCTGTGGTAAATCTTCCGTGACGTGGGCCGTCTAGCTCGGTTCATGGTGGAAACCACCGCAGGAGAGAAACCCCTGGATGTTAAGAGCCAGGCCTCAAGAGCCATGCAGTCAATCTGAGGGCCCTGGAATTGGGGCGGAAGAAGGGGCCCTGCGCGAGAAGATCTGCGCGGTCTGGAAGAGCCCACCGGTGTCCGCCGGACAGTTGCCACAGATCCGGATACCAGGATCTCCTCGGCCAATCCGGAGCCACTAGAATGGCTGCGTGACATTCCGTCTTGATTTTCCACAGGACCTTGGGCATCAGTGCCAGGGGCGGAAAACATATGGCAGGTGAAAATCTGACCAACTCAGGACTAGAGCATCTGCCCCCAGAGACTGAGGGTCCCACGATCTCGCCATGTATTGTGGCACCTGATGATTCAGCCGGGAGGCCATCAGATCCACATCCGGGGTCCCCCATCTGATGCAGATGTCCCGGAAGACGTCCGGATGCAGAGACCATTCTCCGGCGTCCATCCCCTGTCGGCTCAGGTAATCTGCCTCCCAATTCTCGACACCTGGGATGTAGACTGCGGAAATCAAGCAGTTGTTGGCTTCCACCCATGATAGAATGCGGTGGACTTCCGCTAGAGCCTGTGCACTCCTGGTTCCCCCTTGGTGATTTATATAGGCGACAGTCGTCGCATTGTCGGACTGAACCCGAATCGGTTGTCCGGATAGGAACACCCGAAAGGCCAGGAGTGCCAGATAGACCGCCCTGAGCTCCAGCACGTTGATCTGCAACGTCGCCTCTGAACGTGTCCAGAGACCTTGAGCTCTGTGGTGTAAGAACACCGCGCCCCAGCCCCTCAGACTGGCGTCGGTGGTCACCACTAACCACGATGGCTTCAGGAAGGATCGTCCCTTCGACAGGTGACTCGGCTGAAGCCACCACTGCAGAGCATCCCTGGTCGGCTGGGAGAGGACCACCAGCTGATTCAGAGAGGACGTCCTCTTGTCCCAACTCTGGAGGATTTCCAGTTGCAGAGGACGGAGGCGAAACTGTGCGAAGGGCACCGCCTCTATTGCTGCCACCATGCGTCCCACCAGCTTCATCAATACCCGCAGGGATGAATGAGGTGATCTGAGGAGATCGTGTACTCCTGACTGGATGGCCAGTTGTTTGGCTCGTGGTAGGGACACTAGAGCAGAGTCCGTGTGGAAGTCCATGCCCAGATACGTCAGTGACTGGGTTGGAACCAGGGTGGATTTCTGGATGTTGAGAAGCCACCCGAACTGTTCCAGAGACTGCATGGTCGCCTGCAGGCTTCGCTGACACAGGTGTTCCGATGGCGCTCTGACCAGCAGGTCGTCTAAATAAGGAATGACGGCGTGTCCCTGCGCATGCAGTAAGGCCATCATCGACGCCATCACCTTCGTGAACACCCGGGGAGCCGAGGCCAACCCGAAAGGCAGCGCCACGAATTGGAAGTGCTCTTCCCCCACTGCGAATCTCAACCAGCGTTGATGAGCCGGTGAAATGGGCACGTGAAGGTAAGCGTCGCGGATGTCTATGGACGCTAGGAAGTCGCCCTGCGACACAGCCGCGATCACGGAGCGCAGGGATTCCATGCGGAACTTCCGAACCAACACATGGCGGTTGAACAGCTTGAGGTCCAGAACCGGGCGGAAAGAGCCGTCCTTCTTCGGGACGATAAAGAGGTTGGAGTAAAAACCCTTGAACCTCTCCCCAGTGGGCACTGGGACCACCACTCCGTCTCTGCGGAGTCCCTCCAACACCAGATAAAAAGCCTGAGCCTTTTCTGGAGATGGAACAGACCGATGGAATCGGTGTGCGGGCTGTGAAGACAGCTCTATCCTGTATCCTCTTGAGACTACGTCTCGAACCCACTGATCTTGGATGTGGAGTCGCCATTTGTCTTGAAATTGTGACAGGCGACCCCCAACCTGTGGGTAGGCAGGAAGAGGGAGCGAGTCATGCGGAAGTGGGTTTGGGAGCGGCAGCTGTTGTACCTGCCGACTTCTTCTGGCGACTCTTGGGACGCCACTGCTGAGAAGTCTTGCCCCCACGGTCCGCGCGAGCGGAAGACGCTGACGGCTGTGAGCTGGGACGAAAGGACCACTGTTTAGGGTTCCTCTTCACAGTATACCTAGGCTTAGGTCTGTTCTGTGGAATCTTGGACTCCGTAGAGTCCTTGATCAACTTGTCCAGCTCGGCACCAAACAGCCTGTCACCAGAGAAGGGAAGATTCTGCAGAATCTTCTTTGACGTGGCATCTGAGTCCCATAGACGTAGCCACAACAATCTGCGGATCGCTATCGCATTGGCCGAAGCCACAGCTGAGCGAGTGGCAGTCTCCAGGGACGCCGTCCTGGCATAATCCGCATAGGCTTTTGCCCTCTCGGTAAGTGCCAGGACTTCAGAGTTGAAACCTGCTAGGTCAGCAATACCATCCAGACAGGATGTGATCGCCTGCAGAGTCCAGACCGCAGCAAAACTCGGGGCAAAGGATGACCCCACAGCCTCATAAGACGACTTGGCGAGTTGTTCGACCTGTCTGTCTGTCGCATCCTTCAGTGAGGAGCTATCAGAGGCAGAGAAAAGGGAGCGTGCAGCAATCCTGGTCATGGAAGCGTCCACTTTCGGGGACTGCGACCACTCCTGAAGCACCTCCTGAGGAAAGGGAAAGCGATTGTCCTTGGATTTGCGGACATAACGCCGTCCAGGGTGTACCCTGGGAGCTCTAACCACCCTTTCAAAGTTAGTGTGGTCCAAAAAGGAACCACATGGTCTAGCTTCAGGTTGTAACCACTGATAGACCTCCTTCGGGTGAACGGCTGTCTCCTGAGGGGGTAACCCGAGGCGCAAAGTCTCGTTGATGGAAAACACCAGATCCTCCACCCCTTCAGCTGGTTCAGACACCGACCCGAGAGTTGAACCCCCATCATCCTCGTCACCGTCAGAGTGACGCTCCTCCTCAGAGAGGATCTGGAGCTCGGGTGAATCCTCACGGCGAGCCCGCTTAAGGGGTCTCACGGTGGAAGATGGAGACACCCGGGGGTAGCTTGAAGGAGTAGCTGGAGCATCCAGTCTCCTTGTTAGTGCCTCCAGGGATTGCGACATGGAGGACAATTGGGACAACATAGAAGCATTAATCTCGCTTTGTTTTTCCCATGGCCCTGTGATCACCTGAATCTCAGGGTATAGCACCGGAGCTGCTGACTCAGCAGAAACAGTCCGGGCGTCTGGACGTCCGCAATTATTGCAGGACCCCTCCACCAGTGTCCCTTTGCATGTAGCACAGACAGGGGTGGTACTGGCCGCCTTAGCAGCGCCTTTCTTCCCTGAGGACATACCCACGGTAGGGGAATATCAAACAGGAGAATATTCACCGGAAACCGGTGGCTTACCGACCGCTGCACAGCGGTGGTGAAGGGAGCGGTGTGTGTGTGGCCTCCGCGAGGTAAGAAGACCTGGTCTCCCCTGGAGTGCAGCAGAGCAGTCTCCAACGATCCCAGCAGGAAAGTGAGGGGAAAAGATGGCCGCCGCTGTAGAAACAGAGGGCGGGGCCGAAACACGCGGGAAGCACACACACACGCCCATCCAGGTCACATGGGCCGCTCCACATCTCTCCCGGCCGCCATTACAATAATGTAAGCGCCGGAGCCCGCAGCGCGGGAGGTATAAACATAAATACCCTGGCTTACAGACAAAATCTGAAGCCCACAGCCGCAGCCCCTGTGACACACAGGGCGGTCAGCCAGGGTGACCCCAGCACAGGGTCACCGCCAGAACCGCGGACCCGAAGGCAACGCGCGGTCTGAGTGTCATGAACACACTAGTGCCAGACACTACCCCCAGGCACACCGGAGACACCGAAGTATCTCAGTGCCGGTCCGGTCTGTAAGCACCATATCATGGGAGGCCTCGGACGGGGGTTCAGCACCAGTCCGGTCTGTAAGCACCATTTAGGGAGGCCTCGGACTGGGCTGGCTCTAGTCCGGTCTGTAAGCACCATTTAGGGAGGCCTCGGACGGAGCGGAGCTGTGCAAGGCTCCTATCTCCCACTTCCCAGAGCCCCCAGGGGGGATGGGAAGGAGCGCGGCAGCGTACCGGGAGACACAGTGTGCCCAGGCACTAGGCCCTCCGGTACCTCGACCTGCGTGTTCCCCGAAGGTTAACAGGGAGACTGCCGGAGGTCCCCGACTGGGACCTTCTTTTACCTTGTCTTCATACGCCATCACGTAAGCTGTGAGAATGCAATGAAGTGCAAGCAAAGCGTGTGATACCTCCGAGCACACTAAGTTTAAAACTGAGGATATTCCCTGCGGTAGGGGTTTATAAGCGGAGGGGGCGGTGTCTACAAATCTTGTAGTACCTAGTGTGGCGTCCGGAGGGCAGTGCCCTAAACCCCATTGTCTGGGTCTCCCATTATGATGATCAGAAAAGAAAAACACTTTATTTGAACCAGCTCTGATCAGAGGAATGTGGCAATTCACAAGATAGAAAGATAAATGTGCAGATCATTCACTTTTTAGCTAAAATTAAGATAATTGCCTGAACTGTGAAGAAACATCTCACAAGTCAAACAATCATGAGCGGAGAATGGCAAATGGTAAACAAAGGTGCAATTAAGATACTAAGGCTGGTTTCACACTGCGCATTTTTTCTGTCCGTGGGATCCTACATTTTGTAGGACCCCACAGATAGGAACGGACCTGATTTGGTCCCCATGTTATCCTATGGGCCACAGATCACATCGGATTTGGCCTTATTGCCATCCAATTTTTGTACGATCCGATTTTTTGCTGTACCCAAAATCGGAGACTGCTCCGATTTTGGCCACAGCGGATCAAATCGGACCGAATCGGATCCGACATGATCCGCGGCCCATAACATGGGGGCCTATGGAGCACGGGTCCGAGAAAACATCGGATGGTTTCTCGGACCCGATTTCAGTGTACTGAGCATGCTCAGTACACTAAAACCGCTCCTCTCCAGCTAATTTCACTTCCACAATGTATATATACATTGCAGAAGTGACATTTGAGTGAAAGCAGGGGTATAAAAAAAAAAAAAAAAATTTGATTCTCACCTCCATCGATTCTCCATCGCCCTCAGCATCTCCGGATGTACAGGACCTAGTCACATGACCAGTTACCGCTGCAACCGGTCATGTCACCGATGACGCTGAGCGGGTAGCCCCGCCCAGCCAGGTTCTTTCAGCATCTGGAGCTAGATGCCACACATCGGGGGATCGCAGGACAGGTGAGGATTGATTTTTTTTTTATTTTTAACATCTGCTTTCACTTAAAGGGAACCAACCACCCCCAATGACCCCCCCGGACTATTAATATGGCTCCCTACACCCAGCACATACATGTGCTGCAATGTTTTTTGCTAAAAAAACTGCTTTTTAAAAGTAAAGATAATGCTTTATAAAGTTTCTACCTAAGGGACGGGTGGGCGTTACTTACATGGGGCTAAAGCCGAGATTCTGCTGCCACTCATCCTCGTCTCTCCCCTCGCATCAGTAACGGCCAGCCCTTTGTTCAGCGTCACAGCCTGGTGCACGGGCTCGCATGCCCGTGCACACGTCATCAGCTACAGCCGGGTAGCGAGCGCGCGCTCTGACTTCCTGCGCTCAGCTATGGAAGTCAGAGCGCGCGCTCGCTACCCGGCTGTAGCTGATGACGTGTGCACGGGCATGCGAGCCCGTGCACCAGGCTGTGACGCTGAACAAAGGGCTGGCCGTTACTGCTGCGAGGGGAGAGACGAGGATGAGTGGCAGCAGAATCTCGGCTTTAGCCCCATGTAAGTAACGCCCACCCGTCCCTTCGGTAGAAACTTTATAAAGCATTATCTTTACTTTTAAAAAGCAGTTTTTTTTAGCAAAAAACATTGCAGCACATGTATGTGCTGGGTGTAGGGAGCCATATTAATAGTCCGGGGGGGTCATTGGGGGTGGTTGGTTCCCTTTAAATTTCACTTCTGCAATGTATATATACATTGCGGAAGTGAAATTACCCCGCACAGCTCATTCTGTGTCCGGAACTGTGATAATCACGGAACCGGAAACAGAAATAGATCACCCCCTGTGGTGTCCGTTCCTGTCCGTGGGATCCTACAAAAAATAGGATCCCACGGACAGGAAAAAATATGCAGTGTGAAACCATCCTAAATGTGGAATCACAATATGTGAACTGCATGCATCTCGCACGAGTCACAACAGAAGCGTGGAGCTCCATAGAAACACAATCAGATTCACGCTACCATTCAGAGAGGCAGGAGCCAGGCTGGGTGACTCATGCGAGATGCATGCGAGACACTCCTGCAGCTCACATAATTGTGTCTCTACCCTAAGGCTGAGTGCCCACAATCAGTAGTATCTTAACTGCATACAAAATGCTGCATTGCCCAGTACCAGCAGTGGATGGATTTATAGAAATCTCGTGCCCTCTGGGCTTCTTTTTTCCACAGATATAAACTGGCCTGCGGTGCGGCTTCCTGAGTCGAGCAAGTCAATCTATTCTTGCAGAGAAGCGAATGGTCTCAGTGGGAGAACAAAGCAAAAATACACTGTATCCAGAATCCTGATCATGGTTACGGACGGCTGCAATCTCCCAAACAGGACACTCGCGTCTCTGCAGGAGAAAACACACTGCGTCCAGATTGTGGGCCTTTACCCGAATACTGCAACAAGTCATAAAATAAAAAGAACCGAGATAGATAGAAAGTCCTAAAAGTAATGATTAATAGTAGTAAATAATGCACCTAAAGCAAGAGTGCATGAAAATCAGGAGGCTAGAACTACCTGATAAATAAGAAAACCTACAAAAATTGGTACATGGCGAATAAGTACCATATTTTTCGGACTATAAGACACTTTCTTTCCCCTAAATTTTAGGGGAAAGTGAGGGAGCGTCTTATAGTCCGGATACACAGTCTGGCTGTGCTGTGGCGGTAGTGGACAGATTATTATATTCAGCGTCTTGTGTTCCCACGCTGCAGCACAACAGCCTTCTGGCGCTGGCAACCAATCGCAGGCGCAATGGGTTGGACGCAACAGCCGTGGGCGTCTGTGATTGGCTGTTCAGCAGTCAATGCAGTGAATATTTCATGAGGTTAAAGAGCGAAACCCAGAAGTGACTGCAGCGGATAGACTGGCGAGAATAAAGCTTTAATCACGGACATATCAGTAAAGTCCGTGTTCAGGGACTGTGCCTGAACAATTTGGTGTTCGGTATGGACCCAGAACAGGCAACAAAAAAAAAAAAAAATTGGAATGGTACCATCCTGCTAACGGCAAAAAACAGATCCTTTCAGGGTGCATTTTTTGCTGCAAAATCTGCATCTGAGCCTGATGTGAAAGTAGCCTTAGACTGTTAAACTCCCAGTTAGTGTCACGGTGTTTGTGGATATTCAGTGGACCATGGGTCGGGAAGAAGTGTGCCTTCTTCCTAAGAATGTAAGTATGAAAGCATGTGGTTATATTAATGTTTTGAAAAACCATTTTCTTAACCAGTGTGATTACTTTATGCATGATAGAGCCCCTGCTGACAAAGCGAAGGCCTGACCACATTGGCTCAATGACCAAAACAGTAACATTTTAAGGTGGCCGGGTAATTCCCTGGACCTTAACCCTGAAGAAAATGTCTGCAGAATAATGAAAATCAATGTGTGAGTGAAATCACCCAGCAACACCATTTGATTTAAAAGGAGGAACTGAGAACCACATATAAAACATTTGAAATGTTAAGTTTTTGTTGACCTTGTAAAAGAGATTTTATATATATATATATATATATATATATATATATATATATATATATATATATATATATATATATATATATATATATATATATATATATATATACACACCACACACACACACAGACACACACACGTTATATACACATCTCCTTTGTCGCCCCCTTATGTGAGCCCCCTATTTTAATTTAACCTGTTGCGAACCATGAATCAATGAATGATTATTTTCATTCCTTATTGCGTCTTTGTACATTTTTGAAATTGCAAAATGGAAACTGTTCCCCCAACGAAGACCGATGTTGTGTCACCTCGTAACAATGCTGCTGGACTTTGTGGAGGACTTTGTTGAGGTCCTTGTTGAGCTGCTCCAGCTCCAGCACGATGGTGGCATATCGCCTCTGGAACTCGATGCCGATCGGTGAAGAGTACGACTTCTATGATACAAAACCAAAAGTTTGATTCACTTCTCAAGAAAACAGAGATATGAAAAATCTTTCCTGTCCATGAGAATTTGCAATGTACACTGATATTATAGAAAAAGGTGAAAACGAGCAACAACAAAAAAAAAAACAAAACAGCATGCTCATAGATGCACAAGTTATAATGGAGTTGTATTGCTCCCAGTGCTGATGTCTTTATTGATATCATTTTGAGGCAGATGCAATGCTATGATCGCCTCTCACTGCAGTGTTGCAACAACCGAAAAAAACACCTCTGGCATTTAGATTTTTTTCTCATTATGTTTTGATAGATCAGGCTTTTACCAATGCAGTGATACCAATGTATATTTTTATTTCTTTATTATTAATGGGGAAAAACAACTTTCAAACATTTTTTTTTAATGTTTTAAAACAGTTTTTTCTACTTTCAACTAATTTCCTACTCCCCTTAGGGCACTTGAACCTTCGATCATCTGATCGTTTGTCCTATACATAGCAGTGCATGAGCACCGGTATGTATAGCAAAAATCATGGTCTTCTATGAACAGGTTGGCTTTCATACATGAACCATCCAGCAGACCCTCGTCCATCATGGTAACCCATCCCCTGCCTCGTGATTGAGTTATGGGCACACAGATTGTCAGCGGCATTTAACAGGTTAACATCTGTGGGCGAAGCTCTATATCTAGTTAAGTCTCACCAGCTTTTCGGCTTCTGTATTCATGTCTTTCAGCTTTTTGATTTGTTCTTTTTTGATCATCAGCATCTTCGACAATCGGGTCTGAAAAAATAAAGGATGTCAGGTCTGTAATAGAAAAACCAAATATATACAATAAAGGAAAAAACATTATTACAGGGACCATTCCCAACTCAGTGAGTGATGGTGTATCCCAAATAAAAGCCGTCACCTCTTGGGCACGGCTGTAGCACAGGGAGTACGGCTTTATACCGCTGTGTTCGCGACTGTACATTTTTGCAGGAGTTTTCGCCGCTGATTTTCTCAAATCTTTACCACTTACCACTTGAACAAGGAATTCAACAGGAAATCCACCAATAGTGTCATTGTCTGAACCAGAAGATTTCGTTTTCCAAGATGATTGTGCCAATAAGGGATCTGTTTCCTATAACAGGTAATACATTAAATAGAAGAGTTTATATTTACAGATTTTTCTTCATAAAAAAAATTTGGAAGTGAAAATAGATTGCATGAAACTGTCCCCACCAAAAATACAGAAACACCCACCACCACGGCACCATTTTATGGGCTGTGACTGCTATTGTAACTTTGCTTCATTGAAGGGGACCCCCTGAGGCAGCCCGCCAGCCTGAGCAGCCTCCACTGAGGCAGCCCACCAACCTGAGCAGTCCACCCTGAAAAAGCACAGTGACCTCAGCGGCCCCCCACTGAGGCACCTTGCAGACCTGAGTAGCCTTCATTGAGGCAACCCGCCGACCTGAGCAGCACACCCTGAAGAAGCACGGCGACCTGAGCGGCCCCCCCACTGAGACAGTCCACCAACCTGAGCAGCCCTCATTGAGGCAGCTTGCCGACCCGAGCAGCCCACCCTGAGGATGTACGGTGACCTTAGCAGCCCACTCTGAGGAAGCACAGTGACCTGAGGCAGCCAGCCTACCCGAGCAGCCCACCCTGAGGAAGCATGGCGACTTGAGTGGCCTCCATTGAAGCAGCCTGCTGACCCAATCGGACACCAATGAGGCAGTCCGCCGACCCAAGTGGACACCACTGAGGCTGCCTACCGACCCAAGCGAATGCCACGGAGTCATCCCGCCGACCCAAGCGAATGCTACTGAAGCAGCCTGCCGACCCAAGCGAACACCACTGAGAAGGCGCATCGACCAAAGTGAACGCCCGTGAGACAGCCCACCGAACCAAGTGGACCACAACTAAAGCAGCATGCCGACCCAAGCGGAACCCCTGAGGCAGCCTGCAGACAAATGGCCCCCTGAGGTAGCTCAATGACCCGAGCGGCCCCGAGGTAGCTTACAGACACATGGCCTTCTGAGGTAGCCCACTTATCTGAACAGCCCCCCCCACCCCCCGAGGCAACCTGCAGACACATGGCCCCTCGAGGTAGTTCACTGACCAGAGCGGCCCGCCTGAGGCAGCTTTTCTTAAACTGAGATCTAGAAGGTTATAATCCTCACCTGGACGGGTGACTGCACATGAGGCGGATGATGTAACCGTGGAGGAGTCATATACATTCGGGAAGGCCGCTGTTTTTGACCAAAGGCAGCAATGGGCATGGTCTCATGGGGCTCGTTACTCTGGAAAATAAAGCAAAATCCAACCACAGCTGTGTAATCCCTTTTTCTTGTCATTTTACCAGTGGTTATTCTCTACAATAATATTGATGACTTCTCTTCAGAGTAGCTCATCAGCTCCGGTAAGTCTATGGAGCCAGAACCCTACAGCCATGCCATATTGACTAAAAGCCGACCTGCAGTACCTGGACCTGGGGATTCGTGGTGGGCCATTGGCCAAACGAGTTGCCATGTTGGAAACTGAGTGGATCTGGTTACTCGGAACTCTGCGCCCCAATGGGTTAAACGAGAATATTAGTTACGCCCCATATCTCTGATCTGCACTGTCCTGTTTCTGTATTTGTTACCTGCAACTAATCAGGTTTTTAATTTAATCTTTTTATATAGGCATGCCGGACCCTTGTCTGCATTTGCTGAGGACATAGAACCTTATTCACTATATACCAACTTTAGACCGTATAAATCATGGACTGACATCTGGACCTTTATTTTATCAATACATTGTGGAACGCTATTTAGATGTATATATCCTATAATACAATATCTGTTTATATATTATACTACTATGTATCTGAGCAACTTGATTTAATGCTGCTCTTTTGCAGTGATATGTACTTATTGTTAACCTGTTAACGACAGCCTTACGTCTCTAGACGTCGGCTGTCGTTACCCCCGTGTTTGAAGTGAGCTCCGGCGTGGAGCTCACTCCAAACCTCCCACATCTCAGCTGATCTCACTAGCTGAGATGTGGGAGAAACAGCACCAATCGGCCCCGCCGCCGATCGGCGCTGTTTAACCCCTTAGATCCCGCCATCAATCTCTGAAAGCGGGATCTAAGGGAGCCGGAGCGTGCAGCGCGCGCTTACTGGGCTCCAGGGGAGATCTCGCGATAGTATCGCGGGATCTCCCGTGCTGACGTGACAGGCCAGGGTCCTGGCTTGACCCTGGAACCTGTCACTGAGCATTTCCTGCTTGTGGTTGGCAGAGGCTGCCAACCACAACAGGTCCGCGATTCTGACACATACAGAGGAGCTGCAGCTCCTCTGTATGTGTCAGAAGCGATCGGACTGTGCAGCAGGGTGCCTCTCACAGGGGCTGTGTAAAATTAAGAATTAATAAACAAATAAAGTTTTTACAAAGTTGAAAAAAAAAAAAAAAAACACAAAAGTTCAAATCACCCCCCTTTCCTCCCATCCACAATAAAAGTATTAAAAAATTAAATAAAATACACATATTTGGTATCGCCGCGTTCAGAATCGCCCAATCTATCAATATAAATAATCAAATAATGAGAGCCGTAAACTGCGTAGCGCAAAAAATGGTTCAAACGCCAAAATTACGTTTTTTTGGTCGCTGCAACAATGCTAAAAAATGCAATAACTGGCGATCAAAACAGCGCATCCACCCAAGTATGGTATCATTAAAAACGTCAGCTCGAGACGCAAAAAATAAGCCATCACCCAGCCCCAGATCCCGAAAAATGAGGACGCTACGGGTCGCAGAACATGGCACAAAAAGTGCAATGTTTTTTTTTTTCATGCTTTTGAATTTTTTTCCACCACCTAGATACCAATAAAGGTATACATGTTTGGTATCTACAAACTCGTACTGACCCGAGGCATCGCACCGTCACGTCGGGTTTACCATATAGTGAACACTGCGACTAAAAAATCCAAAAAACAAACGTGTAATTGCACTTTTTTTGCAATTTCCCTGTACATTATATGGTAAAACAAATTATTGCATCTGAAAGTACAACTCGTCCCGCAAAAAACAAGCCGTCATATGTCTATATTGACGGAAAAATAAAAACGTTATGGCTCTTGGAAGCCGAGGAGCGAAAAAACGAAAATGAAAAATGACAAATTTCTTCGTCATTAAGGGGTTAAACATCTCCATGTTTTGCTTTTGATAACAAACATCTATTATGTACATGTACTTGTTGTTAATTGATTCATTTCGTACGTTCTAATAATGTATGGCTCCTGTGTCCTCTGCTTTTGCAGACTGTTGCCCTGCAACTAAGTGCGCGATACTCTGCCTTGCTTGTAAGCTCGTAAAAGGTAAACAAACCCATCACATGATCTGCTGTGACGTGCGCTGTTGTTGCCGGGGAACGAGGAAGCGGTGCGATGTGTCGCCGTCTGATTCACGGGTTGCGGCCACGTGCTATGACGTTGGCCGCGCCCGGTGATGACGCGGCGGCACTTCCGCTTCTCACCCCCGTCGCAGTGGCCGCACGTCACTTGACACACAGCTGATCATGATGATTACAGTGCCGGCCGGCCTTTTTAAAGCCCCATTTTGCATGTGACTGAGTACCCCCTGACGAAGGTCTCGAAATGGCCATCGGGGTCCGTGTCTCCCGTAACTGAGCACCTTATTGGTGAGAATTCTTATTGATGCAGCATTTGTGATCACTTTTTCAGCAGCTTCTGTCCTGTTACATTCAGGTTTATAGATTCATGTCTAATACCTGTTTAATTAGGGTACTAATAGATCACCTTGGACATTGTAAGTTATGACTCTGTAACAACAGTTCTATTTGTACTTCTTTCTACATTGTGAACCCACTGGGGGTGATCTGAATGTTTTATGTGTGTATCCTTGTCTTACCAAAAAATCATGTAAATTTATATAAGCACTTGCACTTTATTTGTTGTGGTATATGGGCAACTGTATTAAAATTTTGGAAGCCTATATGCTAATCATGAACCCTATTGGGATATTTAATAGTGATCTTTTGGTAAAAGGTTTCCACTGCTGTGCCAGCTTCTGTTGGATTATGATCCATGTGTAAAATTATGTACTATAATGCACCAATACTTATAAAGGGAGACACCCCTTTGGGTTGTCTGTTCTTTTGTCGTGTATGTCTCCTCCTTGTGAACTTTTGATAAATAAATTGTTATATTTCTAAACATGTTTAGTCGCTTGTCTCTTGGTTAGCCATGCCATATTGACTAAAAGCCGACCTGCAGTACCTGGAGCGACCACTATGCAGTGTACGGCACTGTGGTGGTGTGACCGCTGCCAGCACGGTTATAGCGGAAAGTGGGGGTATTGGAAACTCACCCACCTGATATTGAAAACCTCTTTAAGCAAAATTTTGATATTTTGGAACCAACTGTACAGAATCTTACCAGTCCAGGATGTGACTAAAAGTGTCATCATCTGGATCCTCACCTGAGACATCCTATATTATTGAACCCAACTCAGACACTGCGTCTACATTGTAAGTCAGGAGCCTTTACCCAAGTATACCATTATGTTCTTATAGCCCCATGTTCACTAGAAGCCAAAAGTGTGTTTTTTCAATTTTTGTCTTCCGGGCACGCGTCACGTAAACTTAATTTTTTTGCTGCAAAATAATGTCCAAAAAACAGCTTTTTTTTTCCATAGAGGCCTACAGCAAACAAACATATATTATGTGTTATATAATTTTTTTCTAATAGAGACCCCTCTGATAGTAGCTATGACATTGTGCAAGATCCGGTGGTACTTGTGTCAATACAAGACATCACATGAAGCTCTCTCCCTTACCAGGACTTCATAATCCGGGATGGTGTGTGTGCCGAGGCCATTTCTATCGAAAGTGACCCTGTAGGTGGAGTTCTGGGTATCTACAGCGTCTATCTGGCCGGTGAATAAGCCGTCATGGATGCCACGCAACCGGGCTGTGGAGAAACAAAGCATTTACTGGTGGATTAAGAGCATCTGCGACATTCTACGTTCATGTTTTGACATCTTTGCTATGGCTTTAATGGAGTACACAGGTTGTATTATTAATAAGATATTAAAGAAAGCAATTTAGTTAAAGGGGAACTCCGGGGAGAGAAAACCTATTAGTACAGTCCCTGCCCTCCTACATGATAAAGCAGAGCTGTACACTGCAGCTCAAAGATCTATAAATCACTTACAATTAAAAAAAAAACAAAAAACACAGATTTTTGTGTATTCACCGTAAAATCGTTTTCTCAGACATCATTGGGGGACACAGGACCATGGGTGTTATGCTGCTATCTCTAGAAGGCTGACACTAAGTAAATATGAAAACAAGTTAGCTCCTCCTCTGCAGTATACACCCCCTGGCTGGGCCAGGCCCCAACACCTTTAGTGACCAAGCAGTAGGAGAACAATGAACAGAGTTCAACGAAATATTAACATGCAAACTTCAAAGGCTAAAGAAGAATACCCGAACCGGGCCAACAGGGTGGGTGCTGTGTTCCCCAATGATAGTTTAGAGAAAACGATTTTACGGTGAGTACACAAAAAAAGAGAATTTTGTTTACGTACCGTAAATTCTTTTTTCTTTAATCATCAATGGGAGACCCAGACAATGGGGTTTAGGGCACTGCCCTCCGGAGGTCACACTAGGTACTACAAGTTTGTAGACACCGCCTCCTCCGCTTATAAACCCCTACCGCAGGGAACATCCTCAGTTTGGTCCATAAGCTGCGAGGAGACAAATAAACCACACCCGAAACGTCGGGAAGAAATCGTGTACAAACGGATCCAACAACCCGGATAACACTGTCCCAACAGGGAACAGAACCAATGCAAAACATGCAACGGAACAACTGGGTGGGTGCTGGGTCTCCCATTGATGATTAAAGAAAAAAGAATTTACGGTACGTAAACAAAATTCTCTTTTTTCTGGTCATCATAATGGGAGACCCAGACAATGGGGATGTCCTAAAGCAATACCCCAGGGCGGGAAGAGTTCCTCAACAGACGGATAACACATGGTCCCCCTCAAAGGTGGGCAACCGCCGCCTGGAGGACCCGCCTGCCCAAACTAGCATCCGCAGAGGCATAGGCATGCACCATATAGTGCTTAGAGAATGTGTGCAGGCTGGACCAGGTGGCAGCCTGACACACCTGTAGAGCAGAAGCTCGATGTCGCAGAGCCCAGGAGGCACCGACAGCTCTGGTAGAGTGAGCCTTCAATCCCACCGGGAGAGGCAAACCACAAGACCGGTAGGCCTCTTGAATGGGAGCCTTGATCCATCTAGCCAAGGTTGACTTCGATGCCACGGACCCCTTATAGCGACCTGTCGTAAGGACAAATAATGAATCCGAACTCCGGAAGGAGGCAGTCCTGGACACATAAATGCGTACAGCCCTCACAAGATCCAGAGTATGGAGGTCGCGCTCAACCTGATGAACAGGAGCGGGACAAAATGATGGGAGAACAATCTCCTGGTTCAGGTGGAAAGTGGAAACCACCTTTGGCAAAAATTCTGGCCGCGGGCGTAACACCACCTTGTCTTGGTGAACCACCAGAAAGGGTGACTTGCACGAAAGTGCAGCCAATTCTGAGACCCTTCTCAGAGACGTAATCGCCACCAGAAAGACCACCTTCTGGGACAAACGAGAGAGGGAAATGTCTCTCAGTGGCTCAAACGGCGGTTTCTGTAGTGCCGCCAGGACCATGTTAAGGTCCCAAGGGTCCAGAGGTCGCCTGTAAGGTGGGACCACCCTAGACACCCCTTGCAGAAACTGACGGACCTTCGGGAGGAGCGCCAAGCGCCTGTCAAACAGCACAGAAAGAGCTGATACTTGACCCTTCAGGGAGCTGAGGGATAAGCCCAACTCCAAACCCGACTGTAAGAAAGCCAACAACGTCGGAATGGACAAGGGCCACGGGGACCTGTCACCCGAGGCACACCAGGTGAAAAAGATTTTCCACGTTCTGTGGTATATTTTCCTGGATACGGGCTTCCTGGCCCGATTCATAGTGGCAACTACCGTCGGAGAGAAGCCTCTGGACGTCAGTAGCCAGGCCTCAAGAGCCATGCAGTCAATCTGAGGGCCCTGGAATTGAGGTGGAAGAATGGGCCTTGCGCGAGAAGATCTGCGCGTTCTGGAAGAGCCCACCCGTGTCCGCTTGACAGTTGCCACAGGTCCGGATACCAGGACCTCCTGGGCCAATCTGGTGCCACTAGAATGGCTACTCTGCATTCCGTCCTGATTTTCCACAGGACCCTGGGAATCAGAGCTAGAGGCGGGAACACATATGGTAGATGGAAGCTGGACCAACTTAGGATCAGGGCATCCGCCCCCAGAGACTGAGGATCCCATGATCTCGCCATGTATTGCGGCACCTGATGATTCAGCCGCGAGGCCATCAGATCCACGTCCGGAGTTCCCCATTTGCTGCAGATGTCCCGGAAGACGTCTGGATGAAGAGACCACTCTCCGGCGTCCATCCCCTGCCGGCTCAGGTAGTCGGCCTCCCAGTTCTCGACCCCTGGGATGTGAACCGCGGAGATCAGGCAGTCGTTGTCCTCCACCCAAGATAGAATGCGGTGGACCTCGGCGAGGGCCTGAGCACTTCTGGTCCCTCCCTGATGGTTTATATACGCGACGGCCGTCGCATTGTCGGTCTGAACCCGGATGGGCTGACCTGCCAGAAACTTCTGAAACGCCAGATAGAACGCCTTGATCTCCAGTACATTGATCTGCAATGCCGACTCCGACTGAGTCCAGAGGCCTTGAGCCCTGTGGTGTAAGAACACCGCACCCCAGCCCATCAGACTGGCGTCGGTGGTCACCACTAACCATGACGGTTTGAGGAAGGACCGGCCTCGTGACAAATGCCGTGACTGAAGCCACCACTGCAGGGAATCCCTGGTCGGTTGTGAAAGTGTCACCAGCCGATTCAGAGAGATCGTCCTCTTGTCCCATCTGCGAAGAATCTCCAGCTGGAGAGGACGGAGGCGAAACTGTGCAAAAGGCACTGCCTCTATTGCTGCCACCATGCGCCCCACCAGCTTCATCAACACCCGTAGGGATGATTGTGGTGACAGGAGGACTGCTTGCACTCCTGATTGGATCGCCATCTGTTTGACTCGTGGCAGAGACACTAGGGCTGAGTCCGTGTGGAAGTCCATGCCCAGATATGTCAGTGACTGGGTAGGAACCAGGGTCGACTTCTGGATATTGAGAAGCCACCCGAACTGTTCCAGAGACTTCATGGTCACCTCCAGGCTTTGCCGACAAAGGTGTTCCGATGGCGCCCTGACCAGCAGGTCGCCCAGATAGGGTATTACGGCGTGCCCCTGCACGTGCAGGAGAGCCATCATGGAGGCCATCACCTTTGTGAACACCCGCGGTGCCGAGGCCAACCCGAACGGCAGCGCCACAAATTGGAAGTGTTCTTCCCCCACTGCAAATCTCAACCAGCGCTGATGAGCCGGTGCAATGGGCACGTGAAGGTAAGCGTCTCTGATATCTATGGACGCTAAGAAGTCCCCCTGTGAGACAGCTGCGATCACGGAGCGCAGTGATTCCATACGGAACTTCCGAACCAACACGTGATGGTTGAATAACTTTAGGTCCAGAACCGGGCGGAAGGAGCCGTCCTTTTTTGGAACAATGAAGAGGTTGGAGTAAAAACCCCGAAACCTCTCCCCGGAAGGCACCGGGACCACCACTCCGTCCCTGCGGAGACCCTCCAACACCAGGTGAAAAGCCTGAGCCTTTTCCGGGGATGGGGCCGACCGATGGAATCGGGATATCGGCTTTGACGTCAGCTCTATCCTGTAACCTCTCGAGACCACGTCTCGAACCCACTGATCTTGAACGTGAAGTAGCCACCTGTCCTGAAAACGAGACAGGCGGCCCCCCACCTGTGGTGAGGCAGGAAGGGAGAGCGAGTCATGTAGAGGCGGGTTTGGGGGTGGCAGCCGCTGCCCCCGCCGGCTTCTTTGGACGACTCTTAGAGCGCCACTGAGAAGCGGGCTTGCCCCTCGGTCCGTGCGAGCGGACGGTGCTGATGACTGTGAGCTGGAACGAAAGGACCACTGCTTAGGGTTCCTTTTAACGGTGTACCGTGGCTTAGGTTTATTCTGCGGAATCTTAGACTCAGCAGAATCCTTTATCAGCTTGTCCAGTTCGGTACCAAACAGCCTGTCACCAGAGAACGGAAGATTCTGCAGAATCTTCTTAGATGTGGCATCTGAGTCCCAAAGACGCAGCCACAACAATCTGCGAATCGCGATAGCATTGGCCGAAACCACAGCTGAGCGAGTGGCAGTTTCCAAAGTCGCCGTCCTGGCGTAATCTGCATAGGCCTTTGCCCTATCAGTAAGCGCCAGGACCTCTGGACTGGACCTTGCCAGGTCAGAGATACCATCCAAGCAGGCAGTAATCGCTTGTAAGGTCCAGACCGTGGCAAAATTAGGGGCAAAGGAAGACCCCACAGCCTCATAAGAAGACTTGGCGAGTTGCTCGACCTGTCTGTCAGTCGCATCCTTCAGCGAGGAGCTATCAGAGGCAGAGAAAAGGGAGCGTGCAGCAATTCTAGTCATGGAAGCGTCCACCTTCGCGGACTGCGACCACTCCTGAAGCACCTCCTGGGAGAAGGGGAAGCGATTGTCCTTGGGTTTGCGGACATAACGCCGCCCAGGATGTAACCTGGGAGCTCTAACCACCCTTCCAAAGTTAGTGTGGTCCATGAAGGAGCCACTTGGTCTAGCCTCCGGCCGCAGCCATTGATAGACCTCCTTCGGGTGTACAGTCACCTCCTCAGGGGGTGTCACGAGACGTAAGGCCTCGTTGATAGAGGACACCAAATCCTCCACCCCGTCTGGTGGTTCAGACACAGACACAGACCCGAGAGTCGAACCCCCATCATCTTCCTCACCATCAGAGGAACGCTCCTCCTCAGAGAGAGCCTGGAGCTCGGGTGAATCCTCACGACGAGCCCGCTTAAGGGGTCTCACAACAGAAGAGGGAGACACCCGGGGGTAACTGGAAGGAGTAGCTGGGCTTTCCAGCCTCCTATTAAGGGCCTCCAGGGACTGCGACATGGAGGACAGTTGGGACAACAGAGATTCATTGATCTTATTCTGAGTTTCCCATGGCCCTGGGATCACCTGAACCTCAGGGTACAGCACCGGAGCTGCCGTCTCAGCAGTGTCCGTCCGGGCCTCTGGGCGTCCGCAGTTATTGCAGGACCCCTCCACCAGTGTCCCATTGCATGTAGCACAGGTAATGGTGGCATCTGCCGCCTTAGCAGCACGCTTCCTTGCTGAGGACATCGCCACAGTAGGGGAAAATAAGCCAAAATGTGCAGATAAAACCGGGATTCCGGTGGCTTACCGACCGCAGTAAAGCGGTAGGAGGAAGCGGTGTGTGTGTGTGACCTCCGCGCGAGTTTCCGGTCTCCTCTGGAGTGCAGACGCACGCTGCAGACAGATCCCAGTCGGGAAGTGAGGAGTAAAGATGGCCGCCGACAGTGAAACCGTGGGCGGCGCCGAAAACACGCGGGAGCACACACACACGCCCACCGATGACGTCACCGCACGGGCTGCTTCCCATCCTCCAAGCAGCCTCAATATGAAGGCGCCGGAGCCCGCAGCGCGGGAAGAAATGTGAAACACACATACAGACTGCATGCACAAACATCCGCAGCCTAAAGCCTCAGCCCCTGTGACACACAGGGCGGTCAGCCAGGGTGACCCCAGCACAGGGTACACCTCCAGATCCACGGACCCGAGGGCAACGCGCGGTCTGAGTGTCAGGACACATAAAGTGACAGACACTACCCCCAGGCACAAAGGAGACACAGAGTGCCTCAGTGCCGGTCCGGTCTGTAAGCACCATTTAGGGAGGCCTCGGACGGGGGTTCAGCACCAGTCCGGAGTGTAAGCACCATTTAGGGAGGCCTCGGACTGGGCTGGCTCCAGTCCGGTCTGTAAGCACCATTTAGGGAGGCCTCGGACGGAGCGGAGCTGTGCAAGGCTCCCATCTCCCACTCTCCAGAGCCCCCCAGAGAGGGATGGAAAGGAGCGCGACAGCGTACCGGGAGAACACAAAGTGTCCAGGCTCTAGGCCCTCCGGTACCTCCACCTGCGTGTTCCACAAGGGTGAGCGGGGAGGCTGTCGCAGGTCCCGACCGGGACCATTTTACCTTGTCTTCAGACGCCATCACGTAAGCTGTGAGAATGCAGTGAAGTGCAAGCAAAGCGTGATCCTCCGAGCACACTAAGTTTAAAACTGAGGATGTTCCCTGCGGTAGGGGTTTATAAGCGGAGGAGGCGGTGTCTACAAACTTGTAGTACCTAGTGTGACCTCCGGAGGGCAGTGCCCTAAACCCCATTGTCTGGGTCTCCCATTATGATGACCAGAAAAATCCGTTTTTCTCTTTCGTCTCATTGAGGGACACAGGACAAAGGGACGTCCCAAAGCAGTCCCTGGATGGGAAAAAAAACACACAACCCAAGGGATAAGGAACAGTCCTAAAGTTCCTGCGTCACCTACCTAGATAGGTGAGCCACCGCCACTTGCAATACCCGTCTACCAACGCTTGCATTAGCAGAGGCCTGGGTATGGATCTTATAATGCTTTGCAAAGGTGTGCAGGCTAGACCAGGTAGCAGCCTTAGACACCTGTTCTGCTGAGGCCTGGTGTCGAATGACCCAGGATGCTCTAACCGCACAAGTGGAGTGAGCCCATAGTCCGCTAGGATTGGGCACTTTCCTTAGTCGATACGCTTCCTGGATGGCAGAACGTATCCATTGAGCCAAAGCGGCCTTAGGGGCTGCCAGTGCTTTTCTGCGGCCGTCCGTAAGGACAAAGAGATAGTCTGTCTTTCGTAAGGGAGTTGTTCTCGAAATGTAATATCTGAGGGCTATGATGAGGTCCAGAGTATGCAGAGCCTTTTCCACACGATGCACTGGTGTCGGGCAGAAAGAAGGAAGAATAATGTCTTCATTTAGGATCGTCACATCCCGGTGGCAAATGGGACCTTGGGTCAGGAGGTCCGGTCGATCTGGCAGACGCGAGTGGACGTTTGCCACAAGCTGAACCAGGTCGGCGTACCAGGCGCTTCTGGGCCAATCTGCGGCTATGAGGATGACCGGCTCCCCTTCTGACTTGATTTTCCTCACTACCCTCGGGAATAAGGGTAGCAGGGGAAAGATGTACAGAAGACATAACCGGCGCCAGGATTGCACCAGCGCACCCGCCCCTATGGAAGTAGGGTCGTGTGACCGAGCCATGAACGCGAGAACCTTGGCATACAGCAGAGATGCCATCAGGTCAACATCTGGCGTCCCTCAGCGGCGGCAGATTTGTTGGAACACTTCCGGGTGCAGAGACCATTCTCCTACGGCTAGACCCTGGCGACTGAGGAAATCCGCTGCCCAGTTCTCCACTCTGGAATGTTTACCGCTGAGATGACGGAGCCGTTCGACTCGGCCCCGTGGAGAATATGTTCCACCTCGAGTAGTGCTGCCTTGCTGCGGGTACCGCCCTGGCAATGGATGTAGGCAACCACCGTGGCATTGTCCAACTGGACGCGGACGTGGTGACCCTCACCAGAAGACTGTGAAAGGCTTTGAGAGCAAGAGTTATGGCACGAATCTCCAACAGGTTGATCGGAAGAGCCGATTCTTGCGTGGACCAGCGACCTTGGGCAGTATGATGACATCTTACTGCACCCCAGCCAAGTAGACTGGCATCGGTGGTGTGGACTGCCCAACTGACCAGAAGGAAGGACCATCCTCTGGAGAGAGAGAGTGGTCGTGTCCACCAACGAAGTGCCCGATTGACCGGGGGCGTCAGAGAGAATACCCTGTCCAGCGAGAAGGGCTCCTGTCCCAGGTCGTTAGTAGGGCTATCTGCAGCAGGTGAAGGTGAAACTGAGCGAATGGGACAGCTTCTATCGCTGCCACCATTCTGCCTAGAAACCTCATTCCAAAATGGATAGTGCACGGAGAAGGTCGGAGAAGAGAGCATACTTCCCAACATAAGGCTTGCGCCTTGTCTTTGGGGAGAGTCACTAACCTTCGGGATGTATTGAAGACCATGCCCAGGAAGGTGATAGACTGTGTAGGAATCGGAGAGGACATTTTTTGGTTGACCAGCCAACCCAGTCGTGAAAGAGTGTCCATGGTTATCTGGACACTCTCCTCGCAGGCTGGAAAGGAGGGGGCTTGGACTAGGAGTTAGTCCAGATAGGGCAGAACGACTACTCCTCTGGAGTGAAGTATGGTCATGGGAGCCGCCATGACCTTTGTGAACACCCTTGGTGCCGTAGCGAGACTGAAGGGCAATGCTACAAATTGGAAATGCGCCTCGTGGACCGCGAAGCACAGAAACTGTTGGTGTGCCTGAGCAATAGGGATATGGAGGTACGCGTCCCTTATGTCTATGGAGGCGAGAAACACCCCTTCCTCCATAGATGCGATGATGGAGCGCAGGGGCTCCATCCTGAAATGACGAATGCGAACGTATTTGTTGAGGTGTTTGAGGTCCAGGATGGGGCGCACCGACCCATCCTTTTTGGTGCCACGAAGAGGTTTGAATAGAAACCTCTGAAACATTCAGTGTCCAGTACGGGAACGATAACCCCCCCGCCTGTTGGAGCGATTAAATGGCATGGAAATAGGCGCGACCTCTTCTTGCTGACTTTGTGGGATTCGAAGGAAAGAAACAGTGTGGAGTGCGGGACATAAACTCTATGTGGTAGCCGGAAGACACAAGAGCTTTGACACATCTGTCGTCTGTGGCGGATAGCCAGACATGACTGAAGAAACGTAGGTGGCCGCCTACGAAGGGTGTGTCCTCCTGGAGGGAGTGCGAGTCATGAAGAAGAAAACCGATGAGATCGCGATTCCCTTGGTCTAGTCTGTCTAAGTTTGGATTGCCAGGTCAGGTCAGCCTTGTAAAACGATTGTGTGGGACTGCCCCTACGGGGGTATTGGAGGTGGGAGCTCGGGAGGAGGCCCACCCAAAGGGAGTTGCGAAAGGAGTGACAGGAAGTCTGCTGTCACCTAAGAAAAGTCTTGGTTTGTGTTGGGGGAGCAATGTGCTCTTCCCTCCAGTGGCGTCTGAGGTGAGTTTGCCCAGTCGTTCACCAAAAAGTTGTCCGGTGAGGTAAGGGAGGCCAGTTAATGACTTTTTAATCTGCCTGCCATTGTCTGAGCCAGAGGGCTCTGCAAAAAGCAAAGGCATTGGAGGCTGCGAGTGCTGCACAGGTGGCTGAATCCAGGGGAAGCCTGAATCAGGTATTCTCTTGCCGTCACTATTTGAATGGTCGGGTCTGAGAGTTCCCCGGGAAGGTCAGTGTCCTACAAAGACTTATGGTTTGGGTGGAAACCCTGCAAAAGTGCTTTATCCACCCATACCGACATGAAAGATGGTGAAAGGGATGATCCCGCAGCCTCAAAAGCTAAGCGCGTGAGTTGTTCAACCTGTCTATCGGTCAGGTCCTTAATGGGGATCCGACCGGCAGGGACAATAATGTCTTCGCCGTAAGGCAGGAGACAGTTGGATCAACTAGCGGGGAATCCGCCCAATCTTTGGAGAGCGCTGAGGCAAAAGGGTATCGCGCCTCAATGGATTTGCAGCCCCCCAACTGTATCTGGTTTCTCCAGCTGTTTTGACAAAATCTCTTGAAACGCAGGATGGTCTGCAAAAAGAGAATTTTGTTTACGTACCGTAAATTCTTTTTTCTTTAATCATCAATGGGAGACCCAGACAATGGGGTTTAGGGCACTGCCCTCCGGAGGTCACACTAGGTACTACAAGTTTGTAGACACCGCCTCCTCCGCTTATAAACCCCTACCGCAGGGAACATCCTCAGTTTGGTCTACAAGCTGCGAGGAGGAAAGAAACCACACCCGAAACATCGGGAAGAATGCCGTGTACAAACGGTTCAACAACCCGGCAAACACTGTCTCAACAGAGAACAGAGCAAATGCAAAACATGCAAAGGAACAACTGGGTGGGTGCTGGGTCTCCCATTGATGATTAAAGAAAAAAGAATTTACGGTACGTAAACAAAATTCTCTTTTTTCTGGTCATCATAATGGGAGACCCAGACAATGGGGATGTCCTAAAGCAATACCCCAGGGCGGGAAGAGTTCCTCAACAAGACGGATAACACATGGTTCCCTTTAAAGGTGGGCAACCGCCGCCTGGAGAACCCGCCTGCCCAAACTTGCATCCGCAGAGGCATGGGCATGCACCATATAGTGCTTAGAGAAAGTGTGCAGGCTGGACCAAGTGGCCGCCTGACACACCTGTAGAGCAGACGCTCTATGTCGCAAAGCCCAGGAGGCACCTACGGCTCTGGTAGAGTGAGCCTTCAATCCCACCGGGAGAGGCAAACCAGAAGTCCGGTAAGCCTCCTGAATGGGAGCCTTGATCCATCTGGCCAAGGTCGACTTCGAAGCCGCGGACCCTTTACAGCGACCCATCGTGAGGACAAATAAGGAATCCGAACTCCTAAAGGAGGCGGTCCTGGACACATAAATGCGTACAGCCCTCACGAGATCCAGAGTATGGAGGTCGCGCTCAACCTGATGAACGGGATCGGGGCAAAATGATGGGAGAACAATCTCCTGGTTTAGGTGAAACGTTGAAACCACCTTCGGCAAGAATTCTGGCCGTGGGCGCAACACCACCTTGTCTTGGTGAACCACCAGAAAGGGTGACTTGCACGAAAGTGCAGCCAATTCTGAGACCCTTCTCAGGGACGTAATTGCCACCAGAAAGACCACTTTCTGGGACAGACGAGAGAGAGAGATGTCTCTCAGTGGCTCAAACGGCGGTTTCTGCAGAGCCGCCAGGACCATGTTGAGGTCCCAAGGGTCCAGAGGTCGCCTGTAAGGCGGAACCACCCGAGCTACCCCCTGCAGAAATTGGCGGACCTTCGGCAGGAGCGCCAAGCGCCTGTCAAACAGCACAGAAAGTGCTGATACTTGACCTTTCAGAGAGCCAAGGGATAATCCCAACTCCAACCCCGACTGTAGGAAAGCCAACAATGTCGGGATGGACAATGGCCACGGTGAGCGTCCACCAGAGGCACACCAGGAGAAAAAGATTTTCCACGTTCTGTGGTATATCTTCCTGGAGACAGGTTTCCTAGCCCTATTCATAGTGGCAACCACTGTAGGAGAGAATCCTCTGGACGTCAGCAGCCAGGCCTCAAGAGCCATGCAGTCAATCTGAGGGCCCTGGAATTGAGGTGGAAGAATGGGCCTTGCGCGAGTAGATCTGCGCGTTCTGGAAAAGCCCACCGGTGTCCGCCTGATAGTTGCCACAGGTCCGGGTACCAGGACCTCCTGGGCCAATCTGGAGCCACTAGAATGGCTACTCTGCATTCCATCCTGATTTTCCACAAGACCCTGGGAATCAGAGCCAGAGGCGGGAACACATATGGCAGCTGGAAGCTGGACCAACTCAGGATCAGGGCATCCGCCCCCAGAGACTGAGGATCCCACGATCTTGCCATGTATTGGGGCACCTGATGATTCAGCCGTGAGGCCATCAGATCCACGTCTGGAGTGCCCCATCTGCCGCAGATGTCCCGGAAGACGTCTGGATGAAGAGACCACTCTCCGGCGTCCATGCCCTGTCGGCTCAGGTAGTCGGCCTCCCAGTTCTCGACCCCTGGGATGTGAACTGCGGAGATCAGGCAGCCGTTTTCCTCCACCCAGGCTAGAATGCGGTGGACTTCGGCGAGGGCCTGAGCACTTCTGGTCCCTCCCTGATGATTTATGTAGGCGACGGCCGTCGCATTGTCGGACTGCACCCGAATGGGGTGTCCTGACAGGAATTTCTGAAACGCCAGGAGCGCCAGATAGACCGCCTTGATCTCCAGCACGTTGATCTGCAATGCCGACTCCGACTGAGTCCAGAGGCCTTGAGCCCTGTGGTGCAAGAACACCGCACCCCAGCCCTTCAGACTGGCGTCTGTGGTCACCACTAACCATGACGGTTTTAGAAAGGACCGGCCCCGTGACAGATGCTGTGGCAGGAGCCACCACTGTAGGGAGTCCCTGGTCGGTTGTGACAGTGTCACCAGCCGATTCAGCGAGATCGTCCTCTTGTCTCATCTGTGAAGAATCTCCAGCTGGAGAGGACGGAGGCGAAACTGTGCGAACGGCACCGCCTCTATCGCCGCTACCATGCGTCCCACCAGTCTCATCAATACCCGTAGGGATGAGTGTGGTGACAGGAGGACTGCTTGTACTCCTGATTGGATCGCCATCTGTTTGACTCGTGGCAGAGACACCAGGGCTGAGGCTGTGTTGAAGTCCATGCCCAGATATGTCAAAGACTGGGTCGGAACTAGCGTTGACTTCTGAATATTGAGGAGCCAACCGAACTGTTCCAGAGACCGCATGGTCACATCCAGGCTCTCTTGACAGAGGTGTTCTGATGGCGCCCTGACCAGCAGGTCGTCTAAATAGGGAATGACGGCATGTCCCTGCATGTGCAGGAGAGCCATCATGGAAGCCATCACTTTTGTGAACACCCGCGGTGCCGAGGCTAGCCCGAATGGCAGTGCCACAAATTGGAAGTGTTCTTCCCCCACTGCGAATCGCAACCAGCGCTGATGAGCCGGTGCAATGGGTACGTGAAGGTAAGCGTCTCTGATATCTATGGACGCTAGGAAGTCCCCCTGTGACACAGCTGCGATCACGGAGCGCAGTGTTTCCATACGGAACTTCCGAACCAACACGTGATGGTTGAACAACTTCAGGTCCAGTACTGGGCGGAAGGATCCGTCCTTCTTCGGGACGATAAAGAGGTTGGAGTAAAAACCCCTGAACCTCTCTCCGGAAGGTACCGGGACCACCACTCCGTCTCCGCGGAGACCCTCCAACACCTGGTAAAAAGCCTGAGCTTTTTCTGGTGACGGGACCGACCGATGGAATCGGGATATCGGTTTTGACGTCAGCTCTATCCTGTACCCTCGCGATATCACGTCTCGAACCCACTGATCTTGAACGTGAAGCAGCCACTTGTCCTGAAAGCGAGACAAGCGGCCCCCCACCTGTGGGGAGGCAGGATGAGAGAGCGAGTCATGTAGAGGCGGGTTTGGGGGTGGCAGCTGCCGCCCCCGCCGGCTTCTTTGGACGACTCTTAGAGCGCCACTGGGAAGCGGGCTTTCCCCCTCGGTCCGTGTGAGCGGACGGGGCTGATGACTGCGAGCTGGAACGAAAGGACCACTGTTTTGGGTTCCTTTTAACGGTATACCGTGGCTTAGGCTTATTCTGCGGTATCTTAGACTCAGCAGAATCCTTAATTAGCTTGTCCAGTTCGGTGCCAAAAAGCCTGTCACCAGCAAACGGAAGATTCTGCAAAATCTTCTTGGATGTGGCATCTGAGTCCCAAAGACGCAGCCACAACAACCTGCGGATCGCTATAGCATTGGCCGAAGCCACAGCTGAGCGAGTGGCAGTTTCCAGAGTCGCCGTCCTGGCGTAGTCCGCATAGGCCCTTGCCCTTTCGGTAAGTGCTAGGACCTCTGGACTGGATCTTGCCATGTCAGAGATACCATCCAAGCAGGTAGTAATCGCTTGTAAGGTCCAGACCGTGGCAAAATTAGGGGCAAATGAAGACCCCACAGCCTCATAGGAAGAACTTGGCGAGCTGCTCGACCTGTCTATCCGTCGCATCCTTCAGTGAGGAGCTATCAGAGGCAGAGAAAAGGGAGCGTGCAGCAATCCTGGTCATGGAAGCGTCCACCTTCGGGGACTGCGACCACTCCTGAAGCACCTCCTGGGGGAAGGGGAAGCGATTGTCCTTGGGTTTACGGACATAACGCCGCCCAGGATGTAACCTGGGAGCTCTAACCACCCTTCCAAAATTAGTGTGGTCCATGAAGGAGCCACTTGGTCTAGCCTCCGGCCGCAGCCATTGATAGACCTCCTTCGGGTGCACCGTCACCTCCTCAGGGGGTGTCACGAGACGTAAAGTCTCGTTGATAGAGGACACCAGATCCTCCCCCCCGTCTGGTGGTTCAGATACAGACACAGACCCGAAATTTGAACCCCCATCATCTTCCTCACCATCAGAGGAACGCTCCTCCTCAGAGAGAGTATGGAGCTCGGGTGAATCCTCACGACGAGCCCGCTTAAGGGGTCTCGCAGCAGAAGAGGGGGACACCCGGGGTAACTGGATGGAGTAGCTGGGCTATCCAGTCTCCTATTAAGTGCCTCCAGGGATTGCGACATGGAGGACAGCTGAGACAGCAGAGATTCATAGATCTTATTCTGAGTCTCCCATGGCCCTGAGATCACCTGAACCTCAGGGTATAGCACCGGAGCTGCTGACTCAGCAGTGCCAGCCCGGGCCTCTGGGCGTCCGCAGTTATTGCAGGACCCCTCCACCAGTGTACCATTGCATGTAGCACAGGTAATGGTGGTTACTGCCGCCTTAGCAGCACGCTTCCCAGCTGAGGACATCGCCACAGTAGGGGAAAATAAGCCAAATTGCCGACAACAAAACCGGGAATCCCGGTGGCTTACCGACCGCAGTAAAGCGGTATGAGGAAGCGGTGTGTGTGTGACCTCCGCGACGGTTTCCGGTCTCCCCTCTGGAGTGCAGACGCACGCTGCATAAGAATCCCTACCGGGAAGTGAGGGTAAAGATGGCCGCCGACAGTGAAACTGTGGGCGGCGCCGAAGAGACGCGGGAAACACACACACACGCCCAGCGATGACGTCACCGCACGGGCTGCTTTCCATCCTCCAAGCATCCACAGCATGAGGGAGCCGGAGCCCGCAGCGCGGGAAAGAGTGTAAAAACATTATACACAGACTGCATGTACACCATCCACAGCATGAGGGGACAAACGTCCGCAGCCTACGGCCTCAGCCCCTGTGTCACACAGGGCGGTCAGCCAGGGTGACCCCAGCACAGGGTACACCCGCAGAACCGCGGACCCGAGGGTAACGCGCGGTCTGAGTGTCCTGAAACACATAAAGTGCCAGACACTACCCCCAGGCACGCAGGAGACACAGAGTGCCTCAGTGCCAGTCCGGTCTGTAAGCACCATTTAGGGAGGCCTCGGACGGGGGTGCAGCACCAGTCTGGTCTGTAAGCACCATTTAGGGAGGCCTCAGACTGGGCCGCTCAGCACCAGTCCGGAGTGTAAGCACCATATAGGGAGGCCTCGGACTGGGCTGGCTCCAGTCCGGTCTGTAAGCACCATTTAGGGAGGCCTCGGACGGAGCGGAGCTGTGCAAGGCTCCCATCTCCCACTCTCCAGAGCCCCCCAGAGAGGGATGGAGAGGAGCGTAACAGCGTACCGGGAGAACACGAAGTGTCCAGGCTCTAGGCCCTCCGGTACCTCCACCAGCGTGTGCCACTAAGGGTGAGCGGGGAGGCTGTCACCGGTCCCGATAGGACCGTATTACCTTGTCTTCAGACGCCATCACGTAAGTAGTGAGAATGCAGTGAAGTGCAAGCAAAGCGTGATCCTCCGAGCACACTAAGTTTAAAACTGAGGATGTTCCCTGCGGTAGGGGTTTATAAGCGGAGGAGGCGGTGTCTACAAACTTGTAGTACCTAGTGTGACCTCCGGAGGGCAGTGCCCTAAACCCCATTGTCTGGGTCTCCCATTATGATGACCAGAAAAGAGTTTTTGCGGACATTTGACCCTTTTAAAGGACCCTGCATGATCCGGTGTAGTGGGCGAGATGTTGTCCACCTTAAGCGTACGGTTGACCGCTGATATCAGATTGTCAACCAAGAAGACAACGGAGTCCTCCAGGTCTAGGTCAGAGTCTCCTACCTGGAGCTCATCAGATAAGGGAGAGCCTGGTCCCGATTCTCAGGTAGGGGAAGCATGAGAACCTTGTGAATAAACAGGTGATACGTTTCTATGAGGTGTCTTCCTCACGGTGCCTGCAGATTTGGCACGAGATCTGCTCCCATCTGATGGGTCTTCCACTACCGAATCCACTGGTTGTTGGATGCCCTGGCAGGCTGTGCTGCTGGAGGGGCGGTAATGCATAGCTTGGACCAGGTTTTGGGACAGCTTTTCCATTGACTGGGAAAGGAATAGTGCCCAGTCTGGCAGGCTCGGGGCACTCGATGTCAAGGTGCAGGCGGAAGGTTCCTGGGACTCAGCAGGGTTGCAGGCCTGGCAGTTTGGGGTGGTATTGCCGCGTAGGAGCTCTGAGTGGCAGGAGGCACAGGAGGTATAGTAGACCGTATGAGGTTTTGCTTTCTTTGAAGCCTTTGAGGTCTGCATGCTTTTTAAGGACAAGCCAATGAATAGGAGAATGCATTATGGGGGGTGTATAGGCCAGAGAAAAAATTAATTGCAGATGCAGCCGGCACATGCACTGCTGGGAACAGGGTGTGCAGCTCTTACCAAGAGATGAGACCGATGGTCCTATGTCCCAAGGATGTGCTTCCCACAGGCTCCACATGTGGTACTGGTGCTTGTGATAGAAGGGCCCCGTGCTGCTGGGATCCCGTGATGTACGAAAAGCGGGAAAACAAGGGCGGGACGGACACTGTGAGGCCGAGAAGCACGGCACGGCCTAAGCGGTGGGCTGGGTTTGCGCCGAAATTACGTCATTTCGGGGCTTGTGCGGAGGCGCCACATCATAAAGGAGGCGGGCTGTGGGCGGAGTAGAGGAGAAGGCCCAAAAGCCAGGTGCTACATTTATGGCTGAGAAAGCAAGACCAGCCACCGGGGAAGAGGTTAGACAGTGCGGGGCCTCAGCCGGTACCGGTGCTGATCCCAGTGTGGGAGTTAGCGCAGGATGCTCTGGGAAGATCTCACCTCCATACTGTAAAGGAGCATTCCTGTATGCGCCATGTGGCATCTCAACCCAGGCTCTCTGTGTGAGAGACTGGGGAGTGTGCAGTCTCCTGTGGCTGACTTGCTAGGGTGCCGCTTGGGGTCCGGTGTCTCTACCCAGGCTCTTTAAGAGAGAGGCTGGGAGTGTGCTGTCCTTAAGCTGCATCTGGGACCATCCTTGTCTACGACCATTCGGACCAAGGTGGATGTGCTGCTATCTTTATGATGCCTACAACCCAGGCTTCTGAGAGGGATCCTGGGGAGGAGTTGGTCATCTGTTCCCTACTGATGGGATGCTGAGGGTCTGCACCAGGTGCGGAGGGGGGTACGGGGAGGCGACACTCCGCGTGCCCTTAAATTGGTGGTTGCGGGAAATCTGCGCCCTTAAGGGATCAGTCGCCCTGGAAAAATCCGGAAAAATTAGGCGCAGCCCGTATTAAATCCAGCATCGCAGGAGGGGTTACGTGGAGGCGACACTCCGCATTACCACCTGTTGGTGCTTTTGGGAGAGCGGTGCCCTTAAGTGAGCCGTTGCCCGTCTATATCTTCATCTGTGTAGACGTTCAGAAAAAGGATAAAAGGTAAAAAGTAAAAAAGGATGTGACTCCTACAGACACCAAGCTAAAAGTGGTGGGGCCTGGCACAGCCAGGATGTGTATACTGCCGAGAAAGAGCTAACTTGTTATCATATTTACTTAGTGCCAGCCTCCTAGAGATAGCAGCATAACACCCATGGTCCTGTGTCCCCCCAATGAGATGGAAGAAAATCATACCTGCTCTTCTGCTCTCCCCCCTCCCTCAGGGGACATAACATTTCAGCCTGAAAGATTCATGCAGCAGCAGAGAGCAGGTGTGTCAGGGGCGTGGATGCTGGGGGCTCATACTACAATCCTCACAAAGCACTCACTGATCTCAGGGAGACCAGTCGAGGAAAACACTGAGGGCAGCCGGCTAAAGCGCTCAAGCACTGTGAAATCCATGGTGCATTGCTCCCTGGGAATTTGAATATGCAAATGGAGTCCGTGGAGCCTCGTTTAAAAGTCTCAAACACGGGACTAGTCAGATATCCCTCAAGGGAACGACCTAGCCCTAGGGTGGCTCCTTGCGGAGGACACCATAACCACCATATTAAGTGGCCTTTTCAGTCACTATCCCGCTCAGTTACGAGCTTAAGGATATGACAAGGGAATTACCAAAGTCAGGTATCCATCCACAGACAGCTGTTTCGGGGTATGCCAAGAGTGTGCAAAGCAGTAATCAAAGCAAAAGGTGGCTACTTTGAAGAACCTAGAATATAAGACATATTTTCAGTTGTTTCACACTTTTTTGTTAAGTATATAATTCTACATGTGTTAATTCATAGATTTGATGCCTTCAGTGTGAATCTACAATTTTCATTGTCATGAAAATAAAGAAAACTCTTGAGAAGATGTGTCCAAACTTTTGGTCTGATCGATCTATCTATCTATCTATCTGTGTAGTGCTTTGCCCCTATCTATCTATCTATCTATCTATCTATCTATCTATCTATCTATCTATCTATCTATCTATCTATCTGTGTAGTGCTTTGCCCCTGCTCCCAGCCTCACAATAAGAGTACACATTATGCATCATTATACAGCAGAGGATCAGTGTGTGTATTTGTATCTGCTTAGTGACATGATTGCTATTTCAAGCCTGGACCCCCATCACATTGCATAGGATGGTATATCAGGGGCTGGATTGTAGTATTAGCATTGGGCAGGTGGCCACGCCCCATCCCCATACAAAAGTGTGAGGGGGCTGGAATGTAGGGTGATCCCGCAGCTCCAAGCATCCACGCCCCCGACACACCTCCTGCTCTCTGCTGCTGCATGAAGCCGGCAGGCTGAAATATGTCTCTTGAGGGAGGGGGGAGAGCAAAAGAGCAGGTATGATTTTATTGAATTATAAGATCTATAGATCCTAGAACTTCATGTACGGCTCTGCTTCATCATGTAGGAGGGAAGGAACTGTACTAAAAAGTTCCCTCTCACTGGAATTCCCCTTTAAATACCCATCTGCTCTGTCCCCTCCATATAGCACTAAGTTATTGTATGCCCATGGATACAACGGTAGGCTTATAACAGGAGCTTGTGTAAATCAATGTACATCATGTTCATACAGAGCAGGTCCACGTCTGTGAGCGGCTGGACAAGTGCAAAGCCCCAAATAATTATCCCCACCTGTAACTTTTGTTCCTATAACTAAGGACAGCGGGATTTCGTCTGGGAGCTCTTTGAACTGCGAGACGTCTGCGACCTTCCTCTGCTGCAACAAGCGAATCTTCTGTCTCTTCTGCTCCAGAGCCGATCGCTCCTCCTCAAAGAAGGCGCCCGAACACCTACAGATATGGAAAATTACTGCATCCGTTAACAGCAGAATATAACTACAATAAGACTGCCCCTTATATACAAGAATATAACTACTATAATACTGCCCCTATATACAAGAATATAACTACTATAATACTGCCCCATATATACAAGAATATAACTACTATAATACTGCCCCTATATACAAGAATATAACTACTATAATACTGCCCCTATATACAAGAATATAACTACTATAATACTGCTCCTATGTACAAGAATATAACTACTATAATACTGCTCCTATGTACAAGAATATAACTACTATAATACTGCCCCTATGTACAAGAATATACTATAATACTGCTCCTATATACAAGAATATAACTACTATAATACCGCTCCTATGTACAAGAATATAACTACTATAATACTGCTCCTATGTACAAGAATATAACTACTATAATACTGCTCCTATGTACAAGAATATAACTACTATAATACTGCTCCTATGTACAAGAATATAACTACTATAATACTGCCCCTATATACAAGAATATAACTACTATAATACTGCTCCTATGTACAAGAATATAACTACTATAATACTGCTCCTATATACAAGAATATAACTACTATAATACTGCTCCTATATACAAGAATATAACTACTATAATACTGCTCCTATATACAAGAATATAACTACTATAATACTGCCCCTATGTACAAGAATATAACTACTATAATACTGCTCCTATGTACAAGAATATAACTACTATAATACTGCCCCTATATACAAGAATATAACTACTATAATACTGCCCCTATATACAATAATATAACTACTATAATACTGCTTCTATATACAAGAATATAACTACTATAATACTGCTCCTATGTACAAGAATATAACTGCTATTATACTGCCCCTATATGTACAAGAATATAACTACTATAATACTGCCCCTATATACAATAATATAACTACTATAATACTGAAAAAAGCAAAAAAGATCAGCTCACCTCCTCTTCAGTCCCAGCGCACGGATCATGCAGTGCAGCAAGTGGTATAAAGGAAAAGCGAATGTCCAGCGTGGGAGATGTCCATAAAATATAACATTTATTCCATTTTTGTTAAAAGCACATAAGTCCAAAATCCATCGTTACATCCAGAGACACAAAAAACGGGTGTTTTTTACCAGTGACAATCACAGGCTTATAGTGCATTAAAATCATACGCGTTTCAGCGGTCGCGCCGCCTTAATCATTGTGATAAAAATAAAATGAAAGAGGGCTGCTATAAAGGCCTGAGCCCATCAGGTTACACCCTCTATTTCCTGCAGACAACAGGAGCAGGGCAACACCTACTGATAATTAGTGAGTGCAGCCTGAAATTTACATATGCTAATAGAATCACATATTATTTTTATCACAATGATTAAGGCGGCGCGACCGCTGAAACGCGTATGATTTTAATGCACTATAAGCCTGTGATTGTCACTGGTAAAAAACACCCGTTTTTTGTGTCTCTGGATGTAACGATGGATTTTGGACTTATGTGCTTTTAACAAAAATGGAATAAATGTTATATTTTATGGACATCTCCCACGCTGGACATTCGCTTTTCCACTACTATAATACTGCTCCTATGTACAAGAATATAACTACTATAATACTGCTCCTATACACAAGAATATAACTACTATAATACTGCCCCTATATACAATAATATAACTACTATAATACTGCCCCTATGTACAAGAATATAACTACTATAATACTGCCCCTATGTACAAGAATATAACTACTATAATACTGCCCCTATGTACAAGAATATAACTACTATACTACTGCCCCTATGTACAAGAATATAACTACTATAATACTGCCCCTATGTACAAGAATATAACTACTATAATACTGCTTCTATATACAAGAATATAACTACTATAATACTGCTCCTATATACAAGAATATAACTACTATAATACTGCTCCTATATACAAGAATATAACTACTATAATACTGCCCCTATGTACAAGAATATAACTATAATACTGCCCCTATATACAAGAATATAACTACTATAATACTGCTCCTATATACAAGAATATAACTACTATAATACTGCTCCTATATACAAGAATATAACTACTATAATACTGCCCCTATGTACAAGAATATAACTATAATACTGCCCCTATATACAAGAATATAACTACTATAATACTGCCCCTATATACAAGAATATAACTACTATAATACTGCCCCTATGTACAAGAATATAACTACTATAATACTGCTCCTATATACAAGAATATAACTACTATAATACTGCTCCTATATACAAGAATATAACTACTATAATACTGCCCCTATGTACAAGAATATAACTATAATACTGCCCCTATATACAAGAATATAACTAGTATAATACTGCCCCCTATGTACAAGAATATAACTACTATAATACTGCTCCTATGTACAAGAATATGACTACTATAATACTGGCCCTATGTACAATATAACTACTATAATACTGCCCCTATATACAGGAATATAACTACTATAATACTGCTCCTATGTACAAGAATATAACTACTATAATACTGCTCCTATGTACAAGAATATAACTACTATAATACTGCTCCTATGTACAAGAATATAACTACTATAATACTGCTCCTATGTACAAGAATATAACCACTATAATACTGCTCCTATGTACAAGAATATAACTACTATAATACTGCTCCTATGTACAAGAATATAACCACTATAATACTGCCCCAATATACAAGAATATATCTACTATAATACTGCTCCTATATACAAGAATATAACTACTATAATACTGCTCTTAAGTACAAGAATATAACTACTATAATACTGCTCCTATACACAAGAATATAACTACTATAATACTGCTCCTATACACAAGAATATAACTACTATAATACTGCTCCTATGTACAAGAATGTAACTATTATAATACTGTCCCTTATGTGACAGATGAGCAGTTAGTGGATAAGACATTAGTGATTTACCTTCGGGGTTTCCCCATCAGTCGTCTAATCTTTCCCCATTCCACTCTGGTTAATTTTCTTGTTTTAAGATTTGGAAAAGATTCTTTTAGGCAAACACAGAAATCATTATCACCTTCAAATAGAGGCCTGAAAGGAGAAGGAAGGAATGAAAATAAATCATGTATTTTTCACGAACATCCTGACCAGTAGTAAAGTGGAGATGATATGCGGAGTATTACACCTATGTGGCTGTGAGTTATATAAAGTCACAGGAGTAAAGTGACTCATTTTTGGGTACTCACTTGTCGATGTTAGAATAAAACCACTCGTATATGCACCACTTATGCGCCTTGGGCAGTTTTAGCAGATTGCGGAGCCTGTAGCCGATCTTCTGGGAGGCTTTTTTCATCGGTGTGGTTGTGGTAGCTGTAAACTTCTGAAACAAAGAAAAGTGACATTAAATATAATAAATAAAAAATAAACAAAAACACCAAACTTGCTAAGGGTACAACTGAGAGTTGCCACAATCACAATTTTACGGTGGGTTTCCTTTGGTGGCATTGAGAAGGAAATAAAGATGGACTGACAGAGGCTTCAGATCTACCATAGCCCTTTAGTCTCATTTGCATATCTGAAGCATCTGCGATCCAGCTCTATTCTATGCCTAGCTGTGTCTCCGGCTTGACTGACAGCCCCCTTGTTTTGTGATGTTAGCCATAGGTGCCATCAGTCAAGCAGGAGGCAGTGGTGCAGGACTGGCCATAGAATCAGAGTGACCTAAGCTTCAGATCTACCATAGCTATTCAGCTTGTTTGCATATGTGAAGTCTGTGCCATTCCAGCTCTATTCCATGCCCAGCGCCGGCTCCCGCTTTACTGACAGCCTCCTTTTTGTGTGACGTTAGCCATAGAAGTCATACATTAAGCAGGAGGAGCTGGGAACAGAGCTGGAGTGACAAATGCTTCAGATCTACCATAGCCCTTCAGCCTCTGAATATTTGAAGCCTTTGACATTCTAGCTCAGCACCGTCTCATGCTTGAATGACAGCCTTCTTGTTGTGCGACGTCAGCCATAGGAGCCTTCAGTCAAGCAGGAGGCGGTGGCGCAGGGTGCAGAGTAGAGCTGGAGTGACAGAGCTTCAGATCTACCATAGTGCTTCAGCCTAATTTGTATAGCAATCCAAGCTCTGATTTCTCAGTAATGGAGGAACAGACGGGTCATATAAAAATCTTGCTGGACTTGTCTTTGAAAAAGTTACACGTACATATAGTTTAGGGGGCAAAGTCCTGGTGACACTTTGCCTTTAAAAGATATCGTGTGCACATATTACATATTCACACAATTTTTTCAGGGGTTTTGCAGCAAAAAATTCTCCAAACTCTTCACTCAAAACATTTTTTTTTTTTTTTTTAACAGATTCTGTTCCAAAAACTGATTGTGAACACCCTTATTGAATGTGTACACACAGCTTTTCTGAGGAGGAAAATGCCAGCAGCCTCATCTATAATGGGTAGGAGTTCTATCAAGTGTGAAAAACACAATGATCCCACCAGCGATCACGTAGCGACGCACCAGCGATCCCTACCAGGTCAGATCGTTGTGGGGATCGCTGGTGCGTCGCCAAGTGTGACAGTACCCTAAAAGGTACCCTCACACGCGGCAATGTTGCTTGCAATTTCACTGGCAATTTGCTGGTTGCAGTGAAATTATGGACACATTGTTCTATTTTGTGCTGTGTACAAGTGGAACAATGTGTCCATGATTTCACTGCAACCAGCAAATTGCCAGTGATATAGCAAGCAACATTGCCGCGTGTGAGGGTACCTTAAGACTTTCAGACAATCAACAAAATCACACCCTCTCTAGGGTTATGGGTTCTTTAGGGAATACAAAGTTCAGATTTATTAAAGTTTTAAGCTTTAATATAAAAGGTACAGTGCTTACAAAAAAATATATGAAAATAGAAATAAAAAGTGACATACACATATGCAAAACAGTTAGAAGATAAAAGGGAGAATCTTCCAGAACCCTAAACTTTGCAGCTTGCCTTCTGTATCCCAATGGGGAGGGAAGAGATGGAAGTGGATCACAGCAGTGTTTCAGCTACCCCATATCTGTGAATCAAGAACTCCTGGGTTGCCTGGGTTCTTATAGTGTTTTGAGTAAGGTCGTATTCCCAGCCCAACCTCCCAGTTTATTATTCTAATTCTGGAACTATGATTGGAGCCCACTCTAATTTAGCCATGCATACATTATTTTTTCTTTCTCTTTCCCAACAGTAAATACAAACTGTCCCGCTGTATTAGGTTCCTTTGATGGGGTCTTCAAAGGCATAAGAGGTGTAAAATGGTTCCACTCTGTGGTTTCTCACAACAGGCCCCTGGAGGAACCTGTTGTCACTGAGGGGAGAGCTAGCTTTGTGCTCAGATAACACAGGTTGTGACCTTTTCTGTAATGACACAGAATTTAACCATTAATTGCTGATTCCATTCCCTCAGATATATATTTCACTACAGTAAGTCTTCACATTACAACCTCTTTAAAGCATAACTCCAGGACCCTGTCATGGTGCTTTAAAGGGAACCTGTCAGCTAGTTTATGCCCCCAGTTATCACTGTCTGTATCTGCAGCTTCATACTATTCTAATCATCCATGTCTGAGCTCATAGTGTAATGTGAAAGGTGAAAAATAAGCATTTATACACTTACATTTTCATATGTGAATGAGGCAGTGACTACACCTTGGTGGATGTAGTGACTGGCAGGTTAATAGTTAACTCACTGAAAATTCACTGTATAAAGGACCTGCGTGTTGCCCCTATCAAGTGACCATAGTGGGCGGAGGTAAGCAAGGAAAATAATTAGGGTCGATATATTGACTTAGCGCCGCCTATTATAGTCACATAATCGTGACATCACACAGGTCCAGCAGCACCTTCTGACATTCGGTAGAAATGTTAACTATTAACCTGCCAAAGTGACTACATCCTCCAAGGTGGCTACACACTGCCTCATTTACAAATGCTTTTTTTTCAACTTTAACATTACACTATTAGCTCAGACAGGGATGATTATATGAAGCTGCAGGGACAGATAGTGATAGCTGGGGAAGATAAACGGCCTGACAGGTTCCCTTTAAATATAAGTCCCCTGCTCCCTCTCTTATACTGACTCTCTGGCGGCTTCATCTTCTTTCACTGCATCTCTGGTCGGTCTGCAGGAATTTGTGACCTCCTGCACCTCCATGAAACACCTGACACTGCCGGTAGGTCACAATTTCCTGCAGACCAACCAGACAACTCAATACAAGTCTATGGGAGCCTCATTCTGGCTCTCAGATTTACACTGAGCTCATCATGTAACTTCTAACTTCAAGCCACTAGATGGCACTGTAGGACTGCATCAAGATGGCGCTGCAGGAACCCATTCACATTAGAAAAAGGTAAAGCTGCTGAAAAGTGAGTATATGATAGATGAAGGGCCTAAATTTAAAGCCCAACTCCAGTGCTAATAAAGCACCGGTCCAGCATTTTGTTTTAAGTACACCATCTTTTAGACCTCTGTGACACAGAGTACACACCGTGCTGGACATAAGGCTCGATGTGTTCAATGTGAGTTACCTGTGGCGTCAGGGTGGTTTTCTGGTTCCTTTTTGGTGATCTGGTGTTTATCTGCCGATCCTCTTCGTCACTTATGAGTCTGCTCCGTTTAGAGCTCCGGGGTGTCTACAGAAATTACATCACATCAAAACATTAGGGGGTCCTGTGAGCTGGGATCCCCGTCACAGGGGTCTTCTCAGGCAATATGAAGACAAGAATTTTCCAGCTTCATGGGTTCCATAAAAATCTATATTTTATTTAAAGTTTAAAGTGACATGTACAGACATAAAAGCACGGAAGGGTGGTATAGTGGAGGAGTAAAGGGGGTCCTTGCTATGCGTTTCTAACACTAGATGTGTTCCTTTTGAAGCCTCAAGCCTCCTCAGGCAGTCTCACCCTTCAGACTAGCATCGGACAACTGTAAATTGTAAGATCCTATCACTATAGGGAGTAGACAGCCAAAATAGGCGGCATCAAATCTTTATTTAAGAAATGGTTATATAACGAGTAAAAGGGGGAAGAGTCAGACAGATGACATGTCCAAAAGGATCACCTATACAAAAAATAAAAAGGCACTGAGAAATGCAGACTGTCTCAATATTAATGAAAGGGTGATAAGTAACATGGTAAAAGGTCAATTATCCAAGCAGGAAGCTATATATCCAGTGGTAAGATAAATAGTATAAGGGGGAATCATCAGGTTACATTATCATTATAAGTTGCAACCTGCTATCAGATGGTAAACTGCTTGTATCATGCAAATCTACATAGAACTCAATGTGAAAGAAAAGCAATGTCACAGTGAAATACCAACAAAAGTCCACAAGATGGAGACAGAGAGTCACCTGTAGAAAAAACTAATCTAGGAGAGTTGTATTTGGAACAGAAAATAGTGTATATTGCAAGATAAACAATGTGAGGAAAAAACATCATTTATCATATCAGTATTTGGAGAATTGCAACCTGATACAGTACAAGAAATGAAATATTTCCCAAAAGGGGATAGCAGATATTGCTACAAACAAAGTAAATGCAAAAGATGCAGAGTAAAGGGTTAAATCTTTTGGACAGGGGTCAAAGGAAGCCCCTTGACGCACGTGTCGTGTATTGCTTTGTTCAGGGGGCTCTTATTTTAACCATTTCTTGAAAAAAGTTTTGATACCACTTATTTGGCTATCTGCTTCTTATATTAAAGGTTCTCTGACTCTTGGAGTATAGACATATTCTTGGCAATTAACAGGTTAATCTGACTACTCAATATGGACATTAAAGGCAAAAAGTCCATCAACATTTTTTTATTTTTAATAAAGCCTAAACTATTCTTCTGCAGGAAAAGCGCTGCTCAGAAGTTCAGCCACGGGGCCGCCCCTCGCCAGCTCCACCCGCCGCAAGGGGCCGCCCCTCGCCAGCTCCGCCCGCCGCAAGGGGCCGCCCCTCGCCCGCCGCAAGGGGCCGCCCCTCGCCCGCCGCAAGGGGCCGCCCCTCGCCCGCCGCAAGGGGCCGCCCCTCGCCCGCCGCAAGGGGCCGCCCTCGCCCGCCGCAAGGGGCCGCCCCGCCCGCCGCAAGGGGCCGCCCCTCGCCAGCTCCGCCCGCCGCAAGGGGCCGCCCCTCGCCAGCTCCGCCCGCCGCAAGGGGCCGCCCCTCGCCAGCTCCGCCCCCGCAAGGGGCCGCCCCTCGCCAGCTCCGCCCGCCGCAAGGGGCCGCCCCTCGCCAGCTCCGCCCGCCGCAAGGGGCCGCCCCTCGCCAGCTCCGCCCGCCGCAAGGGGCCGCCCCTCGCCAGCTCCGCCCCCGCAAGGGGCCGCCCCACGCCAGCTCAGCCGCAAGGGGCCGCCCCACGCCAGCTCAGCCGCAAGGGGCCGCCCCACGCCAGCTCAGCCACCGGACCGCACGCCGCGCTCAGCCACACGGGCTGTTCCCTCCTTTCCAGCTCAGTGACCGGGCTGTTACTCACCAGCTCAGTGACCGGGCTGTTCCCTCCTTTCCAGCTCAGTGACCGGGCTGTTTACTCACCAGCTCAGTGACCGGGCTGTTCCCTCCTTTCCAGCTCAGGGTTTTTTGAGGTGAGAACTTTTCGTTCCACGTATTTGATAAACTTCCTTCTGTATAAATAAAAAAACAAAAAGGAGCTGAAGGTTCATTATTTACAACATACAAGCAAGCAGCAATAACGCCCATGCTTTATAGTGACGCACTGCTGTTCACCATTACTTCTCAGGGAGTGTTCACACATAGAACTTGCAGCTTGAAAATCCGCAGAGAAGCAAAGGGGATGAGATTTTACCAAATCTACAGAGTATAAATTGTATATCAGCGGTGCCACAATGTCCGCAAAGGATTTCATAGTGGATATTGCTCTGCAAAGAGGAGAAACTGCAGATGCCGAACTCACATCTATTTAGGGTTTTTTACTGAGGCACCGCTAAATGGGGAGAAACATTATAGGGGACTCAGTGCAGACCCAGAGATGTACCCTTAATACGCAAGATCAGTCAGTTTTTCAAAGGGCGGCAACCTCCCAGTTACGGGGCGGCAACCTCCCAGTTCGGGGCAACCTCCAGTTGGGCGGCAACCTCCCAGTTAGGTGCCCCACCTTTACCAGATGCAAAAATCTCTTTATTGACCAAATGTAATGGTTGTTAAAGGAGTTACCCAGGAATATAGTAACATCAGTAGTGGAGCAAAACAACTACCTGCATGGCAGTACAGTCTCTGAGGCCACCACAAATGTCCAGTTTCATGCAGATATCCCTTTAGACTAAGACCTGTGCAATGAGTGAACCCCTGGAGCGTAACGAGGTGTACGACAAATTTGGTGGGCGACTGTCCCAATGAGTGTGCAGATTGGACCGCAGAGCGCATCTACAAGACCCCTGTAACTTCTGTAAATTCTAGTGTACCTTCTCTGCAGCTATTTATGGAAAATTCTGCATTTCTTTTACCGATTAAAGCATTAGATGAAAGGTGGTAATTCGTGCGCTGCCGTCTGTCCTTTGGTTCCAAGAAATCCAAGGAATCACAAGGTGTTAAAAGCAATACCTTTAATGTCTAATTCTTACGCGTTTCGTGGTACTTCAGACCACTTCATCAGAGATTCACAAAGGTTTACTTCTAGTTTTCAATGCATTTGTTTTAGGCAGCATATAATGTATGATGGTAAAGAAGTAAATCAGTGGTGGTTAAGTTCTCAGCTAATCGGCCAGCATCCTTGACCCAGTGATGTTGTGAGCGCCTAGTTTAGGCCACTATCTTGGCCATACCACTAGCCGGAACTATCAATGTTCAGGAGCGCACCGTCCCCTGACAAACAAGGCAGCCTGGGGGCAGCGTACTTCTGAAAACTGGAGCTTGAGACAACTTCCTTTAATATCACTGGAAATATCTGAACGTGTATGCCGCGTTTCTGAGTGCAAATAATATCGGGGTCAGGAGCCTCTTACCTTTTAGACTGACGAGCGCCTTTGCTGGAGAATCTGTGGAGAGAAAAATATAAAAGCAATGAGCAAATCCCTGGAGCTCCCAGAGGACGGGGAGAAAATCATACACAGGTTATATATAACCCTCCAAAAATCACTGACACCGGGGTACAACCAGCCCGTGTCCCCCGTCCTCAGTATTCAGTGACCGCCCGTGTCCCCCGTCCTCAGTATTCAGTGACCGCCCGTGTCCCCCGTCCTCAGTATTCAGTGACCGCCCGTGTCCCCCGTCCTCAGTATTCAGTGACCGCCCGTGTCCCCCGTCCTCAGTATTCAGTGACCGCCCGTGTCCCCCGTCCTCAGTATTCAGTGACCGCCCGTGTCCCCCGTCCTCAGTATTCAGTGACCGCCCGTGTCCCCCGTCCTCAGTATTCAGTGACCGCCCGTGTCCCCCGTCCTCAGTATTCAGTGACCGCCCGTGTCCCCCGTCCTCAGTATTCAGTGACCGCCCGTGTCCCCCGTCCTCAGTATTCAGTGACCGCCCGTGTCCCCCGTCCTCAGTATTCAGTGACCGCCCGTGTCCCCCGTCCTCAGTATTCAGTGACCGCCCGTGTCCCCCGTCCTCAGTATTCAGTGACCGCCCGTGTCCCCCGTCCTCAGTATTCAGTGACCGCCCGTGTCCCCCGTCCTCAGTATTCAGTGACCGCCCGTGTCCCCGTCCTCAGTATTCAGTGACCGCCCGTCTCCTCCATCCTCAGTATTCAGTGACCGCCCGTCTCCCCCGTCCTCAGTATTCAGTGACTGCCCGTCTCCTCCGTCCTCAGTATTCAGGGACCACCCATCTCCCCCATCCTCAGTATTGAGTAACCGCCTGTCTCCTCGGTCCTCAGTGACCGCCGGTCTCCTCCATCCTCAGTATTCAGTGACTGCCCGTCTCCTCCATCCTCAGTATTCCGGGACCGCCCCGTCTCCTCCATCCTCAGTATTCAGGGACCGCCCGTCTCCTCCATCCTCAGTATTCAGGGACCGCCTGTCTCCTCGGTCATGAGTGATAACCTGTCCCCTCCATCCTCAGTGACCGCACATCTCCTCCAACCTCAGTGACCGTCTGCCTGCTTCATCCTTAGTATTCGGAGGTGACGGGCGGTCACCAAGTACTTTTGGGATTTATATTTCACTTTTGTTTCTTTTATTTTACATTTTGTTAGTTGATAATAAAATATTAATTTTTGAAAGAACTTCCCCAATGTATCCGCGGCTCCTCTTTTCATGGAGCCACCTTGTCATCAGCACCGTCCACATTCATTTTACCTATCGGGGTGTACTGGGTGTGTAAGAGATGACTTCGATAGGGAAGATCGCTTGTATGTGGGTGTGATTCTGGGACGGCTGCTTTGGGGGCTGCGATGTGATCTCAAAGATGAAATCCCCCCATGAATAGTTGTCATGAGCAACGACATGGATGAAGGAATGAATGGAGCTGAGGTCCGAGACAACATGAAGGAGAAGAGAAGGGGATGAGAGGGGTATAAGGCAAATCAGGCTGGAGCGGAGCGTCCTCCTGGTGCTGAAAGGACAGCGACAGAATAAAGCAAGAACTGACCCGTAGATGAGACAACAGACCGGGATAAATCTGCTGCGCTACATTAAATAAGTCTTTAATTGTGGATAAATCTGTAGCATTAAAGTGCATTTGACTGAAGCCGGGGTTAAATCTTTAGCACTCGGGGCCACAGCCTCTATGCACCCAAACAAAGGCAGCAACAAGCCATGACAATGACAGCACCTCTGGCCCCAGGGAGGGATATTTTAGGTTCAGCAGATGGGAGCAGAGGCCTATTCATACCAGGGGAGGGGAACTGCTGAGGAAGGAGGTGGTGGTGGTGCTAGTAATGAAGGGGGGGGGGGGGGAAAGGTGAGTGACAACTTCTAGACCCCGAGATGAACAGCGTAGCCCCCAGTGTTAGCACTGACTGCTAGAAAGGCAGCGGCCGAACACAACTCTCAGCATCCAAACTTGTGATGTCCGTGCACAATGCAATGATGCCGCCACCTATTTCTGAGCTCATCGCTGTGGAATATGTTGGCGCTATACATAAATCATGAGACATCACATTTGTGGCAGCATCGGGTGCTGAGTCAGCGGTTACATTGCCCCCTGAGAATATCTAGGATAAAAGCAAGTGGCTTTGTAAATCCTTTGTATCAAACATTGAGTATACAGCTCCTATACAGCACAACGCATCACCATGGGTACAGACTATAAACAATGTGTGCCGTCAGGTCCTGCTGGCATCCTAATAATCACTTATGTACAGTTTTGGGGAGAATCTCCCATTTGTAGTGCTTACGTGAATAGCTATAGATAGTGGAGTCCTCACATCTTCAGTGACAGCACAAACTTATGCATGGGTGCAGTATTACGGTATTCATTTACAAAACAAGTACAGGGGTGCACCATTTACCACTGAAAGGAATCTGTCACTGGGTTTTATCAGTCAACATGTTCTCCTTAACAGATACGGGTAAGATCAGAGATCAAAGCTTCGTCTGAGGCTGTCAATCTCTGACAGTGGCATTTAACATCTCTGCAGAGGTGGGGGGCGCCATTCCCAGGTCCCATCGATGCACCCATGACATGATTGGGGGGCAGGTGTGCCGTTGGATCATCATTGTAGTAAGCTGACCCGTGTTAGTAATCATCCTCCTGTGAACGCTTTGAGCGACTTTCATAGGAGATTGTAATTTTGCTATACATAGCAGTGCATATGTACAGCTGTGTATAGCACAACAGCTCAGACCATCACACAGCTTCAAATCTAGTAAATACAAAAAACTTTAAAAATATTTAAAAAATCAAAAGTTCAAATTACCCTTTTGCCCCATTAAAGCAAAATAAAACATTTTTTTTAAAAAGTACACATTTAGTATTGTGTGCTCAGAAAAATATGACCTATCAAAATATAACATAAGTTAATCTGATTGGTAAACAGCATAATGAGAGAAAGAAAATCAAAACAATAGAAGTACATATTTCTAAGGGGTCTGCCCTACAAATACACTCCCTCCTGTCCCCTGCCTTACAGTGGAGGTTGGCACCCTGATTATCGTTACAGCGCCACCCACTCACCGATGGCTGTCCCGACAACTGCCCTCACTGACCCTGCAAGACAGAAACAATGCTCACCTTCAGCAATGTGCAAACAGGACAGTATATAATGCATAATGAGGACAGCCAATAATCACTGTGCATCCAGTGGTTAAAATTAGGGGCTAGCGGTCCCTGACAGATGTACTCTACCTACATGTGGGGGTTGGTGCCCTAGATTATCAATATCAGATGTAAGGAATAGGTGTATCACGATCCGCGCTGCTGTGCCACAAATCAGGGAGAAGACAGTGCTTCAATCAAATAATATGCTTTATTCTTCCTGTCCTACGTGTTTCCAAGCCACCTCTGAGCTCCTTCCTCAGGATGTCCCTGACGAAGGAGCTCAGAGGTGGCTCCGAAACACGTAGGACAGGAAGAATAAAGGATATATTTGATTGAAGCACTGTCTTCTCCGTGATTTGTGGCACAGCAGTGCGGATCGTGATACACCTATTCCTTACATCTGATACCGTTTTCCACGTCCTGTGGCAGGTGGAGGTCCAGCGGCAGCTGTAATTTGCGCTCCAGCCAGTTGTGGGTTTACACAACCCAGCAAGGTGAGTGGCCAGTACACATCACCTCTTTCCTACAAAGTGTCATCATCGATAGGGCACTATTCTGCACCTCGTTTGTCTCCTTGTGTTTACACAGTGTCTAGATTATCAATATGGCGCCCCCATCTCATAGGCCGTCACCTTGTTTATTCCTCATCACAAAAGGCAGGACTTAGTTGTTCAAATTAACAACTTTCCAACAACGTCTAAGCCGTGCTACCTTTGCATGGTCAACCATCAGTGAGGGGGGGCGCCATAACGATATTCAGGGTGCCGACCTTTACTTTAAGGCAAGGTACAGGAAGGAGTGGTATTTGTATGGCAGACCTGTTTCTCCCCAACTTTCTGTGCACTTTAGTTTGTATCTTATGTTGTGTTGTGAGTTTGCAGTTCTAATAAATTGATTTTAAGGTTATGTCAACATGGAGGGGCTAAGCACCAGTTTGGGGTACACAAGCCCCCTCCCAGTGTAATGCCACATTATAAAGTCAGTAAATCAGGCAAATTTCTCCATGTTTAACCCCTTCACCACCAGGTAATTTGCCATTTTTCCCTCCCCTTCTTCCAAGAGCCATAACGTTTTTTATTTTTCTGTCAATATAGACATATGATGTTTGTTTTTTGAGTGATGAGTTGTATTTTCACATGAAATCATTTATTTTACCATATAGGAAAAAAATTCTAAGTGAGGTGAAATTGCAAAAAAAAATGCAATTACAATTTACACTTTTTTATTCACTGTATGGTAACACTGACGTGTCCAGTATGATGTCTGGGGTCAGTACTATATGGTAACACTGATGTCAGTATGATGCCTCAGGTCTGTACTATATGGTAACACTGATGTGTCGTATGATGTCTCAGGTCAGTACTATATGGTAACACTGACGTGTCAGTATGATGCCTCGGGTCTAGTACTATATGGTAACACTGATGTGTCGTATGATGTCTCAGGTCTGTACTATATGGTAACACTGACATGTCAGTATGATGCTCGGTCAGTACTATATGGTAACACTGACGTGTCGGTATGATGTCTCGGGTCAGTACTATATGGTAACACTGAGTGTTGGTATGATGCCTCAGGTCGTACTATATGGTAACACTGACATGTCAGTATGATGCCTCGGGTCAGTACTATATGGTAACACTGACGTGTCGGTATGATGCCTCAGGTCTGTACTATATGGTAACACTGACATGTCAGTATGATGCCTCGGGTCAGTACTATATGGTAACACTGACGTGTCGGTATGATGCCTCGGGTCAGTACTATATGGTAACACTGATGTGTCGGTATGATGCCTCAGGTCTGTACTATATGGTAACACTGACGTGTCGGTATGATGCCTCAGGTCAGTACTATATGGTAACACTGACGTGTCGGTATGATGTCTCGGGTCAGTACTATATGGTAACACTGACGTGTCGGTATGATGTCTCGGGTCAGTACTATATGGTAACACTGACGTGTCGGTATGATGCCTCAGGTCAGTACTATATGGTAACACTGACGTGTCGGTATGATGTCTCGGGTCAGTACTATATGGTAACACTGACGTGTCGGTATGATGTCTCGGGTCAGTACTACATGGTAACACCGACGTGTCGGTATGATGCCTCAGGTCTGTACTATATGGTAACACTGACGTGTCAGTATGATGCCTCAGGTCAGTACTATATGGTAACACTGACGTGTCAGTATGATGCCTCGGGTGAGTACTATATGGTAACACTGACGTATCCGTATGATGTCTGGGGTCAGTACTATATGGTAACACTGATGTGTCAGTATGATGCCTCAGGTCTGTACTATATGGTAACACTGACGTGTCGGTATGATGCCTCAGGTCAGTACTATATGGTAACACTGACATGTCAGTATGATGCCTCAGGTCTGTACTATATGGTAACACTGACGTGTCGGTATGATGCCTCAGGTCAGTACTATATGGTAACACTGACGTGTCGGTATGATGTCTCGGGTCAGTACTATATGGTAACACTGACGTGTCGGTATGATGCCTCAGGTCAGTACTATATGGTAACACTGACGTGTCGGTATGATGTCTCGGGTCAGTACTATATGGTAACACTGACGTGTCGGTATGATGCCTCAGGTCAGTACTATATGGTAACACTGACGTGTCGGTATGATGTCTCGGGTCAGTACTATATGGCAACACTGACGTGTCGGTATGATGTCTCGGGTCAGTACTACATTTTAACACCGACGTGTCGGTATGATGCCTCAGGTCTGTACTATATGGTAACACTGACGTGTCAGTATAATGCCTCAGGTCAGTACTATATGGTAACACTGACGTGTCAGTATGATGCCTCAGGTCAGTACTATATGGTAACACTGACATGTCGGTATGATGTCTCGGGTCAGTACTATATGGTAACACTGACATGTCGGTATGATGTCTCGGGTCAGTACTATATGGTAACACTGATGTGTCGGTATGATGCCTCGGGTCAGTACTATATGGTAACACTGAGGTGTCGGTATGATGCCTCGGGTCAGTACTATATGGTAACACTGAGGTGTCGGTATGATGTCTGGGGTCAGTACTATATGGTAACACTGACGTGTCGGTATGATGCCTCAGGTCTGTACTATATGGTAACACTGACGTGTCGGTATGATGCCTCAGGTCTGTACTATATGGTAACACTGACGTGTCGGTATGATGCCTCAGGTCAGTACTATATGGTAACACTGACGTGTCGGTATGATGTCTCGGGTCAGTACTATATGGTAACACTGACGTGTCGGTATGATGTCTCGGGTCAGTACTACATGGTAACACCGACGTGTCGGTATGATGCCTCAGGTCTGTACTATATGGTAACACTGACGTGTCAGTATGATGCCTCAGGTCAGTACTATATGGTAACACTGATGTGTCAGTATGATGCCTCGGGTGAGTACTATATGGTAACACTGATGTGTCAGTATGATGCCTCAGGTCTGTACTATATGGTAACACTGACGTGTCAGTATGATGCCTCAGGTCAGTACTATATGGTAACACTGACGTGTCAGTATGACGCCTCGGGTGAGTACTATATAGTAACACTAACATGTCGGTAAGATGTCTGGGGTCAGTACTATATGGTAACACTGACGTATCAGTATGATGTCTCAGGTCAGTACTATATGGTAACATTGACATGTTGGTATGATGCCTCGGGTCAGTACTATATAGTAACACTGACGTGTCGGTATGATGCCTCGGATCAGTACTATATGATAACACTGATGTGTCGATCGATACGATGCCTTGGGTCAGTACTATATGGTAACAGTGACGCGTCGTATGTACTGATCCGAGGCATCATACCGACACGTCAGTGTTACCATATAGTACTGACCTGAGACATCATACTGATACGTCAGTGTTACTATATAGTACTGACCCCAGACAGTACTATATGGTAACAGTGACGCGTCGTATGTACTGATCCGAGGCATCATACCGACACGTCAGTGTTACCATATAGTACTGACCTGAGACATCATACTGATACGTCAGTGTTACTATATAGTACTGACCCCAGACAGTACTATATGGTAACACTGACGTGTCGGTATGATGTCTGGGGTCAGTACTATATGGTAACACTGGCGTGTCGGTACAAAGCCTCAGGTCAGTACTATATGGTAACACTGACGTGTCGGTATGATGTCTCGGGTCAGGACGACTGCTTAGATACCAAACATGCTACTTTTATGGTTAAGTGGTCTTTTTCGGGATCTGGGGCTGTGATGGCTTATTTTTTGCGTCTTGAGCTGACGTTTCTAATGATTCCATTTCTGGGTAGATGGGAGGTTTTGATCACCCTATATTGCATTTTATCACAATGTTGCGGCGACCAAAAAATTTTGGCGTTTGGTCTTTATTTTTCCATTGCACAGTTTACAAATCTGATTAATTGATTTTATATTTTGATAGATTGAGCATTTCTGAACGCGGCTATACCAGATGTGTATTTTTTTTAAAAATAGTTTTATTTTCAATAGGGCAAAAGGGGATGATTTGAAGTTTTTTTTTTTTTCTACATATTTTTAAAACTTTTTTTACTTTTTTATTTATTTTACTTTGCCTCACTGCTTCACAGATTGATCACATCTCGTGTACAGATGAGCTGCAGCACGTCTGAACACAGGAGACATAATCACTCCCTGCCGGTGACGTCACTGAAAGACTGACTAAAAGAAATGATTACTGACGACATCTGGGGTCACCATAGGACCCCGGGCTGTCAAGGTAACAGCGGAGGCCCCGTGATCATATCATAGGACCTTCCATCACTGTGTGATCCCCGCCACGATGCTTTGGATTGCAAGGTCAGTGATTTATTGCTGATCACATCAATGCTGATGAGATCAGCTGAGATGTGAGTGAGGATGCGAGCTCAGCACGTGAGCTCGCATCAGGGGGAGGGACACGGCCAAGCACATATATGTACATGCTTGGTCGTGAAGGGGTTAATACATTAGGCCCTCAGCATCGATCAGAGCCTGCTGTGTGTATAGAGGGGCCAGGAGCGACTGCCGTGATCAGAGCCCGCTGTGTGTATAGAGGGGCCAGGAGCAACTGCTGTGATCAGAGCCCGGTGTGTGTATAGAGGGGCCAGGAGCAACTGCTGTGATCAGAGCCCGGTGTGTGTATAGAGGGGCCAGGAGCGGACTGCCGTGATCAGAGCCAGCTGTGTGTATAGAGGGGCCAGGAGCAACTGCCGTGATCAGAGCCCGCTGTGTGTATAGAGGGGCCAGGAGCGACTGCCGTGATCAGAGCCCGCTGTGTGTATAGAGGGGCCAGGAGCGACTGCCATGATCAGAGCTTGCTGTGTGTATAGAGGGGCCAAGAGCGACTGCCGTGATCAATGCTCGCTGTGTGCATAGAGGGGCCAAGAGCGACTGCTGTGATCAATGCTCGCTGTGTGTATAGAGAGGCCAGGAGCGACTGCTGTGATCAGAGCTCGCTGTGTGTATAGAGGGACCAGGCGCAACTGCTGTGATCAGAGCCCGGTGTGTGTATAGAGGGGCCAGGAGTGACTGCCGTGATCAGAGCCCGATGTGTGTATGGAGCGGGCAAAGAGTGACTGCCATGTTTAGAGCCCAGTGTGTGTATAGGGGGGCCAGGAGCGACTGCCATGATCAGAGCCCGGTGTGTGTATAGGGGGGCCAGGAGCGACTGCCATGATCAGAGCCTGCTCTGTGCACAGAGGGGCCAGGAGCAACTGCCGTGATCAGAGCATGGTGTTTGTGTGGGCTTTCTCCACACTCCCAAAGACATACTGATTTTTAGGAATTTAGATTGTGAGCCCCAAGGGGGACAATGATGCGTGTAAAGTCCTGTGGAATATGATGGTGCTATATAATAATAATATATATAATGAGGAGGCAGAGGCAAGCAGACAGATCCACAGATTTGTGAGAAAATACTCTATTTACTGTGGTATATTCAGTCCAGCTGACTGTTCCCACCACAATCTCTTTATCAACACAAAATCATCAAAAATATCAATAAAATACAGAAAAAAAAAAATGAAATATAAAACACCTGGCAGATTGTTGCGTTTTGGTCACTTCATGTTACAAATTAAAAAAAACCAAAAAACTGAAATCAGAATAGAGAGCACAACATAAACTGATAGAAAGTGAAGAGGGGCCCCGATACAGACACTGAGGAGCAGGGTCCCCCCAGTACAGAAACACACGGGCTCAGGGCAGGGGCCCCTCCAGTACAGAAACACACGGGCTCAGGGCAGGGGCCCCTCCAGTACAGAAACACACGGGCTCAGGGCAGGGGCCCCCGGTGCGCGCACACACGGGCTCAGGGCAGGGGCCCCCCAGTACACACACAGGCTCAGGGCAGGGGCCCCCCAGTACACACACAGGCTCAGGGCAGGGGCCCCCCAGTACACACACAGGCTCAGGGCAGGGGCCCCCCAGTACACACACGAGCTCAGGGCAGGGGCCCCCCAGTACACACACGAGCTCAGGGCAGGGGCCCCCCAGTACACACACGAGCTCAGGGCAGGGGCCCCCCAGTACACACACGAGCTCAGGGCAGGGGCCCCCCAGTACACACACGAGCTCAGGGCAGGGGCCCCCCAGTACACACACGAGCTCAGGGCAGGGGCCCCCCAGTACACACACGAGCTCAGGGCAGGGGCCCCCCAGTACACACACGAGCTCAGGGCAGGGGCCCCCCAGTACACACACGAGCTCAGGGCAGGGGCCCCCAGTACACACACGAGCTCAGGGCAGGGGCCCCCCAGTACACACACGAGCTTAGGGCAGGGGCCCCCAGTACACACACGAGCTCAGGGCAGGGGCCCGCACACAGTACACACACTGGCTCAGGGCAGGGGCCCCCCAGTACACACACTGGCTCAGGGCAGGGGCCCCCCAGTACACACACACGAGCTTAGGGCAGGGGCCCCCCAGTACACACAAACGAGCTTAGGGCAGGGGCCCCCCAGTACACACACGAGCTTAGGGCAGGGGCCCCCCAGTACACACACGAGCTTAGGGCAGGGGCCCCCCAGTACACACACGAGCTTAGGGCAGGGGCCCCCCAGTACACACACGAGCTTAGGGCAGGGGCCCCCCAGTACACACACGAGCTTAGGGCAGGGGCCCCCCAGTACACACACGAGCTTAGGGCAGGGGCCCCCCAGTACACACACGAGCTTAGGGCAGGGGCCCCCAGTACACACACACGAGCTTAGGGCAGGGGCCCCCAGTACACACACGGGCTCAGGGCAGGGGCCCCCAGTACACACACACACACGAGCTTAGGGCAGGGGCCCCCAGTACACACACACAGGCTCAGGGCAGGGTTTGGGTCCCCCAGTACACACACACACAGGCTCAGGGCAGGGGCCCCCAGTACACACACACACACACAAAGGCTCAGGGCAGGGTTTGGGGCCCCAGCTTTCACCCCTCCTCCCTTTGCTCCCGGTTGCAGCCCCCAGGTGACAGCGGGGCCCTCGGGGGCAGGCACAGGCTCCTCAGCGGGGCCCTCGGGGGCAGGCTCCGGCTCCTCAGTGTCAGGCTCCCCCCTCCCCTCACAGCTCCGGTTCTCCTCACACTCACCCTCCGCGGCCTCCATCTCCGGGCCTGGGCCGTCCCCGCCGTCCTCCCCCTCCGCTCCGGCGGCCGCCGTGGCTCGGGTCGTCTTCCCCCGCTTCATGGCGCCGGTGTCGGGCAGGACGGATCCTCTCAGCCTCCGACGGGTTTGAACTCCCCTCTCTGCGCCGCCATTCGCGATCCCGCTCGCGTTGCTGGGCGAGAACGTGACGTCACACAACACACAGGACGGCGACGTGCGCGTACACGAGACCGCGGGGGCGCGCAGGGAGGAAGTGCGCATGCGCGGCAGGAGGGGAAGCAGGCGATGGTGGCTGCTGTGTCCTGTGTAGGAGACACTGTAATGTCACTTCACCAGTCACATGTGTAACATGGATTGTGGAGGTGGTTATAATATTACGGTCCTGTCTACTGCATACAGAGAGCCCCCAACCACAAGACAAAGGCCTGCCACCCCGTACCGAGAGCCCCCAACCACAGGACAAGGGCCCGCCCCGTACCGAGAGCCCCCAACCACAGGACAAGGGCCCGCCCCGTACCGAGAGCCCCAACCACAGGACAAGGGCCGCCCCGTACCGAGAGCCCCCAACCACAGGACAAGGGCCCGTACCGAGAGCCCCCAACCACAGGACAAGGGCCCGCCCCGTACCGAGAGCCCCCAACCACAGGACAAGGGCCCGTACCGAGAGCCCCCAACCACAGGACAAGGGCCCGCCACACACCGAGAGCCCCCAACCACAAGACAAGGGCCCGCCACACACACAGAGAGCCCCCAACCACAGGACAAGGGCCCGCCACACAGAGAGCCCCCAACCACAAGACAAGGGCCCGCCACACACAGAGAGCCCCCAACCACAAGACAAGGGCCCGCCACACACACAGCCCCCAACCACAGGACAAGGGCCCGCCACACAGAGAGCCCCCAACCACAAGACAAGGGCCCGCCACACACACAGCCCCCAACCACAAGACAAAGGCCTGCCACCCCGTACCGAGAGCCCCCAACCACAGGACAAGGGCCTACCCCGTACGAGAGCCCCCAACCACAGGACAAGGGCCCCCACACACAGAGAGCCCCCAACCACAGGACAAGGGCCCGCCACACACAGAGAGCCCCCAACCACAGGACAAGGGCCCACCCTGTACCGAGAGCCCCCAACCACAGGACAAGGGCCCGCCCCACACAGAGCCCCCAACCACAGGACAAGGGCCCGCCACACACCGAGAGCCCCCAACCATAAGCCAAGGGCGCGCCCCGTACCAAGAGCCCCCAACCACAGGACAAGGGCCCGCCACACACAGGGAGCCCCCAACCACAGGACAAGGGCCCACCCCGTACCGAGAGCCCCCAACCACAGGACAAGGGCCCGCCACACACCGAGAGCCCCCAACCACAGGACAAGGGCCCGCCACACACTGAGAGCCCCCAACCACAGGACAAGGGCCCACCCCGTACCGAGAGCCCCCAACCACAGGACAAGGGCCCGCCCCACACAGAGCCCCCAACCACAGGACAAGGGCCCGCCACACACAGAGAGCCCCCAACCACAAGACAAGGGCCCGCCCACACACGAGAGCCCCCAACCATAAGCCAAGGGCGCGCCCCGTACCAAGAGCCCCCAACCACAGGACAAGGGCCCGCCACACACAGGGAGCCCCCAACCACAGGACAAGGGCCCGCCACACACCGAGAGCCCCCAACCACAGGACAAGGGCCCGCCACACACTGAGAGCCCCCAACCACAGGACAAGGGCCCACCCCGTACCGAGAGCCCCCAACCACAGGACAAGGGCCTACCCCGTACCGAGAGCCCCCAACCACAGGACAAGGGCCCGCCCCGTACAGAGAGCCCCCAACCACAGGACTAGGGCCCGCCCCGTACCAAGAGCCCCCAACCACAGGACAAGGGCCCGTACCGAGAGACCCCCAACCACAGGACAAGGGCCCGCCACACACCGAGAGCCCCCAACCATAAGCCAAGGGCCCACCCCACACCAAGAGCCCCCAACCACAGGACAAGGGCCCGCCACACACCGAGAGCCCCCAACCATAAGCCAAGGGCCCGTACCGAGAGCCCCCAACCACAGGACTAGGGCCCGCCCCGTACCGAGAGCCCCCAACCACAGGACAAGGGCCTGCTGCGTACCGAGAGCCCCCAACCACAGGACAAGGCCCTTCCCCATACCGAGAGGCCCCAAACATAAGACAAGGATCCACTGCACACCTGGAAGCCCCAAACACAAGACAAGGACCCGCCGCGTACTGGAACCCCCCAGCCACAAGACAAGGGCCTGCCACACTCCAGGAGCCACTTGCCACAAGACAAGGGCCCGCCCCGTACCAGGAGCCTGAAAACACAAATCAATCCCCCGTACCGGGGGCCCCTACCAAGAAGACCAGGACCTGCTGCATACAAAGGAGCCCCCAGCCATAAGACGAGCCCCACCCCGCCATGGACTAGGAACCCCCAAACACAAGACAAGGACCTGCCATGTACCGGGATCCCCCAGCCACAAACAAAGGACCTGCCACATACTGTAAACACCTGACAAGGACCCCCCTATCTCAGGACAAAAACCCGCTGTGCACCAGGAGCCCTCAGCCACAGGACAAGGATCCGTCGCACACCTAGAGCACACTGGAAGTAAGATAAGAACCTCCTGTACACCGGTAATGCTCAGCCACAAGACAAGGATCCACTACATACCAGAAACAAGACAGGGGCCCCTCCCGTACTAAGAGTGCCCGGCTAAAGACCAATCGCAAATTGGGAGCACACCATAAATATGTAACAAACCTGCCATACATTGGATGCAACCGGCAAGAAGACGAGAATCCGTCACATACTGTGAAAACCCAGTAACAATACCAGGACACAGAGTGCACCAGGAGCATTGGGCGAGAGTACAACATATTGTCACACGCTGGAAATAAGACAATGATCTGCCAAATACCTTGAACACTCAACAAGACAAGAACCCACTGTGTGTAGGGGACACCACACAACCCCCTCCCTTGTGGATCTGCTCTGACCCAGTTTACCTCACAATCATGGGTAGATTCAGTTGTACCCACAAGAATCACAATATCAGAGAGTCACCTGCTACAAAGGGGTTAAAAATACATTTCCTCAATGTGTCCGCTGTATCTCATGGGCAACTCTGTGCATAGGAAACGCTCAACCAGGTCAGGATGAGCGTGAATTGCGCTGTCGCTTGTACGTCAGAGGTATGTAAACTTTTGCAGCCATGTTACTGAAGGGGGGTAGAAGTCTTTACACCTCCTATGGAGACAAAGTAAATACAATGAATTTTGACCTATCAAACAATATTCCTATAGCAGCCATTTTGTTCAGGTGTCACCATCATCCCCTCACTCCAAGCAGAGAGCCCTCTCCTTTGGCCTGAGGGTTATAATTAGATCTCCTGGGTCTGTTAATTAACCTGAGGATATTAATTTCCTGGCTAACTGTTGCCACACTAAGAAGACCCCATAACAAATGGAGCTAGGCAACACATTGGAACCAGAGACAATTTTACAAAAGGAAGATCCCCCAAGGAACATGCAGAGAGGTGAGAAGTCACGTCCTTCTGCCAAGCGACTTCATAGAATTGTGTGTTAGACACACAGGAGCCATGGAAAGAAGTATTAATATTTCATCACATATCACTTCCCTAAATATGACAATAATAAATATGACACCTGAAGAGGGGTAGGATCATAACACATATTTCTGCATAACTGTGTGACTTTCCCAACTACCCCAAAATTAATATCGGCCAGTAGGATGACTGCAGACATGTCGTGTCCTACCGGTGGAAAGCTAAAAACCATAACCAAAAATATGAGCGCATTATCTTACATCTACAACGCTCCCAAGCAGAGTTATGGGAAAGGCTGTATTTTCATAGCCATTTTTTAGGTATGGAAAAGCCAGCCCCAAGGTCAACAGTGAAAGGTCAATGGGTGGGGAGGAGGGTCTCAGAAGGCTATTGCCATATCTCATCAATGTATTACTTCTGAAGAGGCCTTATTATATCACAAGCCAGAGTATACCCAAGGGAACCCGGCGGCCCAACACTGCCTCCGTGTGGCCACCACCAGCATCAAGGAACCGGTACCTGATCACATTTGCCTGTATGTCTGTGTGTATTTCCATTTATCTTTTATTTGCATAATTGACTGCACCATCTGTAATCTCTGTATAATACCTGTAAATATTATCTAATATGCCCCTATGGCGATTAAATATATAAATTTATTCCTGAGTTGCTCTCTTATCTCGATTATGAATTCCCACGCCCGTGTGCTCATTTAACATTATTCGCTACCTTGGTTGGCTTCTGACCCAATATAAGCCGGGCTTATATCAAACGAGAAACTGGTGGCAGCATCTGTTGCTTGTGTTATTCAGGGCCTCTGTCATTGACAGGGTGGTGGATATTATATGTACTTTTGACCTGGGACTGGAAGGCATGTACCACACTCAGTTAGGGGCGCCTTAATAAACAAACACTGACAGGGATGCTGCGGTCCTTCTCTTATCCTCAGGCAGTTCCCTGACTGTCCTGAGCATAGAGGAGGCGCTGTAGAGCTACCAGGTTCGGTAGCAAATTTGTCACAGAGACCCATTTGCAAAGACGCAAAACTGTCTATGTATTTGAGTAGGTAAAAAAAAGTTTCAAAAAGTATACACCCTTCCCATTATAAAAGATTTTGAAAGGTAATGTCCCAGATAAAACTAAATATATTATTATATATTTTTTATCCCGCACATTTTGGGCTTTGGTACAACCTCAACATCACAAACCTAGAATTAAAATCTAATATATAAAGTTGAGTGTGTGTGTGTGTGGGTGTCAAGCCCCACCCACTCCACAGCACATCCCTGCAAAGCCACAACTCCACAAAGCCATGCCCACTCCATAGCCCCACCCCTTTCATGGTGCTATCTCCTTTATTGCCCCCGCCCCGTTATTGTGATATCACTATAGAATGTTAGCTTATAAAATTCCGTGTCATGTCACTGCCTGATCATTTTTGTGTATCCTACAGACACTAATGACCCATAAGAAAAAGAACCCATTTTTTCATTGTCAACTTTACGTGGCCTGTCCAAAAGTTGGAATTGCCAAAAATCTGTTCATCTTTGCACCGGAAGGAAAAAACAAGAATGTTGTTTATCAAAAGGCTCTTGAAGGAGTTGCAAATAAAACACTATACCCTGCCCCTCCCACATAGCCCCACCACCTTTATGGCCCTTCCCCCTTTACAATGTATGTCCACTAAAGGAATTTGCACCATTGCATCTACAATCATAAAATTTTGCACTCACCCCATTTGAGGGTTTGTAGGTGTGGTGCGGAATTGGGGGGGAGAAACAGGTTTGGGGCGGTGGGGGTGCAGCACAGGTGGGTTTGAAGGGGTGCAGGTTTGGGGAGGGTGCAGGGGGTTAGTGGTAGGTTTGGGGGGGGGGGGGGGGGGGGGGGAGGTAAGTTTGATGCATATAGTGACATGCACATCTACAGACATACACTCAGCTTATAACTAAGAACAGTTAGTTACTATGCCCCGGCAATGCCCGACTCTACAGCTAGTATATAATAAATTAAAAGACAAAGAAGAGATTCGAGGAGGAAGAGATCGACTTTATTGTACGTCCATCATCCTGGAAAATACACAGTGGAAGCAGCTTCATTAGGCGAAGTCACTAAAACATCAGCCATTCTTTAAAAAAAAAAAAAAAAACACTGTCAGTCCTTACAAAAGAAAAATAATGAACATTTATTTAATACTTTTTCAAATTTGAAAACATTTGAAACTTTTGAAAACTTTAAAAAAAAAAAAAAAAAAAATGGAAGCTCAAATTAGACAACAGATGAATAAATGTTCCTCAGAAACAGAGTGTTTTCAGTATTATAATAGACCAGCGTCTGGCCGGAGGGGGGGGCCTGCAAATCACATGATCGGGGGGCGTGAAACTTTGTAAGATAACGTGTCTGAATATAAAAAAAAGTCCTGAAGTCGGGAAGCCGGCGAGGATCATCAGAGAATCAGTGAGTGGGTATTATCGCCCCCTGCTGGCCAATGTGGGAATAAAGCAGAGGGGGCGAGATCTGCGGGGGCCGTCCTGTAAGTGAAAGGTCTACGGTTTATATCATCTGTGGAGGTGGAGGGGTGGCAGGATCACCACATCATCCCCCCTTTGTAGTTGAACTTCAGCTTCAGCAGATACTTCAGATTCACTTGAGCGATGTCATAAACAATATATCTGAAAGGAAGAGTTAAGGCAAAACAAAAACAAAAAGCAAAACAAGTCCCACTAATACAGAGGGGAAGATAAGTACAGGAGCGTCTCAATGAATTACAGTATCACCAAAAAGTTACTTTATTTCAGTACTTCAATACATAAAGTGAAACACATAATATACTAGATGAAGGCCCGCTGCTAACGCATCGGAAGGGCAGTCTCTCTGCGCTGTCTCTCCTCTCTGTGCCTGTCTATGTCCTGTGCGCTCTCTCCAGTCTGTGCATTGTCCATCCCGTGCGCTGTCTGTCCCGAGTGCTGTCTCTCTTTCCGCTCTATGCGTTGTCACCACCTTGAGCGCTGACTAACCCCCGTGTGTTGTCTTTCTAATTTGCACTGTGCCCCCCTCGTGCCTGTCTCCCCCTTGTGCTCCATATCTCCTCTATCTCTCGCCCATGCCTCTCCCATGCCGCTCCCTCTCTGTCACCCTCTCCCCACCCCCCCTGTGGCCTCCCCCTCTCTCAAACCCCTGCATCCCCACCCCCCCGTGGCCTCCCCCTCTCTCAAACCCTTGCATCCCCCCCCACCCCGATGGCCTCCCCCTCTCTCAAACCCCTGCATCCCCCCCGTGGCATCCCTCTCTCTCCACTCCAGGGCTGAGCAACGTCGGACCATCAGAGTGATCGGTCACATGAACCTGGCTCTGCCCTGTCACGACTGATCACATGACTGTGGTGTCACCTCAGGTCCTTGATCCCTCTGGTAAGTATATGAAGGAGGTGGGGGCTGCGTTCAGAGTGCGGCGTTGGTGAGGAGGTGTGCAGCGTTGGTGAGGTGTGCAGCGTTGGTGAGGAGGTGTGCGGCGTGTTGTTTTGAGCGTAGATGGTGGTAGTGTGTGACAGGGACCACCACCGCCAGGGAATGACATATACTTACACCGATTAGGGTGTATGCGGCAGAAGTGACAGGCGACATCCAGACGGAAGTGGAGCAGCCACTTTGCAATTATATATAGAGATAGAGTCATTACAAACAGTGATTTATTTCATGTCTTTATTTCTGATGATTATGGCTTGCAGCCAATGAAAACCCAAAAGTCATTATCTCAGAAAATTACAGTAGGGAGGATGAAGGGTTAAACACAGCGCTGCTGTATTCCACCAGACATCAAAGGGTGAATATTGATTTATTAGTAAACAGGTTTCAGGGCTCCCTGGCCGCTTCCTCAGGACAGATCAATATCATATTGTCATGTTTTAGGGCATTACAGGGAACCCTGAAACACGTTGACTAATAAATCAGCTGAGCGGTTTGCCGCCCGGTCAGCTGATTCAGGTCCTTGCAGCGATCAGACGCCTTCCAGGGACAGTCTGCGGAGAGGCGAGTATTTAATATTTTTTATTTTTAATACCATTGCTTTCTTTTATTTCGCTTTAGCAGTGTATGATCATACAGTGCTACAGCAAAAGTACACACACGTCACCGGATTATTCCTGCCCCCGTGTGACATCACATCCTCCTGCACATTAGGGGGAGAAACGCAGCTGTAAAAAAAATGCCACCGCAACACGTGGGAAAACACGACTGCGCAAAAAAAAAGCAAAAGCGCGGCCTGTGAACATAGCCTTAGTTTTTCTCCCTCTGCTCTCACTACCTGGATTAATTGCTCCTGTGTGACCTCATTACCTGTATAACAGACACCTGTCCACACTCAATCATCACACTCCATCTCTCCACCATGGCCAAGACCAAAGAGCTGAGGACACCAGGGACACAACTGTAGACCTGCGCAAGGCTGGGGATGGGCGACAGGACAATAGGCAGCAGCTTGGTGAGAAGGAATGTAATTATTAGAAAATGGAAGACACACAAGATGATGTCAGTCTTCCTTGGTCTGGGGGTCCAACAGGATCCCACCTCGAGGGGTAAGGATGATTCTGAGAAACATCAGGAAACAGCTCATAACTACACAGGAGGATCTAGTCAATGACCTGAAGAGAGCTGGGACCACAGCTCACAGATTACAACACAACACTACACTCTGCAGGGGACACAAGGTCACCCTGCTGACCCCACATGTCCAGGCCCATGTGAAGATCACCAATGACCATCTGGATGATCCAGAGGAGGCAGGGGAGAAGGTCATGTGGTCAGAGGAGTCATGGGAGAAGGTCATGTGATTAGGGGAGGCATGGGAGAAAGGTCATGTGATCAGAGGAGGCAAGGGAGAAGGTCATGTGGATAGAGGAGGCAAGGGAGAAGGTCATGTGGATAGAGGAGGCAAGGGAGAAGGTCATGTGGACAGGAGACCAAAAGGGAACTTTTTGGCATCACCTCCACTCGGCATGTTTGGAGTCAGAAGGAAGAGGAGTACAACCCCAAGAGCACCATCCCAACCATGAAGCATAGGGGTGGAAAAAGAGAATTTTGTTTACGTACCGTAAATTCTTTTTTCTTTAATCATCAATGGGAGACCCAGACAATGGGGTTTAGGGCACTGCCCTCCGGAGGTCACACTAGGTACTACAAGTTTGTAGACACCGCCTCCTCCGCTTATAAACCCCTACCGCAGGGAACATCCTCAGTTTGGTCCATAAGCTGCGAGGAGACAAATAAACCACACCCGAAACATCGGGAAAGAAACCGTGCACAGACGGTCCAACAACCCGGAAGAAACTGTCCCAACAGGGAACAGATCAAATGCAAACATGCAACGGAACAACTGGGTGGGTGCTGGGTCTCCCATTGATGATTAAAGAAAAAAGAATTTACGGTACGTAAACAAAATTCTCTTTTTTCTGGTCATCATAATGGGAGACCCAGACAATGGGGATGTCCTAAAGCAATACCCCAGGGCGGGAAGAGTTCCTCAAAGACGGATAACACATGGTCCCACTCAAAGGTGGGCAACCGCCGCCTGGAGGACCCGCCTGCCCAAACTTGCCTCTGCGGAGGCATGGGCATGCACCATATAGTGCTTAGAAAAAGTATGCAGGCTGGACCAAGTGGCCGCCTGACACACCTGTAGAGCCGAAGCTCGATGTCGCAAAGCCCAGGAGGCACCGACAGCTCTGGTAGAGTGAGCCTTCAATCCCACCGGGAGAGGCAAACCAGAAGACCGGTAGGCCTCCTGAATGGGAGCCTTGATCCATCTGGCCAAGGTTGACTTCGATGCCGCGGACCCCTTACAGCGACCTGTCGTCAGGACAAATAGGGAATCCGAACTCCGGAAGGAGGCAGTCCTGGACACATAAATGCGTACAGCCCTCACGAGATCCAGAGTATGGAGATCGCGCTCGACCTGATGAACGGGAGCGGGGCAAAATGATGGGAGAACAATCTCCTGGTTCAGGTGAAAAGTGGAAACCACCTTTGGCAAGAATTCTGGCCGCGGGCGTAGCACCACCTTGTCTTGGTGAACCACCAGAAAGGGCGACTTGCACGAGAGTGCAGCCAATTCTGAGACCCTTCTCAGAGATGTAATCGCCACCAGAAAGACCACCTTCTGGGACAAACGAGACAGAGAAATGTCTCTCAGCGGCTCAAACGGCGGTTTCTGCAGTGCCGCCAAGACCATGTTAAGGTCCCAAGGGTCCAGTGGTCGCCTGTAGGGCGGGACCACCCGAGAGACTCCCTGGAGAAACTGACGGACCTTGGGAAGGAGCGCCAAGCGCTTGTCAAACAGCACTGAAAGAGCTGACACTTGACCCTTCAAAGAGCCTAGGGATAACCCCAATTCCAACCCCGACTGAAGGAAAGCCAACAATGTCGGAATGGACAAGGGCCACGGAGAGCGACCACCCGAGGCACACCAGGTGAAGAAAATCTTCCACGTTCTGTGGTACATCTTCCTGGAAACAGGCTTCCTAGCCCGAGTCATGGTGGCAACAACCGTAGGAGAGAAGCCCCTGGATGTCAGCAGCCAGGCCTCAAGAGCCATGCAGTCAATCTGAGGGCCCTGGAATTGAGGTGGAAGAATGGGCCTTGTGCGAGCAGATCTGCGCGTTCTGGAAGAGCCCACCGGAGTCCGCCTGACAGTCGCCACAGGTCCGGATACCAGGACCTCCTGGGCCAATCTGGAGCCACTAGAATGGCTACCCTGCACTCCGACCTGATCTTCCACAGCACCCAGGGAATCAGAGCTAGAGGCGGGAACACATATGGAAGATGGAATCTGGACCAACTCAGAATCAGGGCATCTGCCCCCAGAGACTGAGGATCCCATGATCTCGCCATGTATTGCGGCACCTGATGATTCAGCCGCGAGGCCATCAGATCCACGTCCGGAGTGCCCCATCTGCTGCAGATGTCCTGGAAGACGTCTGGATGAAGGGACCACTCTCCGGCGTCCATCCCCTGTCGGCTCAGATAGTCGGCCTCCCAGTTCTCGACCCCTGGGATGTGAACTGCGGAGATCAGGCAGTCGTTGTCCTCCACCCAGGATAGAATGCGGTGGACTTCGGCGAGGGCCTGAGCACTTCTGGTCCCTCCCTGATGATTTATATAGGCGACGGCCGTCGCATTGTCGGACTGAACCCGAATGGGTTGCCCTGACAGGAACTTCTGAAACGCTAGGAGCGCCAGATAGACCGCCTTGATCTCCAGCACGTTGATTGGCAACGCCGACTCCGACGGAGTCCAGAGGCCTTGAGCCCTGTGGTGTAAGAACACCGCACCCCAGCCCGTCAGACTGGCGTCGGTGGTCACCACTAACCATGACGGTTTGAGGAAGGACCGACCCCGTGACAAGTGACGTGGCTGGAGCCACCACTGCAGGGAATCCCTGGTCGGTTGGGAAAGTGTCACCAGCCGATTCAGAGAGATAGTCCTCTTGTCCCATCTGCGAAGAATCTCCAGCTGGAGAGGACGGAGGCGAAACTGCGCAAAAGGTACTGCCTCTATTGCAGCTACCATGCACCCCACCAGCTTCATCAAGATCCGTAGGGATGATTGTGGTGACAGGAGGACTGCTTGCACTCCTGATTGGATCGCCATCTGTTTGACTCGTGGCAGAGACACTAGGGCCGAGTCCGTGTGAAAGTCCATGCCCAGATATGTCAGTGACTGGGTCGGAACCAGGGTCGACTTCTGGATATTGATAAGCCACCCGAACTGTTCCAGAGACTTCATGGTTACCTCCAGGCTTTGCCGACAAAGGTGTTCTGATGGCGCCCTGACCAGCAGGTCGTCCAGATAGGGTATTACGGCGTGTCCCTGCACATGCAGGAGAGCCATCATGGAGGCCATCACTTTTTGAACACCCGCGGTGCCGAGGCCAACCCGAACGGCAGCGCCACAAATTGGAAGTGTTCTTCCCCCACTGCAAATCTCAACCAGCGCTGATGAGCCGGTGCAATGGGCACGTGAAGGTAAGCGTCTCTGATATCTATGGACGCTAGGAAGTCCCCCTGTGACACAGCTGCGATCACGGAACGCAGTGATTCCATACGGAACTTCCGAACCAACACGTGACGGTTGAACAACTTTAGGTCCAGAACCGGGCGGAAGGATCCGTCCTTCTTTGGTACAATAAAGAGGTTGGAGTAAAAACCCCGAAACCTCTCCCTGGAAGGCACCGGGACCACCACTCCGTCCCTGCGGAGACCCTCCAACACCAGGTGAAAGGCCTGAGCCTTTTCTGGGGATGGGACCGACCGATGGAATCGGGGTATCGGCTTTGACGTCAGCTCTATCCTGTAACCTCGCGAGACCACGTCTCGAACCCACTGATCTTGAACGTGAAGTAGCCACCTGTCCTGAAAACGAGACAGGCGACCCCCCACCTGTGGGGAGGCAGGAAGGGAGAGCGAGTCATGTAGAGGCGGGTTTGGGGGCGGCAGCCGCTGCCCCCGCCGGCTTCTTTGGACGACTCTTAGAGCGCCACTGAGAAGCGGGCTTGCCCCCTCGGTCCGTGCGAGCGGACGGTGCTGATGACTGTGAGCTGGACCGAAAGGACCACTGTTTTGGGTTCCTCTTAACGGTGTACCGTGGCTTAGGTTTATTCTGCGGAATCTTAGACTCAGCAGAATCCTTTATCAGCTTGTCCAGTTCGGTACCAAAAAGCCTGTCACCAGAGAACGGAAGATTCTGCAGAATCTTCTTAGATGTGGCATCTGAGTCCCAAAGACGCAGCCACAACAACCTGCGAATCGCAATAGCATTGGCCGAAGCCACAGCTGAGCGAGTGGCAGTTTCCAAAGTCGCCGTCCTGGCGTAGTCCGCATAGGCCCTTGCCCTTTCGGTAAGTGCCAGGACCTCTGGACTGGACCTTGCCAGGTCAGAAATACCATCCAAGCAGGAAGTAATCGCTTGTAAGGTCCAGACCGTGGCAAAATTAGGGGCAAATGAAGACCCCACAGCCTCATAGGAAGACTTGGCGAGTTGCTCGACCTGTCTATCAGTCGCATCCTTCAGCGAGGAGCTATCAGAGGCAGAGAAAAGGGAGCGTGCAGCAATCCTGGTCATGGAAGCGTCCACCTTCGGGGACTGCGACCACTCCTGTAGCACCTCCTGGGGGAAGGGGAAGCGATTGTCCTTGGGTTTGCGGACATAACGCCGCCCAGGATGTAACCTGGGAGCTCTAACCACCCTTCCAAAGTTAGTGTGGTCCATGAAGGAGCCACTCGGTCTAGCCTCCGGCCGCAGCCATTGATAGACCTCCTTCGGGTGTACAGTCACCTCCTCAGGGGGTGTCACGAGACGTAAGGTCTCGTTGATAGAGGACACCAAATCCTCCACCCCGTCTGGTGGTTCAGACACAGACACAGACCCGAGAGTCGAACCCCCATCATCTTCCTCACCATCAGAGGAACGCTCCTCCTCAGAGAGGGCCTGGAGCTCGGGTGAATCCTCACGACGAGCCCGCTTAAGGGGTCTCACAGCAGAAGAGGGAGACACCCGGGGGTAACTGGAAGGAGTAGCTGGGCTTTCCAGCCTCCTATTGAGTGCCTCCAGGGATTGCGACATGGAGGACAGCTGGGACAACAGAGATTCATTAATCCTATTCTGAGTTTCCCATGGCCCTGGGATCACCTGAACCTCAGGGTACAGCACCGGAGCTGCTGTCTCAGCAGTGTCAGTCCGGGCCTCTGGGCGTCCGCAGTTATTGCAGGACCCCTCCACCAGAGTCCCATTGCATGTAGCACAGGTAATGGTGGCATCTGCCGCCTTAGCAGCATGCTTCCTAACTGAGGACATCGCCACAGCAGGGGAAATAAGCCAAATTGCGCAGACAAAACCGGGATCCCGGTGGCTTACCGACCGCAGCGAAGCGGTAGGAGGAAGCGGTGTGTGTGTGTGACCTCCGCGAGAGTTTCCGGTCTCCCCTGGAGTGCAGGCGCATGCTGCATACAGATCCCAGCCGGGAAGTGAGGGTAAAGATGGCCGCCGACAGTGAAACCGTGGGCGGCGCCGAAAACACGCGGGAAGCACACACACACACCCATCGATGACGTCACCGCACGGGCTGCTTCCTATCCTCCAAGCAGCCTCAGTATTAAGGCGCCAGAGCCCGCAGCGCGGGAAGTAATGTGAAATACATCACACAGACTGCATGCACCAAAACACATCCGCAGCCTACAGCCTCAGCCCCTGCAACACACAGGGCGGTCAGCCAGGGTGGCCCCAGCACGGGGTACACCTCCAGATCCGCGGACCCGAGGGTAACGCGCGGTCTGAGTGTCAGGACACAAAGTGACCGACACTACCCCCAGGCACACAGGAGACACAGAGTGCCTCAGTGCCGGTCCGGTCTGTAAGCACCATTTAGGGAGGCCTCGGACGGGGGTTCAGCACCAGTCCGGAGTGTAAGCACCATTTAGGGAGGCCTCGGACTGGGCTGGCTCCAGTCCGGTCTGTAAGCACCATTTAGGGAGGCCTCGGACGGAGCGGAGCTGTGCAAGGCTCCCATCTCCCACTCTCCAGAGCCCCCCAGAGAGGGATGGAAAGGAGCGCAACAGCGTACCGGGAGAACACAAAGTGTCCAGGCTCTAGGCCCTCCGGTACCTCCACCTGCGTGTTCCACAAGGGTGAGCGGGGAGGCTGTCGCAGGTCCCGACCGGGACCAGTTTACCTTGTCTTCAGACGCCATCACGTAAGTTGTGAGAATGCAGTGAAGTGCAAGCAAAGCGTGATCCTCCGAGCACACTAAGTTTAAAACTGAGGATGTTCCCTGCGGTAGGGGTTTATAAGCGGAGGAGGCGGTGTCTACAAACTTGTAGTACCTAGTGTGACCTCCGGAGGGCAGTGCCCTAAACCCCATTGTCTGGGTCTCCCATTATGATGACCAGAAAACACATTTTGGGGGACAGGACGACTGCACCGTATTGAAAGGAGGATGAATGGGGTCACGTATCGCAAGATTTTGGCCAATAATCTCTTTCCATCAATAAGAGCATTGGTGATGGGTTGTGGCTGGGTCTTCCAGCATGACAATGACCCAAAACACACAGAGAGGGCAACTAAGGAGTGGATCCATAAGAAGCATTTCAAGGTTCTGGAGTGGCCTAGCCAGTCTCCAGACCTGAACCCAATAGAAACTGTCTGGAAGGAACTGAAACTCAATGTTGGCCAGCGAGAGCCCCGAAACCTGAAAGATCTGGAGAAGATCTGTATGGAGGAGTGGTCCAAAAAACTGTTCTGCATCTGAAAAAGGATACTCGTTATACAGCAGACTGGTGTCGCTGATGTTGGAGGAAGAGCTCTTCCCCAAAGGAACGTCCACGCCGTCCAGTTGTACGGTAGCAGCAGGATCCGGGGCCGTTCGACCCAAACCTATAAAAATAAAATAAAACACATCGATAGGCAAAGTTAAGAGGTTTTTTGGACCTGTAGATCAAGAAGGTCTATGAAAGTGCAGGCAGATGTGGCCATTCTGGAACACGCTGGGTATATACAGGGGTGGGATGGCTGGTCTGGAACGCACTGGGTATATACGGGTATTTGGATTGCCGTTTTGAAACATTGAGTATATACAACGTCGCTGTTCTGGAATGCACTAGGTATATACGGGTGTGCGGATGCCCATTCTGGAACATGCTGAGTACTAATGGATGTGCAAATGGATGTTTTGGAACGTGCGCTGGGTGAATACAGATGTGCGGATGGCTGTTCTGGAATGTGAGCTGGATATATACGGGTGTGTGGATGGCCATTCTGGATCGCACTGGGCATACACAGGCAGGACACTATATACAAGTATACGGGTGTGCGGAGCAGCACTCACCTTTTACACTGTGTTTGCCCTTAGGTAGTTTTGTTATGTGAGCAGCAGATTTTAGTTCGTGCCTGGAAAAGAAGAGAAGAGGATTGGAAAAGTCTACAGGCACATGGGTGCAATATGGTGCAAGAGGACTGGACCAGAAGCCGGGTCGGCTATTACATACATACATCCTTATAGCATATAAGCAGTACATGCACTGATGAGACAAACTGCATTCCCTTTTTCCCCCCCAAGGATCCAATCAATTAATTAAAAAAAAAATAAAGAAAGCTTTTACGTACATGCTTCCGAGAGCGACTTCTCCCAGCAGGATCAGGCCGATGGGATTACTCGGCATTGTGTGACAGTAGTTTGCACTTTTAGACACCATGTCGGCAAAGTAGATGCCCTTACCGAACATGTAACCAGTCTGTGAAAGGAAGGAAAGAAGAGACCGAACGTCAGCGCCGTACAAAGAGTCATTTATACAGTACAGTAAAGAAAGAGTCAGGCAGATACAGGTCTGAAAAGAGCATGACAAAGTTAGGATTTATGGCACAAATAAGAGTCCTAGATGTTTGAGAAGTGCAACAGAGAGAAAGAAGGGTGTTGTGTGTCCCAAGGAGGTTGGGGGGGGGCACACAATGGCGCTGTGTGTATCCCCTGGATCCCAGACTACAGACTTCCACTTTCGGGTGTACTCACAACAGGTGCTTCCGGCGGAGCGATCCTGAGACCCTGGGATAAGATCCCGGCAAAGTTGGTGGTGCGGGAGCCATGCCAGAGGAGCTGCCGGTTGTGGAGCTGTTTGAACGGCTTGTAACGCTGACCCTCCCCTTCTCGGGCAATCTTGAAAATCTGTATATTGCATAAGGGCAAAAAATGTAAAAAAAAGACAAAACATCAGAAAACTCAAGATTATCTGCTATCCTCTGCTATCCTCCAACCAGCACCAACAACAGAATTAAAAAATGTACATTCTACAGTAAGCTTGCAGCAAATAGTTTTATAAAAAACAGCATTAACATGAGGTAGCATCACACCACAAACACACCGGCTTCCTGAAATGCAGCAGCTGTACTGGACAAAACCCACAGCAGTGCTGTGCCCAATATAACAATGCAAGAAGGAATGTTTATGTGCATGTAGCAGCACTGTGTGTGTATCTATATGTGCATGTAGGAGCACTGTGTGTGTGTGTATATATATGCATGTAGCAGAACTGTGTTTGTCTATATATCTGCATAAGAGACTAACAATAGGATTTATTATGTCCCTATTCTACCCTAGTACATTAAAATTAGTGCACCCCTATGGTTTACCACACCAGGTTAGTTTTAATTAACAGAAAACATGTTTTTCTATTTTCTGCTGTCTAAACCTCGGGTGCGTCTTATGGAAAAGTAGTATAGTACAAAAAATCCGGTATACTGTACAAAGCTGACAGGCTGAGGTCAGTAGGGTCACAGCCCAGTCCGTGCATCGGGGTCCATACTCCAGACCACCATACAAGGATGTGAATCCAGGCTAAGTCCCATCATGAGCGAATCTATTGTATTTACCCGCAATGGCGCCACAGAGCTGAACAGATAAAATGTGGCCACGTGACCTTACAGAGAAACGTTAATAAAGCGCTCACATTGAGGATGTATCTATATGTGCATGCAGCAGGGCCGTGTGTGCATTGTGCATGCAGCAGGGCCGGTGTGTGCATTGTGCATGCAGCAGGGCCGTGTGTGCACTGTGCATGCAGCAGGGCCGTGTGTGCATTGTGCATGCAGCAGGGCCGTGTCTGTATTGTGCATGCAGCACAGCTGTGTCTGTATTGTGCGTGCAGCACAGCTGTGTCTGTATTGTGCGTGCAGCACAGCTGTGACTGTATTGTGCGTGCAGCACAGCTGTGTCTGTATGTGTATGTAGCAGAGCGGTGTATGTAGAAAGGTTATTAAAGCACTCACATCAAGGATCTCCAGGTCGTACGCGTTGTGGGTCTCAGCGTGCGTGTTCTTCACGTACTGACGGATTATCTTGGCTTCCTCAGAGTCTTTATCAACCACCTGTAAAAAGAAAAAAATGACAAGATTAATAATGTTGCATGAAATTTGTCAATCGTAAACGCTTTTCATCAGTTTATTTCTAATGTCAGGCACCATCTATTGCACAGTTAGAGCCACTCACCTCCCGATGCAGAACTGAACGGTGCCAAAAACACTTATAAAAAGGTACTTTTTTCTAGAGCCCCCAACTTTGGCTAATAATGAGGGGGTCTGATGGGAGACCTGCTCCCCTTTACACCATTTATAAGTCCTGGCAGGGGGTTGAGGTTGGATAACCCCCTTTCCCAATTGTTCAATAAACTAACTACAGAAATCACCTTTCGTGGAGAATTTCATTACCTTAATGTCAGTTTTTATCTTTTCATATTTCACATCGATGGGATCTTTCTCGGAGTCGTCGGTGCCGCCTCTTAGGAGACTGTACGCCACCTCGATGTCCAGCAGATTGTCCAGCATCTGCACCTTTGCCTGGAACACAGGAGAGATGCATTGTGTAACCATATACGAGACGGCCCCCGAGGAGGAGAGAAGCATTGTGTAACCATGTACGAGCCGGCCCCTGAGGAGCAGGAGAGCAGCATTGTGTAACCATATACGAGCTGTACCGGCCCCAGAGGAGCAGGAGAGAAGTATTGTGTAACCATATACAAGCCGTCCCTGCCCCAGAGGAGCAGGAGAGCATTGTGTAATAATGTACAAACTACGCTAGCCCCCGAGGAGCAGGAGAGCATGGTGTAATAGGAGAGGAGCCCACTGACCTGGATGTAGTCCACATTATTCAGGAGAGGTGGCTTTTTCATTCCAAAGTCATGGGGGATTAAGGTGTAGAAGCGATTGGACAGATCCAGTAACCGAGCCTCCGTGGCGCTGTCAGATACCGCCTGAAACAAAAGCAAAGAAGCTGGAGTGGCTCCATAGAGGCAAGCTTGTGTGTGACGGCGTCCACCACGTGCGGGTAGAGAAGATCCCAGACCTCGGCCTCACCTGCTGCACCTCGTTCAGGATGGAGTAGGCGCTCTGAATCTGACGCTTACTCAGTTTGCCTAACGGCATCTTTTGGAGGTCAATCTGAAAGACAGAAAGAGACAGATGGATGATGCCATTCGGGCCATGTTTCATCTCTATAGAAATGTAAAATCGCGATAGGAAATATGACCACAATATCTTCCACATGGTAGTAAAGATATCCTGAAAATTGGGGATCTCAAAATTCTCAAAGACCTAGCAACATCGCATGACCAGCCCCACCACCAAGGGGAGGTCCGAGCGGCCCTACCACCGAGGGGCCATTAACACGTAATAAAACCAAATTAACATCCAGGAGCATTAGAAATCAATATACAATCAGCAGTTATTAACAAAGATTTGTATGCCCCGGAACCCCCACCCCCCCTCCCAACTAACAGTGCTCTACTATATCCATTATACTCCAGACATGTGAGGTAGCAAAGGCGTAATCTAGTTTAAGGCACATATTAGGAAATTAGGACGAACATCCGGTCTGAATGTCCCGCTGTAGGCTAATTTTCTATACAAAATGTATCCTGTCTTTGATCAAATCAAAGGAGGCTAATCCCGGAGAGTCCAGCCAGCACCCCCATATTTTTTCAAATGATCCTGGTCGCCCCCTCTTCAAATAAATATGCTTCTCCATCGTAATCACAAAGTTGAGGTTATTAATGTATTCTCTGCATGTGGGCACCTTATCAGAGATCCGGTGGGAGGTAATCTACTCCTGGCCGCAAACAACATTCTAGCAATAGTGAGCTTCATCCCCATTCACGCCATCCATATATCCCAGTGTACAGACTATCGGATCCCTTGGGATCTCCACCTCAGTCACTAAGCAAATAATATTGAGTACAATGATCCAATATGCCTGCAGACACAGACACGTCCAAAGCATATGCACAATATCTGCGTCATCTCATGTACACTTAGGGCATTTGGAATCGTCTCGTATATGCAAGTCAAACAAGCAAGTGTTCTATATGCTCTATAAAGAACATACAGTATCTGCGATAAGCACTTTGGCTCGCTAAGAGATAATTTAGGAATCATTTGTATAATCGAGTCCCACCTCTCCTGTGATGGGCCGCAACTGTGCTCCCACTTTGGTAATGCAGTCATTGAGTGTTTAGACAGAAGTCCGCCATATATGACAGATGGGGGAGTAAATCGTACATTCTGTTATACCCCTGAATTGTTTAAGTTTGTTCCAAATTTTAACCATGAGCAATATAGTGGGGCATTTAGAGGTATAGGCTCCAGCCTCTAGATTAGAGATTACTGATCCCCGTCCCACCAGGAAGGGAAGTATTTTCCCCACTGGGTTATTCGCTTTACAATTAGCTCCTCCTGCCAAATGCTGACACTGGGATGACAAGTAGTATAGCGAGGGGTTGGGTAAGGCCAGTCCCCCCTCATCCTTAGGCCTCTGCAGATGTTCCAGCTTGATACGTGCACTCCGTTGGTGCCAAATAAATTCCCTGAAGACAGCATTGATCTTATGGAATCTGTTCTGGGGAATCCAGATTGGGGCATTGAGAAGAATATATAGTAACTGCAGCATAAGTACCATTTGTATTAAATTCACCCTTCCCACCATGGAGAGATGTAATTTGGACAAGGCTGGGCACATCCAGGTTTGACGTGTCTCTCCTTGCATAATCTGAAGAGTATGGATCAGACACCAGGACGTGGGGGTAGTTGGCAAGAGGATAGAAAGGCAACAACCCAGCAGCTGCCGGGATCTGCTCCTTTGTGTAAGGACAGCTTGACCCCTATAATATGGCTTCCAGCGACAATCAGCGCGCTCTCCCTCCCTCCTGGGCGCGCTCCCCCTCCCTCCTGGGCACTCTCCCCCCTCCCTCCTGGGCACTCTCCCCCCTCCCTCCTGGGCACTCTCCCCCCTCCCTCCTGGGCACTCTCCCCCCTCCCTCCTGGGCACTCTCCCCCCTCCCTCCTGGGCACTCTCCCCCCTCCCTCCTGGGCACTCTCCCTCCTCCCTCCTGGGCACTCTCCCTCCTCCTTACACTGTGCTGTCTCTTTCCCCCCGTGCGACATTTCTTTTCCCTTGTGTGTTGAGGAGCCGCAGCACCAGCCTGTGTTCCCAGAGTGGGAAGCAATTGGGAGGAGGTGCAGAAGCAGGATGGGTCCACCCCGAAGGGTATGACGGAGCAGACCCACGTGCAGGCAATAATGACTGCCTGCAATGTGGGCAGTGTCTCAGATGTCCTATAGGTGGCGCTATTTTGTTTGACTGATTAACCAAACTTATGGGCTTCTTCACATTCGAGTTTAACTGTGCTTTCAAAAAGTCCTATAGGTGGCGCTATTTTCTGGAGAAACTTACAGACACAGACCGGAGAGGGCTTTTATACAATAGATAAGCAAAAGCAAAGTACCTCAAACTCCACCATGGCTTTCTTCATGCTCTCCACATCAAATATCATCTTGATGAGCTCCTGCACCGGTTTGGGAAGTTTAGATTTGGCACCGGCTCCTTCTGAGAGTTTCTTCACCACGTCTTCCTCCTGCAAAAGCCAAGAACGTTGTACTGGAGGAAGCAGAAATGTAATAATCACTAATGAAGTCGGGGTAGACTCCACAATTACATACCTGCCCATAATCTATTTCCAGTGGGTAGAACCTGTTGGGGTACTTGGTGAAGTTGGTGGAGTGCCAGGCATTCCCTGTCTTCTCTTGGTACAGGTTCAGGAAATGATCTATGGCGTCTTCTTTGGAAGTCATAGACTCCAGTTTATGACTTCCAATGGTCGTTCCCACGCGACCCCAAGAACGAAACACCCAATACCTGCAAAATGCACCAGAGAACATTCCTTACCCGCCTTGTGTGGGTACATCGGGCAATGCCACTCTCCCAGGAGTGATGGTGGATTCCCCCCGGTCTGCCCGCCAATCGTGCCCCACAGACCTAGAGTCTCGGTCGTGCTCGATCAGCTGAAGTTTGTAGTAGGAGTTTGTCCCTCGGGTTATATCCACCAGGCCCAGGGTGGCGCTGAAGATCTTGCCACTCTTTTCCAGCACGTGGCATGAATTTTCCAGTCCTAAAATTAAAAAAAAAAAAAAAGATTTTTGCGTACTGTAAAATCTTTCTAGGAGCCTTCATTGGCGGACACAGGACCATGTGTGTATGCTGCTGCCACTAGGAGGTGACAATAAGCAATAAATCATGGTCCTGTGTCCCCCAATGAAGCGAGAGAAAAGGACATTTTTGTACACTCACCATAAAATCTCTCAGAGCCTTTATTGGGGGACACAGGATCATGATTTCTTGCTTAGTGTCGCCTCCTAGTGGCAGCAGCGCACACCCATGGTCCTGTGCATGCCAATAAAGGTTCCCAAAATGAGATTTTTTTGCTAAGTATACAAAAATCTCCTTTTCTCCATTGCTTCATTGGGGGACACAAGACCATGATTATTTGCTTAGTGTCGCCTCCAAATGGCAGCAGCATACACCCACGGTCATGTGTCCGCCAATGAAGTGTAAGTATGTTCCCTGTTAAATATTGGGCCACCATTGTTGCAGCAAACAGCTGTTGTTGGGGGTGTCGGACCCTCAAGGATCCCCAAGGACAGGTCATTTTGATATATACAATGAACGACACCTTTAATTTGCCACCATGGAATATACCCGAGGTCACTGCTGCTCACCGGATTCTGGGTCCACCGCTGCACCTCCTTTTACCGTCAACTTCATTTTTTTCTCCAATTTGTTTTCTCCTGAGAATATAAAATAGTTATGCCACAGGCAAAGCACAGCTTATACCATCACAATATATTGTATATAAGAGGGATATGGGGGGGTCCTGGATGTGGAGGGCCTGCATGGAAACTTCATCAACTTGTCCACAAGGAAGACGGCCATGACGGTATCCAAGTCACGGACGGCTGAACTCACCCTGCTCCTCCTTCACTTTCTTCCCAGTGCTGGATTTGGGTTTGGGCTTGGCCTCCACCTCAGACTTGACCTCGGCACCCCAGGGTGAGATCCCGTGCTGGGTCAGAAGCTCCTGCACGCTCTTCCCAGACTGCAGCTCGTTGAGGAAATCTTCACTCACCACTCGCAAGTTGGCGGCTTTGACGTCTTCCATCTTCTTACTCATCTTCTCCACCTCCTCTGCAGATGGTGAACACACAAACAGGTGAGAGGAGAAATCGTTATTCCTGGACACAGGGAAAGGCGGTAAGGGGAGAGGACAGAGGAGCCGAAAGGAGCGAGTGGAGGGGAGGGACAGAGGAAGCCGAAAGGAGCGAGTGGAGGGGAGGGACAGAGGAGCCGAAAGGAGCGAGTGGAGGGGAGGGACAGAGGAGCCGAAAGGAGCGAGTGGAGGGGAGGGACAGAGGAGCCGAAAGGAGCGAGTGGAGGGGAGGGACAGAGGAGCCGAAAGGAGCGAGTGGAGGGGAGGGACAGAGGAGCCGAAAGGAGCGAGTGGAGGGGAGGGTCAGAGGAGCCGAAAGGAGCGAGTGGAGGGGAGGGTCAGAGGAGCCGAAAGGAGCGAGTGGAGGGGAGGGTCAGAGGAGCCGAAAGGAGCGAGTGGAGGGGAGGACAGAGGAGCCGAAAAGGCTGAGGGGGAAAGAGAAAGGCTAGTGGCAGAGATGAAGGGGCTAAAACAAGAGCAGCAGACAATGGTACAGCTGAGAGACGTCATAACAAGTTCTGTTGGGGCAGAGAAGCAGAGTGCGCCTCCTCCCTGCAGTTCACCCTCCTGCATATGGTCATGTATCAGCCCGCGCTCTGGCATCAGAGGACAGATCACACTGTGACTTGGTACTTACTTGAGGAACTTATGCAAACAGTGGCCTTATTCACAGATCCAGTAGACTTCCCACCCAGCTCCTCAATCAAAGCCTTTATTTCCTCTTTGTTCTTGGACAGTTTACCAACAACCAGAACCACCATCTTCGTCAGTGGTTTTCCTATTAATGAAAATGAATAGGTTTATCTTCGGGTGTCAGCAGTGAAACATCCATTCATCACTATACAAAAAGTGCAAAACCAAAATCCACAGGGGGGCGCCGCTCACCTTCAGGTAACGGCTCTTCTTTAACAGCCGGTGCGGTAGTGACCGGAGCGGAGATCGGAGCCGGGGCGGCGGGAGGGAAGGCGCGATCCTGTCTTTTAAACTTGAACTTCTTCAAATACGGAACCTCATGGAACTCCTGTATACAAGAAACACAAGACAAAGGAGTCACTGAGTGACAACAGGGGCAGTATTATAGTAGCTATATTCTTGTATATAGGGGCAGTATTATAGTAGCTATATTCTTGTACATAGGGGCAGTATTATAGTAGTTATAGTCTTGTATATAGGAGCAGTATTATAGTAGTTATATTCTTGTATATAGGAGCAGTATTATAGTAGTTATATTCTTGTACATAGGAGCAGTATTATAGTAGTTATATTCTTGTATATAGGAGCAGTATTATAGTAGTTATAGTCTTGTATATAGGGGCAGTATTATAGTAGTTATATTCTTATATATAGGAGCAGTATTATAGTATATTCTTGTATATAGGGGCAGTATTATAGTAGTTATATTCTTGTATATAGGGGCAGTATTATAGTAGTTATATTCTTGTATATAGGGGCAGTATTATAGTAGCTATATTCTTGTATATAGGGGCAGTATTATAGTAGTTATATTCTTGTACATAGGAGCAGTATTATAGTAGTTATATTCTTGTACATAGGGGCAGTATTATAGTAGTTATATTCTTGTACATAGGGGCAGTATTATAGTAGCTATATTCTTGTACATAGGGGCAGTATTATAGTAGCTATATTCTTGTACATAGGAGCAGTATTATAGTAGTTATATTCTTGTACATAGGAGCAATATTATAGTAGTTATATTCTTGTACATAGGAGCAGTATTATAGTAGTTATATTCTTGTACATAGAGGCAGTATTATAGTGGTTATATTCTTGTACATAGGAGCAGTATTATAGTAGTTATATTCTTGTACATAGGAGCAGTATTATAGTAGTTATATTCTTGTACATAGGAGCAGTATTATAGTAGTTATATTCTTGTACATAGGGGCAGTATTATAGTAGTTATATTCTTGTACATAGGAGCAGTATTATAGTAGTTATATTCTTGTATATAGGGGCAGTATTATAGTAGTTATATTCTTGTACATAGGGGCAGTATTATAGTAGTTATAGTCTTGTACATAGGAGCAGTATTATAGTAGTTATATTGTATATAGGAGCAGTATTATAGTAGTTATATTCTTGTAGATAGGGGGCGGTTTATAGTAATTATATTCTTGTACATATGGGTAAAAAAAACAAAAAACAAATAGTGAGCGCCCCTACGATGCTGAGACTGGATTGTATAACACCTTGTTCTTTACCTTCGGTATGACCCAGTCCTTTCTGTTGGGGTTCTGGGTTTTGGCCACACATTTAGTCCAGGCGCTGATGTCTCCGGTGCAGTAATAAGCGTCGGTCTTGAACACAAACTGTCCTTTACATTCTTCACAAGGGAGCAGAGCACCGAACGCCATGCCGTCTGCCACCCGGTCCACGATCTACGGCATCACAAGGGTGAAAACGGATCAGTGCGGATCACACACTTGCCAATAATAAAGAGAATTTTGTTTACGTACCGTAAAAAGAGAATTTTGTTTACGTACCGTAAATTCTTTTTTCTTGAATCATCAATGGGAGACCCAGACAATGGGGTTTAGGGCACTGCCCTCCAGAGGCCACACTAGGTACTACAAGAACTGTAGACACCGCCCCCTCCGCTTATAAACCCCTACCGCAGGGAACATCCTCAGTTTGGTTCATAAGCTGCGAGGAGACAACAGAAAACCACACCCGAAACCTCGGGAAGACACCGTGAACAGACGGTTCAACAACCCGGATAAACTGCCCCAACAGAGGACAGATCAACCGTAACATACAACGGAACACTGGGTGGGTGCTGGGTCTCCCATTGATGATTCAAGAAAAAAGAATTTACGGTACGTAAACAAAATTCTCTTTTTTCTGATCATCATAATGGGAGACCCAGACAATGGGGATGTCCTAAAGCAATACCCCAGGGCGGGAAAAAGTTCCTCAAAAGACGTTTGCATACGCGGTCCCCGTCAAAGGTGGGCAACCGCCGCCTGGAGGACCCGCCTGCCCAAACTTGCATCCGCAGAGGCATGGGCATGCACCATATAGTGCTTAGAGAAGGTGTGCAGGCTAGACCAAGTGGCCGCCTGACACACCTGCAGAGCAGAGGCGCGATGTCGCAAGGCCCAGGAGGCACCGACAGCTCTTGTCGAGTGTGCCTTCAAGCCTACCGGAAGAGGCAAACCAGAAGACCGGTAAGCCTCTTGAATGGGTGCCTTGATCCATCTGGCCAAGGTTGATTTTGACGCCGCTGACCCCTTACAGCGACCTGCCATCAGTACGAACAAGGAGTCCGAACTCCGGAAGGAGGCAGTTCTGGACACATAAATGCGTACAGCCCGTACGAGGTCCAGAGTGTGGAGGTCGCGCTCAATCTGATGAACAGGAGCGGGACAAAATGATGGGAGCACAATCTCCTGGTTCAAATGAAAAGTGGAAACCACTTTAGGAAGGAATTCCGCCCGCGGGCGCAATACCACCTTGTCTTGGTGAACCACCAGAAAGGGTGACTTGCACGATAGTGCCGCCAGTTCAGAGACCCGTCTCAGGGACGTAATAGCCACCAGAAAGACCACTTTCTGTGACAAATAAGCAAGAGAGACCTCTCTCAATGGTTCAAAAGGTGGTTTCTGCAAAGCCGCCAAGACCATGTTGAGATCCCAAGGGTCCAGAGGTCGCCTATACGGCGGAACCACTCGAGACACCCCTTGGATAAATTGACGCACCTTTGGGAGGAGCGCCAAGCGCCTGTCGAACAATACAGACAGTGCTGATACCTGACCCTTCAGAGAACTGAGGGAAAGGCCCAACTCCAAACCTGACTGTAAGAAAGCCAATAGGGTCGGGATCGACAAGGGCCAAGGTGCATGTCCCCCAGAGGAGCACCAGGCGAAAAAGACTTTCCACGTTCTGTGGTAACTCTTCCGTGACGTGGGCCGTCTAGCTCTGTTCATGGTGGAAACAACCGCAGGAGAGAAGCCCCTGGATGTTAAGAGCCAGGCCTCAAGAGCCATGCAGTCAATCTGAGGGCCCTGGAATTGGGACGGAAGAAGGGGCCCTGCGCGAGAAGATCTGCGCGATCTGGAAGAGCCCACCGGTGTCCGCCGGACAGTTGCCACAGATCCGGATACCAGGACCTCCTCGGCCAATCCGGAGCCACTAGAATGGCTGTTTGACATTCCGTCTTGATTTTCCACAGGACCTTGGACATCAGTGCCAGGGGCGGGAAAACGTATGGCAGGTGAAAATCTGACCAACTCAGGACTAGAGCATCTGCCCCCAGAGACTGAGGGTCCCACGATCTCGCCATGTATTGTGGCACCTGATGATTCAGCCGTGAGGCCATCAGATCCACATCCGGAGTCCCCCATCTGATGCAGATGTCCCGGAAGACGTCCGGATGGAGAGACCATTCTCCGGCGTCCATCCCCTGTCGGCTCAGGTAATCTGCCTCCCAGTTCTCGACCCCTGGGATGTAGACTGCGGAAATCAAGCAGCTGTTGGCTTCCACCCATGATAGAATGCGGTGGACCTCCGCTAGAGCCTGTGCACTTCTGGTTCCTCCTTGGTGATTTATATAGGCGACCGTCGTCGCATTGTCGGACTGAACCCGAATCGGTTGTCCGGATAGGAACCTCCGAAAGGCCAGAAGTGCGAGATAGACCGCCCTGAGCTCCAGCACGTTGATCTGCAACGTTGTCTCTGAGCTTGTCCAGAGACCTTGAGCTCTGTGGTGCAAGAACACCGCGCCCCAGCCCTTCAGGCTGGCGTCGGTGGTCACCACTAACCACGATGGCTTCAGGAAGGATCGTCCCTTTGACAAGTGACTCGGCTGAAGCCACCACTGCAGAGCATCCCTGGTCGGCTGGGAGAGGACCACCAGCTGATTCAGAGAGGACGTCCTCTTGTCCCACCTCTGGAGGATTTCCAGTTGCAGAGGACGGAGGCGAAACTGTGCGAAGGACACCGCCTCTATTGCTGCCACCATGCGTCCCACCAGCTTCATCAATACCCGTAGGGATGAATGAGGTGATCTGAGGATATCGTGTACTCCTGACTGAATGGCCAGTTGTTTGGCTCGAGGCAGGGACACTAGAGCAGAGTACGTATGGAAGTCCATGCCCAGGTACGTCAGTGACTGGGTTGGGATCAGAGTGGACTTCTGGATGTTGAGAAGCCACCCGAACTGCTCCAGAGACTGCATGGTCGCCTGCAGGCTCCGCTGACACAGGTGTTCCGATGGCGCTCTGACCAGCAGGTCGTCTAAATAAGGAATGACGGCGTGTCCCTGCGCATGCAGTAAGGCCATCATCGATGCCATCACTTTCGTGAACACCCGGGGAGCCGAGGCCAACCCGAAGGGTAGCGCCACGAATTGGAAGTGCTCTTCCCCCACTGCAAATCTCAGCCATCGTTGATGAGACGGCGCAATGGGCACGTGAAGGTAAGCGTCGCGGATGTCTATGGACGCTAGGAAGTCGCCCTGCGACACAGCCGCGATCACGGAGCGCAGGGATTCCATGCGGAACTTCCGAACCAACACATGCCGGTTGAACAGCTTGAGGTCCAGAACCGGGCGGAAGGAGCCGTCCTTCTTCGGGACGATAAAGAGGTTGGAGTAAAAACCCCTGAACCTCTCCCCAGTGGGTACTGGGACCACCACTCTGTCTCTGCGGAGTCCCTCCAACACCAGATAAAAAGCCTGAGCCTTTTCTGGAGACGGAACAGACCGATGGAATCGGTGTGTGGGTTGTGATGACAGCTCTATCCTGTATCCTCTTGAGACTACGTCTCGGACCCACTGATCTTGGATGTGGAGTCGCCATATGTCTTGAAATTGAGACAGGCGACCCCCAACCTGTGGGGAGGCAGGAAGAGGGAGCGAGTCATGCGGAAGAGGGTTTGGGAGCGGCAGTTGTTGTACCTGCCGACTTCTTCTGGCGGCTCTTGGGACGCCACTGCTGAGAAGGCTTGGCCCCACGGTCCGCGCGAGCGGAAGACGCTGACGGCTGTGCGCTGGGACGAAAGGACCACTGTTTAGGGTTCCTCTTCACAGTATACCTAGGCTTAGGCCTGTTCTGTGGAATCTTGGACTCCGTAGAGTCTCTGATCAACTTGTCCAGCTCGGCACCAAACAGCCTGTCACCAGAAAAAGGAAGATTCTGCAGAATCTTCTTTGACGTGGCATCTGAGTCCCATAGACGTAGCCACAACAATCTGCGGATCGCTATCGCATTGGCCGAAGCCACAGCTGAGCGAGTGGCAGTCTCCAGGGACGCCGTCCTGGCATAATCTGCATAAGCCTTTGCTCTCTCTGTAAGTGCCAGGACTTCAGAGTTGAAACCTGCCAGGCCAGCAATACCATCCAGACAGGATGTGATCGCCTGCAGAGTCCAGACCGCAGCAAAACTCGGGGCAAATGAAGACCCCACAGCCTCATAAGACGACTTGGCGAGTTGTTCGACCTGTCTGTCTGTTGCATCCTTCAGTGAGGAGCTATCAGAGGCAGAGAAGAGGGAGCGTGCAGCAATCCTGGTCATGGAAGCGTCCACTTTCGGGGACTGCGACCACTCCTGAAGCACCTCCTGAGGAAAGGGAAAGCGGTTGTCCTTGTATTTGCGGACATAACGCCGTCCAGGGTGTACCCTGGGAGCTCTAACCACCCTTTCAAAGTTAGTATGGTCCAAAAAGGAACCACATGGTCTAGCCTCAGGTTGTAACCACTGATAGACCTCCTTCGGGTGCACGGCTGTCTCCTGAGGGGGTAACCCGAGGCGTAAAGTCTCGTTGATGGAGGACACCAGATCCTCCACCCCTTCAGCTGGTTCAGACACCGACCCGAGGGTTGAACCCCCATCATCCTCGTCACTGTCAGCGTGACGCTCCTCCTCAGAGAGGACCTGGAGTTCGGGTGACTCATCCCGGCGAGCCCGCTTAAGGGGTCTCACGGTGGAAGATGGAGACACCCGGGGGTAGCTTGAAGGAGCAACTGGAGCATCCAGTCTCCTTGTCAGTGCCTCCAGGGATTGCGACATGGAGGACAATTGGGATAACAGAGAAGCATTAATCTCGCTTTGTTTCTCCCATGGCCCTGGGATCACCTGAACCTCAGGGTGTAGCACCGGAGCTGCTGACTCAGCAGTGACAGTCCGGGCTTCTGGACGTCCGCAATTATTGCAGGACCCCTCCACCAGTGTTCCTGTGCATGTAGTGCAGACAGGGGTGGTACTGGCCGCCTTAGTAGCGCCTTTCTTCCCTGAGGACATACCCACGGCAGGGGAATATCAAACAGGAGAAAATTCACCGGAAACCGGTGGCTTACCAACCGCTGCACAGCGGTGGTGAAGGGAGCGGTGTGTGTGTGGCCTCCGCGAGGAAAGAAGACCTGGTCTCCCCTGGAGTGCAGCAGAGCAGGCTCCAACGATCCCAGCAGGAAAGTGAGGGGAAAAGATGGCCGCCGCTGTAGAAGCAGAGGGCGGGGCCGAAACACGCGGGAAGCACACACACACGCCCATCCAGGTCACATGGGCCGCTCCACATCTCTCCCGGCCGCCATTACAATACAATGTAAGCGCCGGGGCCCGCAGCGCGGGAGGTATAAACATAAATACCCAGGCTCACAGACAAAGTCTGAAGCCCACAGCCGCAGCCCCTGTGACACACAGGGCGGTCAGCCAGGGTGACCCCAGCACAGGGTACACCCGCAGATCCGCGGACCCGAAGGCAACGCGCGGTCTGAGTGTCATGAACACACTAGTGCCAGACACTGCCCCCAGGCACACCGGAGACACCGAAGTATCTCAGTGCCGGTCCGGTCTGTAAGCACCATAATATGGGAGGCCTCGGACGGGGGTTCAGCACCAGTCCGGTCTGTAAGCACCATTTAGGGAGGCCTCGGACTGGGCTGGCTCTAGTCCGGTCTGTAAGCACCATTTAGGGAGGCCTCGGACAGAGCTGACTCCAGTCCGGTCTGTAAGCACCATTTAGGGAGGCCTCGGACGGAGCGGAGCTGTGCAAGGCTCCTATCTCCCACTTCCCAGAGCCCCCAGGGGGGATGGGAAGGAGCACGGCAGCGTACCGGGAGACACAGTGTGCCCAGGCACTAGGCCCTCCGGTACCTCGACCTGCGTGTTCCTCAAGGGTTAACAGGGAGACTGCCGGAGGTCCCTGACTGGGACCTTCTTTTACCTTGTCTTCATACGCCATCACGAAAGCTGTGAGAATGCAATGAAGTGCAAGCAAAGCGTGTGGTACCTCCGAGCACACTAAGTCTAAAACTGAGGATGTTCCCTGCGGTAGGGGTTTATAAGCGGAGGGGGCGGTGTCTACAGTTCTTGTAGTACCTAGTGTGGCCTCCGGAGGGCAGTGCCCTAAACCCCATTGTCTGGGTCTCCCATTATGATGATCAGAAAATTCTTTTTTCTTTAATCATCAATGGGAGACCCAGACAATGGGGTTTAGGGCACTGCCCTCCGGAGGTCACACTAGGTACTACAAGTTTGTAGACACCGCCTCCTCCGCTTATAAACCCCTACCGCAGGGAACATCCTCAGTTTGGTCTACAAGCTGCGAGGAGGAAATAAACCACACCCGAAACATAGGGAAGAATGCCGTGCACAGACGGTTCAACAACCCGGCAAACACTGTCTCAACAGAGAACAGAGCAAATGCAAAACATGCAAAGGAACAACTGGGTGGGTGCTGGGTCTCCCATTGATGATTAAAGAAAAAAGAATTTACGGTACGTAAACAAAATTCTCTTTTTTCTGGTCATCATAATGGGAGACCCAGACAATGGGGATGTCCTAAAGCAATACCCCAGGGCGGGAAGAGTTCCTCAACAAGACGGATAACACATGGTTCCCTTTTAAAGGTGGGCAACCGCCGCCTGGAGAACCCGCCTGCCCAAACTTGCATCCGCAGAGGCATGGGCATGCACCATATAGTGCTTAGAGAAAGTGTGCAGGCTGGACCAAGTGGCCGCCTGACACACCTGTAGAGCAGACGCTCTATGTCGCAAAGCCCAGGAAGCACCTACGGCTCTGGTAGAGTGAGCCTTCAATCCCACTGGGAGAGGCAAACCAGAAGTCCGGTAAGCCTCCTGGATGGAAGCCTTAATCCATCTGGCCAATGTCGATTTCGACGCCGCGGACCCCTTACAGCGACCTGTCGTAAGAACAAATAAGGAATCCGAACTCCTAAAGGAGGCGGTCCTAGACACAAATGCGTATAGCTCTCACGAGATCCAGAGTATGGAGGTCGCGTTCAACCTGATGAACGGGAGCGGGGCAAAATGATGGGAGAACAATCTCCTGGTTCAGGTGGAAAGTTGAAACCACCTTCGGTAAGAATTCTGGCCGTGGACGCAACACCACCTTGTCTTGGTGAACCACCAGAAAGGGTGACTTGCACGATAGTGCAGCCAATTCTGAGACCCTCCTCAGAGATGTAATCGCCACCAGAAAGGTCACTTTCTGGGATAGACGAGATAGAGAAACCTCCCTTAGAGGCTCAAACGGCGGTTTCTGCAATGCCGCCAGGACCATGTTAAGGTCCCAAGGGTCCAGAGGTCTCCTGTAGGGCGGAACCATCCGCGACACCCCCTGCAGAAATTGACGGACCTTCGGGAGGAGCGCCAATCGCCTGTCAAACAGCACAGAAAGTGCTGATACTTGACCTTTCAAAGAGCCAAGGGATAATCCCAATTCCAAACCCGACTGTAGGAAAGCCAACAACGTCGGGATGGACAAGGGCCACGGAGACCGTCCGCCAGAGGCACACCAAGTAAAAAAGATTTTCCACGTTCTGTGGTACATCTTCCTGGAAACTGGCTTCCTAGCCCGATTCATAGTGGCAACCACCGTAGGGGAGAAACCCCTGGATGTCAGCAGCCAGGCCTCAAGAGCCATGCAGTCAATCTGAGGGCCCTGGAATTGAGGTGGAAGAATGGGCCTTGCGCGAGTAAATCTGCGCGTTCTGGAAGAGCCCACCTGTGTCCGCCTGACAGTTGCCACAGGTCCGGATACCAGGACCTCCTGGGCCAGTCTGGAGCCACTAGAATGGCTACCCTGCATTCCGACCTGATTTTCCACAGCACCCTGGGAATCAGAGCCAGAGGCGGGAACACATATGGTAGATGGAATCTGGACCAAGTCAAGATCAGGGCGTCCGCTCCCAGAGACTGGGGGTCCCATGATCTCGCCATGTATTGTGGAACCTGATGATTCAGCCGTGAGGCCATCAGATCCACGTCCGGAGTGCCCCATCTGCTGCAGATGTCCTGGAAGACGTCTGGATGAAGAGACCACTCTCCGGCGTCCATCCCCTGCCTGCTCAGATAGTCGGCCTCCCAGTTTTCGACCCCTGGGATGTGAACTGCGGAGATCAGGCAGTTGTTGTCCTCCGCCCAGGATAGGATGCGGTGGACTTCGGCCAGCGCCTCTGCACTCCTGGTTCCTCCTTGATGATTTATATAAGCGACGGCCGTCGCATTGTCGGACTGAACCCGAATGGGTTGTCCTGAGAGGAATCTCTGAAAAGCCAGGAGTGCCAGATAGATCGCCTTGATCTCCAGTACGTTGATCTGCAACGCCGACTCTGACTGAGTCCAGAGGCCTTGGGCCCTGTGGTGCAAGAACACCGCCCCCCAGCCCTTCAGACTGGCGTCGGTGGTCACCACTAACCATGACGGTTTGATGAAGGACCGGCCCCGAGACAAGTGATGTGGCTGTAGCCACCACTGCAGGGAATCCCTGGTCGGTAGGGAAAGTGTCACCAGCCGATTCAGAGAGATCGTCCTCTTGTCCCACCTGCGGAGAATCTCCAGCTGAAGAGGACGGAGGCGAAATTGTGCGAACGGCACCGCCTCTATTGCTGCCACCATGCGCCCCACCAGCTTCATCAACACCCGTAGGGATGATTGTGGTGACAGGAGGACTGCTTGTACTCCTGATTGGATCGCCATCTGTTTGACTCGTGGCAGAGATACCAGGGCTGAGGCTGTGTTGAAGTCCATGCCCAGATATGTCAAAGACTGGGTCGGAACTAGCGTTGACTTCTGAATATTGAGGAGCCAACCGAACTGTTCCAGAGACCGCATGGTCACATCCAGGCTCTCTTGACAGAGGTGTTCTGATGGCGCCCTGACCAGCAGGTCGTCTAAATAGGGAATGACGGCATGTCCCTGCATGTGCAGGAGAGCCATCATGGAGGCCATCACTTTTGTGAACACCCGCGGTGCCGAGGCCAACCCGAACGGCAGCGCCACAAATTGGAAGTGTTCTTCCCCCACTGCGAATCGCAACCAGCGCTGATGAGCCGGTGCAATGGGCACGTGAAGGTAAGCGTCTCTGATATCTATGGACGCCAGGAAGTCCCCCTGTGACACAGCTGCGATCACGGAGCGCAGTGATTCCATACGGAACTTCCGAACCAACACGTGATGGTTGAACAACTTCAGGTCCAGTACTGGGCGGAAGGATCCGTCCTTCTTCGGGACGATAAAGAGGTTGGAGTAAAAACCCCTGAACCTCTCTCCGGAAGGCACCGGTATCACCACTCCGTCCCTGCGGAGACCCTCCAACACCTGGTAAAAAGCCTGAGCCTTTTCCGGTGATGGGACCGACCGATGGAATCGGGATATCGGCTTTGACGTCAGCTCTATCCTGTACCCTCGCGAGATCATGTCTCGAACCCACTGATCTTGAACGTGAAGTAGCCACTTGTCCTGAAAGCGAGACAAGCGGCCCCCCACCTGTGGGGAGGCAGGATGAGAGAGCGAGTCATGTAGAGGCGGGTTTGGGGGTGGCGGCTGCCGCCCCCGCCGGCTTCTTTGGACGACTCTTAGAGCGCCACTGAGAAGCGGGCTTGCCCCCTCGGTCCGTGCGAGCGGACGATGCTGATGACTGCGAGCTGGAACGAAAGGACCACTGCTTTGGGTTCCTTTTAACGGTATACCGTGGCTTAGGCTTATTCTGCGGTATCTTAGACTCAGCAGAATCCTTTATCAGCTTGTCCAGCTCAGTGCCAAAAAGCCTGTCACCAGCAAATGGAAGATTCTGCAAAATCTTCTTAGATGTGGCATCTGAGTCCCAAAGACGCAGCCACAACAACCTGCGGATCGCTATAGCATTGGCCGAAGCCACAGCTGAGCGAGTGGCAGTTTCCAGAGTGGCCGTCCTGGCGTAGTCCGCATAGGCCCTTGCCCTTTCGGTAAGTGCTAGGACCTCTGGACTGGATCTTGCCAGGTCAGAGATACCATCCAAGCAGGTAGTAATCGCTTGTAAGGTCCAGACCGTGGCAAAATTAGGGGCAAATGAAGACCCCACAGCCTCATAGGAAGACTTGGCGAGTTGCTCGACCTGTCTATCCGTCGCATCCTTCAGCGAGGAGCTATCAGAGGCAGAGAAAAGGGAGCGTGCAGCAATCCTGGTCATGGAAGCGTCCACCTTCGGGGACTGCGACCACTCCTGAAGCACCTCCTGGGGGAAGGGAAAGCGATTGTCCTTGGGTTTACGGACATAGCGCCGCCCAGGATGTAACCTGGGAGCTCTAACCACCCTTCCAAAATTCGTGTGGTCCATGAAGGAGCCACTTGGTCTAGCCTCTGGCCGCAGCCATTGATAGACCTCCTTCGGGTGCACCGTCACCTCCTCAGGGGGTGTCACGAGACGTAAGGTCTCGTTGATAGAGGACACCAGATCCTCCACCCCGTCTGGTGGTTCAGATATAGACACAGACCCGAAATTTGAACCCCCATCATCTTCCTCACCATCAGAGGAACGCTCCTCCTCAGAGAGAGCCTGGAGCTCGGGTGACTCCTCACGACGAGCCCGCTTAAGGGGTCTCACAGCAGAAGAGGGAGACACCCGGGGGTAACTGGACGGAGTAGCTGGGCTATCCAGCCTCCTATTAAGTGCCTCCAGGGATTGCGACATGGAGGACAGTTGAGACAACAGAGATTCATTGATCTTATTCTGAGTCTCCCATGGCCCTGAGATCACCTGAACCTCAGGGTATAGCACCGGAGCTGCTGACTCAGCAGTGCCAGCCCGGGCCTCTGGGCGTCCGCAGTTATTGCAGGACCCCTCCACCAGTGTTCCATTGCATGTAGCACAGGTAATGGTGGCCTCTGCCGCCCTAGCAGCACGCTTCCCAGCTGAGGACATCGCCACAGTAGGTGAAGATAAGCCAAATTGCAGACAACAAAACCGGGAGTCCCGGTGGCTTACCGACCGCAGTAAAGCGGTATGAGAAAGCGGTGTGTGTGTGTGACCTCCGCGACGGTTTCCGGTCTCCCCTTTGGAGTGCAGGCGCACGCTGCATACAAATCCCAGCCGGGAAGTGAGGGTAAAGATGGCCGCCGACAGTGAAACTGTGGGCGGCGCCGAAGACACGCGGGAAACACACACACACGCCCATCGATGACGTCACCGCACGGGCTGCTTCCCATCCTCCAGGCAGCCTCAGCATGAGGGAGCCGGAGCCCGCAGCGCGGGAAAAAGTGTAAAATGTTATACACAGACTGCATGCACAAAACAAACATCCGCAGCCCACGGGCTCAGCCCCTGTGACACACAGGGCGGTCAGCCAGGGTGACCCCAGCACAGGGTACACCCGCAGAACCGCGGACCCGAGGGTAACGCGCGGTCTGAGTGTCATGAAACACATAAAGTGCCAGACACTACCCCCAGGCACACAGGAGACACAGAGTGCCTCAGTGCCGGTCCGGTCTGTAAGCACCATTTAGGGAGGCCTCGGACGGGGGTGCAGCACCAGTCCGGAGTGTAAGCACCATTTAGGGAGGCCTCGGACTGGGCTGGCTCCAGTCCGGTCTGTAAGCACCATTAAGGGAGGCCTCGGACGGAGCGGAGCTGTGCAAGGCTCCCATCTCCCACTCTCCAGAGCCCCCCAGAGAGGGATGGAAAGGAGCGCAACAGCGTACCGGGAGAACACAAAGTGTCCAGGCTCTAGGCCCTCCGGTACCTCCACCTGCGTGTTCCACAAGGGTGAGCGGGGAGGCTGTCGCAGGTCCCGACTGGAACCATTTTACCTTGTCTTCATACGCCATCACGTAAGCTGTGAGAATGCAGTGAAGTGCAAGCAAAGCGTGATCCTCCGAGCACACTAAGTTTAAAACTGAGGATGTTCCCTGTGGTAGGGGTTTATAAGCGGAGGAGGCGGTGTCTACAAACTTGTAGTACCTAGTGTGACTCCGGAGGGCAGTGCCCTAAACCCCATTGTCTGGGTCTCCCATTATGATGACCAGAAAAACACAGCAATATATTCTTGGAGACTAATACTAGGTGTATGAGATGGTCATTTCTTGATCTCTTACATAATACTTGATCAATTCTACAGTTTTCTAGACCTCTGCTTGCTGTCATTTAGTAGGAGCCTCCTTTACACTAATGATTCCTTACATTGGTCTCCCCGGACGGCACCTGCTGCTTGTTAGCGATCAGCAGCTCCTTCAGATCGTTGGTGCTGCAGACTTTCTTCAGTTCATCCTTTATGTTCCAGATCAGCTCTGACTGATCCTGTGCCGGGAGGAAAGGGGGGAATTAAAAGTTAAAAAGAAACAAAAACACAAACATCACTAATCTATACATTTCATGTGGAAATAACATGGAAATGGTACAACTGCAGGCACACAGGCAGATGTTTCACATGAGCCTCTAACTCACCTTAAGCAATTTCTCCAGCTTCGATTCCTTTTCTTTCTCCTTCTTTAATTTCTTTTTGGAAACAGCAGATCCGTCTATCTCATCACCTTTCCTCTTCCTAAATGATTGTAAAAAGGTTCAACGGTCAGGACAACGAGCCAGTTCATGATAATGTATACATACATTACATTACTGATCCTGAGTTACCTCCTGTATTATACTCCAGAGCTGCACTCACTATTCTGCTGGTGCAGTCACTGTGTACATACATTACATTACTGATCCTGAGTTACCTCCTGTATTATACTCCAGAGCTGCACTCACTATTCTGCTGGTGCAGTCTCTGTGTACATACATTACATTACTGATCCTGAGTTACCTCCTGTATTATACTCCAGAGCTGCACTCACTATTCTGCTGGTGCAGTCACTGTGTACATACATTACATTACTGATCCTGAGTTACCTCCTGTATTATACTCCAGAGCTGCACTCACTATTCTGCTGGTGCCATCACTATGTACATACATTACATTACTGATCCTGAGTTACCTCCTGTATTATACTCCAGAGCTGCACTCACTATTCTGCTGGTGCAGTCACTGTGTACATACATTACATTACTGATCCTGAGTTACCTCCTGTATTATACTCCAGAGCTGCACTCACTATTCTGCTGGTGCAGTCTCTGTGTACATACATTACATTACTGATCCTGAGTTACCTCCTGTATTATACTCCAGAGCTGCACTCACTATTCTGCTGGTGCAGTCACTGTGTACATACATTACATTACTGATCCTGAGTTACCTCCTGTATTATACTCCAGAGCTGCACTCACTATTCTGCTGGTGCCATCACTATGTACATACATTACATTACTGATCCTGAGTTACCTCCTGTATTATACTCCAGAGCTGCACTCACTATTCTGCTGGGGCAGTCACTGTGTACATACATTACATTACTGATCCTGAGTTGCCTCCTGTATTATACTCCAGAGCTGCACTCACTATTCTGCTGGTGCAGTCATTGTGTACATACATTACATTACTGATCCTGAGTTGCCTCCTGTATTATACTCCAGAGCTGCACTCACTATTCTGCTGGTGCAGTCATTGTGTACATACATTACATTACTGATCCTGAGTTACCTCCTGTATTATACTCCAGAGCTGCACTCACTATTCTGCTGGGGCAGTCATTGTGTACATACATTACATTACTGATCCTGAGTTACCTCCTGTATTATACTCCAGAGCTGCACTCACTATTCTGCTGGTGCAGTCACTGTGTATATACATTACTGGTCTGGTGTTTCGTCCTGTATTAGCAGTATAGTGGTTCTGCCAGTGGTATCTCAGGACACTTGTGCAGCAGATAGCAGTGATTTGCAGATGATACAGGGGTTATTATAAATGCTCTAATTCCTCATGATATGATAATTCATTCATTAATGAAATTGATGCTGAATGGTGACACCTCTGACTCCGCACAGAGCGCCCCCTGCGGAGTTTGTTTCGTGTGACGCTCCACTCTCTAATTAGGACACTTTCCAGACGAGGTGTGACTGCTATGAGACCCAGAAGGGCCCGATCTCTATCCTCCGGGGTGGGACATGAGGGGACATTAGAGCCTCAGCGTCTAATTACTGAGCTAATTAATCAAATCAACACTCGACACCTTGGCTAATGATGGAAAGCAGCATATGCTGCCAGGAGGGGACGCTGATAAAAAGAGGACAGGAGACCGAAGACACGGGAGCCATCAGATCTCCGGGCCAGACGCCATCAGACATGGAGCAGCCCTGCAAGTCCTGTGAAGCCCATATACGAGGTTAACGTGTTTCAGGTGAGAGATCATTAACTGTGCTGACACTTTTAAAAGTTTGTTCCCAATTATATATTAAGGGTACCTTTACACGCGGCAACTTTTCTAGGAATTTCGCTGGAAACTTACTGGTTGCAGTGAAATCATGGACACATTGTTCTGTCTTGTTGCTGTGTACAAATAGAACAATATGTCCATGATTTCACTGCAACCAGTAAGTTGCCAGTGAAATTCCTAGAAAAGTTGCCGCGTGTAAAAGGTACCCTCTATAGGGTAAAAAAGTACCAATTACCGGGGTCGGACCACTGGGACCTCCAGTAATACTGTGATCAGGGCTCTCGAGGCTGCAAGCATATAACTGAGCCGTTGTTGCAGAGCTGTGTGTACATACGCAGCAGAGCCGTGCGTGCGTGCCTCCGCAGCAGAGCCGAGCGTGCGTGCCTCCGCAGCAGAGCCGAGCGTGCGTGCCTCCGCAGCAGAGCCGAGCGTGCGTGCCTCCGCAGCAGAGCCGAGCGTGCGTGCATGCCTCCGCAGCAGAGCCGAGCGTGCATGCCTCCGCAGCAGAGCCGAGCGTGCGTGCGTGCCGCAGCAGAGCAGATAAAGCGTGCGTGCCGCAGCAGAGCAGACAAAGCGTGCGTGCCGCAGCAGAGCAGACAAAGCGTGCGTGCCGCAGCAGAGCAGACAAAGCGTGCGTGCCGCAGCAGAGCAGACAAAGCGTGCGTGCCGCAGCAGAGCTGTGCATATGAATGTAGCAGAGCTGTGTGTGCGGCAGAGTGTGTGTATAATGTATTTACTGTAGAGCCATACGTGTATTATTCACTTGCTGTGGAGAAATACGAACATGAGATATTTATTCAGCTCTTGGCTACATCACTGCTGTAGAGGATAAGGCGTGTGACAACAACTCTTGGAAAAGTCAACAAACATCTGTGCCAGTTGCTGCCTCGCCCTCATTTTGCTGCCACGTTGCGACAAGGTGCACAAATTAGTCTACAGCAAATTATTCGCTTGCAATAGAAAATGCATCATATTTGGAAACATTTGTGACTGTTGCAGGTTGCAAAGTGGCATGGTATGAAATTGTTAGATGCGATGTCACAATGTAACACAAATGTCGCTGTGCAGCCCAAGTCTTAATGAAGCGTCAGTGCTTATGCTCAATCACTGCTGCATTTAGGCTGCCTTCAGATTTGCAGATGCCTCCGCAGCGTTTTGCGGAGGCATCTGCAAGCATCTGCATGCAGACCGCTGCCCCTATGTTTATAATGGAGCGCACGGCGGTCTGCAGATGCTTGCAGACTGCCGTGCGCTCCCATTGCCCGCCATATGTGATCTGTGCGCAGGCGGATGCCTGCGCACAAATCACACACTCTCGCCCGCACCAGGGACGCGACATGTTGCGTCCCTGGTGCGGGCGAGAGTGTGTGATTTGTGCGCAGGCATCCGCCTGCGCACAGATCACATATGGCGGGCAATGGGAGCGCACGGCAGTCTGCAAGCATCTGCAGACCGCCGTGCGCTCCATTATAAACATAGGGGCTGCGGTCTGCATGCAGATGCCTCCGCAAAACGCTGCGGAGGCACCTGCAAATCTGAAGGCATCCTTATACATGGGGCCACACTGATCTAGATGCCATTATTTATCATATGCATTTTTAAGGAGTACCCCTTTAAGAGCATTAATTGCAGATATTTGTATACTGCACCAAAAGGCTGCAATATGTCACTTCTGCATGACAGTGCAGGCCCCGGACAGTGGTCAGTATGGAGGATAGTGTAGGGTGGTATCTCATGCCACAATTTAGCCACTTTTATCAGGGGATAACATGGCCCTATGCACGTGCACACTCATCAGGTCTGCATGTGTCCATAGCCCAGCACCTGAGATCTATACTGTACTGCAGGGCCAGGTACATATCCCCAATATGTGTCCATGATCCCCTATTGTGAGGGTCTAACACTAGCATGGGGTTTCAGCAACCTGCAGCACAACAACTCCCAGCATGCCTCTAATAGAATCCTTTAAGAACTGTGTCAGACATTTCATGGTTTGATTATGGACTGTGATGCACGGACCGGCCGCTGATCTCCAGGTCTGGCTCTCTCCTGGTTCTCCTACCTCTCGGATCGCTCCTTCACTGTATCTTTTGCCGGCTCCTCTTGCCCTTCTGTCAGGATTCCTCAGGGTTTAGTCCTAGATCTCCTCCTCTTACTGTCGGGGTTCCTCTGGGTTCAGTTTTAGGTCCCTTCCTCTTATTGTTGTGGTTCTTCAGGGTTCAGTCCTAGGTCTCCTCCTCTTACAGTTGGGGTTCCTCAGGGTTCAGTCCTAGGTCTCCTCCTCTTACAGTTGGGGTTCCTCAGGGTTCAGTCCTAGGTCTCCTCCTCTTACAGTTGGGGTTCCTCAGGGTTCAGTCCTAGGTCTCCTCCTCTTATTGTCATGGTTCTTCAGGGTTCAGTCCTAGGTCTCCTCCTCTTATTGTAGGGGTTCCTCAGGGTTCAGTCCTAGGTCTCCTCTTCTTATTGTCAGGGTTCCTCAGGGTTCAGTCCTAGGTCTCCGCTTATTGTCGGAGTTTCTCAGGGTTCACTCCTAGGTCTTCTCTTATTGTCGGGGCTCCTGAGGGTTCAGTTTTAGGTATTCTTTTATTGTAGAGGTTCTTCAGGGTTCAGTCCTAGGTTTCCTCCACTTATTGTCGGGGTTCCTCAGGGTTCAGTCCTATGTCTCCTGTTATTGTCGGGGTTCCTCAGGGTTCAGTCGTAGGTCTCCTGTTATTGTCGGGGTTCCTCAGAGTTCAGTCCTAGGTCTCCTCCACTTATTGTAGGGGTTCCTCAGGCTTCACTCCTAGGTCTTCTCCTCTTATTGTAGGGGTTCCTCAGGGTTCAGTCCTAGGTCTCCTCCTATTCTCGGGGTTCCTCAGGGTTCAGTCCTAGGTCTCCTCTTATTGTCGGGGTTCTTCAGGTTCAGTCCTAGGTCTCCTCCTCTTACAGTTGGGGTTCCTCAAGGTTCAGTCCTAGGTCTCCTCCTCTTATTGTCATGGTTCTTCAGGGTTCAGTCCTAGGTCTCCTCTTATTGTCGGAGTTTCTCAGGGTTCACTCCTAGGTGTTCTCTTATTGTCGGGGCTCCTGAGGGTTCAGTTTTAGGTATTCTCTTATTGTAGGGGGTTCTTCAGGGTTCAGTCCTAGGTTTCCTCCACTTATTGTAGGGGTTCCTCAGGGTTCAGTCCAAGATCTCCTCCTCTTACTGTTGGGGTTCCTCAGGGTTCAGTCCTTGGTCTCCTCCTCTTATTGTCGGGGTTCCTCAGGGTTCAGTCCTAGGTCTCCTCCACTTATTGTAGGGCTTCCTCAGAGCTCAGTCCTAGGTCTTCTCCTCTTATTGTAGGGGTTCCTCAGGCTTCACTCCTAGATCCCCTTCTCTTCTCTCTATACACTGCCCGTATTGGACAAACTATCAGTAGATTTGGTTTTCAGTACCATCTCTATGCTGATGACACCCAGTTATACCCCTCTTCTCCTGACATCACCCCCAAATTACTACAAAATACCAGTGATTGTCTCTCCACTCTCTCTCACACTATGTCCTCCCTCGTTCTGACACCGAATCTCCCCAAAACTGAACTTCCCGTGTTTCCACCTTCTAATAACGGACCGATCCTCTATAAAGCGATTAACTTGGGTGGTTCTAGCATCACTCCCCAGCAGCACACTCACTGTCTTGGAATTATGACACAGAGCGCTCCTTTAATCCCTATACACCATCACTCGCTCGTGTCACCTGCATTTCAAAAGCATCGTTACAATTCGACTTTTCCTTACTGTTGACTTTGCAAAACCTCGTGTCGCCCTTATTCATTCTCGCCTGGATTACTACAATTCTCTACTAAATCGGTCTCCCTCTTACTAAACTCTCTCCTCTCCATTCCAGACTGAATGGAGCAAAAAGGGCCATATTTCTGTCCAGCCGCTACACTGCTGCCTCCACCCTGCACCAGTGATTACACTGGTTACCCATCCGCCTAAACAGTACAGTATAAACTTATCACTATTACTCACAAGATACTCCTCATTTCTGTCTATCACCTACCCATCCGCTCCACAGTTCTGCACCATCCCACATCTCCTCCTCCTATCACCTACTTGTCCTCTCCATGGTTCTGCACCATCATACATCTCCTCCTCATCTCTTCCTATTACCCTAGCCATCCTCTCCATGGTTCTGCACCTCCCTACATCTCCTCCTCATCTCTGCCTATCACCTACCCGTCCTTTTCACAGTTCTGCACCATCCTACATTTCATCTCTGCATCACCCTAGCCACACTCTTTTTCTCTAATGATCTAAAACGGACATCCTCTATAATCCAAACCTCCCACACTAGTCTCCAAAAATTCTCGTGCTGCACCAGTTTTCTGGAATGCACTAGCCCAGACGATCTGACCAATACCTAGCCCCCATAGTTGTAAGTGTGCTAAAAAAAAAAAAACACAATCAAAAATTTCTTTAAAGAAGGCTAACTCTCCCCTATTTTCCGGTTTCTAAATCTTCCTTAGACTATGGTCCTTCCTCCCCATCCTCTCTGCATCCACTGCACTCCCTCAATTGTAAAGTGCTGCGGCATATGTTGGTGCTGTAGAAATAAATTATTATTATGGTCTGAAGCCGTGATGTCAGTGCCATCCTCTAACGCCATCTTTCCATCCTCAGCCTAACTGCATGATGAACGTCAGCGTCCCCGACTTCATATTCACACTGAACATCCCTTACACAGCCGCCGAGATTGTGATCGCCGCCACCGCAGCCTTAGGCAACGTCCTGGTGTGCGTCGCCGTCATGCAAGACCGGAAGCTGTGGACAGTGACCAACTACTTCTTGGTGTCCCTATCGGTGGCTGACGTGTGCGTAGGGGTGTTCGCCATCCCGTGCGCCATCCTGACGTTCATGGGTATCCCCCGGTACAACCTGGAGCTGTGCCTCCTGATGCTCTCCATTCTGATCATGCTGACCATGAGCTCCACCTTCAGCCTCCTCGCCATCTCCGTGGACCGCTACATCGCCATCCTCAACCCGCTGAGGTACAAGAGTATAATGACCCCCGGTAACACGTTAATCCTCATCGTCACCGCCTGGATCGTAGCGTTTGCTAGCGGGCTGATGCCCTTGATGGGCTGGCACAAGCCCCGGCCGCAGCATGGATACTGCATCTTCGTCCACGTCATTGACATGACCTACCTGGTGTACTTCTTCTCCTTGGCATTCTTCTACTTGCCGGTGATAATTATGCTCGTTATCTACACGCAGATCTATTTTGCGGTAAGGAAGCAGCTGCACGGCACAGTGGCGGGCATGCAACCAGGCACCATGGGCAAACAAGGAGCCGGGATGAAGGAGTTTAAGACGGCCACCTCGCTCTTCACCATCATCTTCTTCTTCATGTTGTGCTGGGCTCCTCTGCACGTAATGAACGGCGTCAGCCTCCTCTGCCCCGAGTGCTACATCCCCCCCGTCATCCTGGATATAGGAATCATCCTCACCCACGCCAACTCTGCCCTCAACCCCGTCATGTACGTCTACAAGCTGAAATCCTTCAGAAAGACCTTCAAGAAAGTCTTCCTGTGCCGGGACGGAGCGGTCACCCCCAGCAAAGGACAGAACCAGGTGTCCATTGCTCATCTGCATCAATGACCCTATCTACCCCCATAAAAATTATTAAAGGGGCTCTCCAACCTCTATGGGAAGAAGTCATAAAAGGGCTCTCCGGCCTGTATAGGAATAAGTCATAACGGGGGTTGTCTGGGCATCCAACACTCATGACTTATCCTTAGGATAGGTCACCAACATCCATAGAGGACTGACAGCACCTCCACTAATAAGATGTGAATGACCTATATGGATACGCATGTAATATCGAAATTTGGCACAACCCTAATCTCATGGTTCCTTATATAATCTACCTCAGCAAATCAATGTGACTGTGCGGTTATTAGAGCATTAGTCTGTCTGTATTCAATATGTGTAGTGTGAACAGAAGCGAGCCACCGATCATACTGTATAAGCAAATGCTAACTAAGTCTTGAAAATAAAATAAATAAAAGCAATCATTTACTTGACTATTTTAATATTGATTAATGCCAGCCATTACTGTGTCCATTACTGGATCCTGTACTGCTCCTGAGTTACCTCCTGTATTATACTCCAGAGCTGCACTCACTATTCTGCTGGTGCAGTCACTGTGTAAATACATTACATTACTGATCCTGAGCTACCTCCTGTATTATACTCCAGAGCTGCACTCACTATTCTGCTGGTGCAGTCACTGTGTACATACATTACATTACTGATCCTGAGTTACCTCCTGTATTATACTCCAGAGCTGCACTCACTATTCTGCTGGTGCAGTCACTGTGTACATACATTACATTACTGATCCTGTGTTACCTCCTGTATTATACTCCAGAGCTGCACTCACTATTCTGCTGGTGCAGTTACTGTGTACATACATTACATTACTGATCCTGAGTTACCTCCTGTATTATACTCCAGAGCTGCACTCACTATTCTGCTGGTGCAGTCACTGTGTACATACATTACATTACTGATCCTGAGTTACCTCCTGTATTATCCTCCAGAGCTGCACTCACTATTCTGCTGGTGCAGTCACTGTGTACATACATTACATTACTGATCCTGAGTAAGGGTGGCTTCACACTGGCGTTTGTGTCTGCATGCTGATGGCATGCAGACACAAACGCTGTCAAAAGCAGTGGGGAAATGATGTGTCCGCAGCGGATAATGTCCGCCTGCGGACACATCATTGTGCAGCCCGGCAGCCAATCGGCGCTGTCCGGGGCGGGCCAGGGGTGGAGATCAGCGCCGGAGATCTCCGCCCCCCGGCCGCCGGTAAGCACCGGGACGTGTCGGCGGGGAGTACAGCTGATGTGACAGCTGTTTGAATCTTCCCGCGCCGACACCGAGAGGAGATGTCGGCGCGGGAAGATTCAAACAGCTGTCACATCAGCTGTACTCCCCGCCGACAGGTCCCGGTGCTTACCGGCGGCGGGGAGGAGGAGGACAGCAGTGGCTCAGCTGATCTCCCGGTGGCCGTCGGTGAGCTCCTGTGACATCACCGGCGGCCACCGGGAGATATTTCAATGGGTCCGCAGCGTTCTCCCGCGCTGTCAAGCGCTGAACACTGCAGACCCATTGAAGCCAATGCATTGTTTTGTGCGCTTGGGGACGCTTGCCGATTTTCCAAGCTCCCTGAGCGCACAAAAAATGCAACATGCTGCGTCCCGGGCGCGGATGCTGGACACCGGAAGGAGCAGATATCGTCCGCATCCGCACCCGAACGCAGCAAACGCAGGCACTATGCGTTCCTATGTTAAACATAGGAACCGCAGTGCGCATGCGTTTGACTGCGTATGGGAACGCAGCATACGCTGCTTTCCCATACGCAAATGTGAAGGCACCCTTACCTCCTGTATCATACTCCAGAGCTGCACTCACTATTCTGCTGGTGCAGTCACTGTGTACATTACATTACTGATCCTGAGTTACCTCCTGTATTATACTCCAGAGCTGCACTCACTATTCTGCTGGTGCAGTCACTGTGTACATACATTACTGATCCTGAGTTACCTCCTGTATTATACTCCAGAGCTGCACTCACTATTCTGCTGGTGGAGTCACTGTGTACATACATTACATTTCTGATCCGGAGTTACCTCCTGTATTATACTCTAGAGCTGCACTCACTATTCTGCTGGTGCAGTCACTGTGTACATACATTACATTACTGATCCTGAGTTACCTCCTGTATTATACTCCAGAGCTGCACTCACTATTCTGCTGGTGCAGTCACTGTGTACATACATTACATTACTGATCCTGAGTTACCTCCTGTATTATACTCCAGAGCTGCACTCACTATTCTGCTGGTGCAGTCACTGTGTACATACATTACATTACTGATCCTGAGTTACCACCTGTATTATACTCCAGAGCTGCACTCACTATTCTGCTGGTGCAGTCACTGACATGCCTCAAAGAGAATATCACAGTGATCCCGTAGAGAATCAACTAAATCGTGAAGTCATGTGATACAATGTAACAGTTTGTGCTGTCAAGGTTACACACATACCCGCTCTCGCTCTTCACTGCCGGGAGCTTGCCTTTCAGACTCTCCTTGTCTTCTGCATTGAGGAGGATGAAGCCCCTCATCTGGCTGGCGCTGTATATGGGGAGGAACCCAAGTTCTTCCCTGCGGCTCACGAAACAATCTGGGTGATACCAGCGGTCGATCAAGCCCAGCTGAGGACGTTCCACGTCCAGACTCTTTTTAGATAATCTGACCTGACCCTGAAAAGGAAACACACAAGTTAGTGAGCAAATCATATTGAGAATCATTATGAAACCCAGACCCAGGAGTTAGTTTCCCTGAGTGCTGTCTAAATAAATCTGCATGTATTGAGCGCCCTCTAGTGGTGGCTGTATAAATATTTATGAAGAGTGCTCCCCCTAGTGGTGACTGTATAAATCTGTATGTAGTGAGTTCCCCCTAGTGGTGACTGTATAAATCTGTATATAGTGAGCTCCCCCTAGTGGTGACTGTATAAATCTATATATAGTGAGCTCCCTCTAGTGGTGGCTGTATAAATCTGTATACAGTGAGATCACTCTAGTGGTGTCTGTATAAATCTGATTGTATTGAGCCCCTTGTTGTGGTGTCTGTATAAATCTGTATATAGTGAGCTCCCCCTAGTGATGACTGCATAAATCTGTATGTAGTGAGCTCCCTCTAGTGGTGGTTGTATAATCTGTATGTAGTGAGCTCCCTCTAGTGGTGGCTATATAATCTGTATGTAGTGAGCTCCCTCTAGTGGTGGCTGTATAATCTGTATGTACTGAGCTCCCTCTAAGGGTGGCTGTATAATCTGTATGTAGTGAGCTCCCTCTAGTGGTGGCTGTATAATCTGTATGTAGTGATCTCCCTCTAGTGGTGGCTATATAATCTGTATGTAGTGAGCTCCCTCTAGTGGTGGCTGTATAATCTGTATGTAGTGAGCTCCCTCTAGTGGTGGCTGTATAATCTGTATGTAGTCAGCTTCCCCTTGAGGTGGCAGCCAGAAATGTCAACGCTAAGGCTGAAGGCACACTGATCCCTCCAAATCGGCGCGTTTTTGAAGTGCGATATTGATCCGAGTTTGATGCATGTAGTAGTGCTTGTGTAGTGCTAGTGTGGTGCGATTGAGATTTTTTCATTCCTACTGCGATCCGACAGACTAGCACCCTCTCCTGGTGTCAAGACTGCACTGATTTGCTGCCACTCATTTGTCAATCAATGGGGTCACTTGTGGGGGAGCTCCAATATTGAGGCACACATGGGCTCACCAAACGCGACATGGTGTCAGCTAACAATTTGAGCTGATTTTCATTCAAATTGTTAGCGGACACCATGTCGCGTATGGAGAGCCCCTGTGTGCCACCAGCATTGCCACCAGCGCAAGGGCAACTGGAAGAGTTGGGGTACAGCACCAGAAAATGGCACCTCCAATGAATGCGCTATTTTCTGGGGTGGCTGTGGGTTGCAATTTGCCCCCAACTGCCAAGTTGTACCTGGCTGGCAACCAAAAATATGGCAAAGCTCCATGTCATTTTATTGGTAGTAGTAATAAAAAAAATTTACGTGGGGCTTCGCCATATTTTTGGTCCAGCCAGGTATAACTTGGCAGCTACTGACTGCCACCAACCCCCAGCTGCCTCGTTTTACCTGGCTGGCATCCAAAAATACAGCGAAGCCCATTTTTTTATTTCTAGAACAAATTCTAGAAAAAAAATGACGTGGGGCTCCGCCATATTTTTGGTCCAGCCAGGTACAAGTAGACAGACAGAGGCTGGAATTCGCAGTATGGAGAGGCCCAAGCAGCCCGCAGCTGCCCCAGAAAATGGCGCATTCATTGAAGCCCCATTTTCTGGCGCTGTACCCATGCTCTTCCAGTTGCCCTGGTGCCGGTGGCAAACTGGGTAATAAAGGGGTTAATGCCAGCTTTTTATTGGCAGCTGGCACTAAGCCCGAGATTCATAATATTGGGCCAATGTTAGACCCGCCATTAGGTACCATCTGGTAAGTAGTCAATAAATACACACAGAGAAAAATATTTTTATTTGGAAAAAAGACACAAACAAAATTCAGACTCCATCTTTATTAAAAAGATCCGACGTAGTCCATAACGAAGGTCCCACGACGCTCGATCGCCTCCGACGTAGTCCACAACGAAGGTCCCACGATGCTCGATCGCCTCTGCTCCAGAGATTGCAGCAAGGGATCAAGTGTCCTCTTCCTACAGTCTCTGGGTCAGAGTTATGGTGCACTGTATGGCAATGATCTGTCAGAGTGCACCATGACTATGATCCCTGAGACTAGAAGAGGACACTTGATCCCTTGTTGCATCCATCCATCCACTCATCATCCACGCATGTACACATCCAATCTTGCACTCATCCATGCATGCAGTCAGACATACGCACACATCCATCCATGCACGCATCCACGCAACCAAGCGTGCACACATCCATCCATCCATTCACACCTATTCATCCATTAACCCATCCATCCATCTTTCCATCCATGAACCCACTCACTCATTCATTCATTCACTCATTCATTTCATATGGTACTTACCTTTGGGCGGAGCAGCACTGGAGGAGGGGCATTCCAGCGAGGAGAGGAGGCAGAGCGGCGGCTACACCGGCGGGATCGGGGAACGGGGGTGAGGGGTGAATGTCAGGGTCAGGTGGGGGCCATCCGGGGGATGGGGAGGCCTGAGGAGGGGGAGACCTAAGGAGGGGGAGGGCATCCGCCCCCGCCGCCACCAGCAGCGCGGCGGGTGAACCTGAAAGCAGACCCGGCATCAGAGGTGGGGGCCATCCAGAGGAGGGGGAGGCCAGAGGAGGGGTAGGGCATCTGCCCCCGCCGCCAGCAGAGCGGCGGGTGAAGCTGCAAACCGGTCCCGGCATCGGGGGTGGGGGGCAGTGACAGTTGGGGGCCATCTGGAGAAGGGGGAGGCCTGAGGAGGGGGCGGGCATCCGCCCCTGCCGCCAGCAGCGTGGTGGGTGAAGCCGCACACAAGTCCCGGCTGTCACAGAGATCACAGCCGGGATCACAGCCTCAGTACCTGGCGGGGCTGGTCCGACAAGAGGCTCTGCGCAGCTTGAGGGCTCTGGCTCCCGGTGGTCTGCGGTGTGTGCCCTGCTTCTTCCCGCACACTTTTTGAAATGTGTGTGCTGGAAGTGTGGTTTTTGACTCGCACTATGTGATTGCACGGTGCGTTGTTTTAACGCACCCATTGTTTTCTATTCACAGCTGGTGCCTACAACTCGCATGCAGTCGCAGCATACCGCGACTGAAACTCGCTTTCTGAGTTCAGTGCTTAAAATGCGCACCAGTGTGCACGACATGATAGAAAAACACTTGTCCTGGTGCAATGCGAGTTTATCTCGCATTGCACTCGTGCGAGGCACTGGGATCATGTCGGATGATGTGCCTTCAGCCTAAAGTAGATTTGGATACATTTTTCAGGAAAATGAAGCTAAGACCATTACAAAGATATAATAAAAAGGTTCTATTTTTCTGCACAGTTCACTTTACACCCCGTTACCTTCTCTATCTTTTTCTCGCAGCCTTTGCAGGTGCTTCTGTTGGACTTTGCATATTCAGCTGCAAAATCATTCAACGTCATACTTGCTTTACCACCTTTTGCGTCACCTCCATGTACTGCAGAGAAGATAGCAGATTGTTATTATGTCTTATGCAGTAGCTTGTTCTAAACTATTTTTTCCCTCCTTATATCTGGCAGCACCATCAGAGGAAAGCCACCAGAAGTGTTTGTAATGAAACTTAACAATTTAGTACTGCCCCTCCCCCCAACATTGACTGCTGGAGATGAGAGCTGTCAGTCAATCACACTCAGGTCTGCTATGCTCCAGCGCTTGTCATCACTGTCTGTCAATACATGGCTCACACTGACAGGGCCGGCTCCAGGTTTCTGTGGGCCCCGGGCGAAAAGGTCTCAGTGGGCCCCCTTTAAGTACATATCGCGGACTATATATTATTATATATATATATATATATATATATATATATATATATATATATATATATATATATATATATATATATATATATAAAAAATATATAAAATATATATTGCCGCACACTTACCGCAAGCCCCATAGACAATGCATGGGGCTTGCCGCAAAAGTGCAGCAAGTGCAGCCGCTAGACGGAAATGACGCAACTGCCACATTTTTTAAGAAACTCCTATGTGAAGGCAGCCTTACAGGAACAGTGACTGCTGAAACCATCAAGAGCTGTTCCTGACAGTGAGGATATTACACGTTGTTAGGGCTAAAATGCGATTGCGTTCTCTTGCGCTTTTTAAAAATACCCTTCAAATGCAAAATGTTGCATTTTTGTGCGTCTGAGGATTCTTGGTATATACACAAGCGTCCTCAAGCACACAAATAATGCAAGCAGCTCAATGGAGCCGCACTGCCATATGGTGGCACCGCAGCCAAGCGGAGTGTCTGGCCGTCCGGATCTCTCTTTCTCCTCACCTTTCTTCTCGCTGCTCCGGTCTCCTCCGGTCGCTCTGCACATATCAGCACAGTGATGACATCGTGCCCCTCCATGCTGAGCTGCAGAATGCAGACAGCGGCAGAAGAGACTCTGGAGAAGAATGCTGCTGGCAAAGGTGGCTGGGACTATAGGAGCGGAATCCGCGGGGGGCTACCACTGGTACACATACCTCGCACGCACTCGGCTCTGCTCCGTACACCTCGCACGCACTCGGCTCTGCTCCGTACACCTCGTACGCACGCGGCTCTGCTCCGTACACCTCGTACGCACGCGGCTCTGCTCCGTACACCTCGTACGCACGCGGCTCTGCTCCGTACACCTCGTACGCACTCGGCTCTGCTCCGTACACCTCGTTCGCACGCGGCTCTGCTCCGTACACCTCGTACGCACTCGGCTCTGCTCCGTACACCTCGTACGCACTCGGCTCTGCTCCGTACACCTCGTACGCACTCGGCTCTGCTCCGTACACCTCGTACGCACTCGGCTCTGCTCCGTACACCTCGCAAGCACTCGGCTCTGCTCCGTACACCTCGCACGCACTCGGCTCTGCTCCGTACACCTCGTACGCACTCGGCTCTGCTCCGTACACCTCGCACGCACTCGGCTCTGCTCCGTACACCTCGCACGCACTCGGCTCTGCTCCGTACACCTCGCACACACAGGGCTCTGCTCCGTACACCTCGCACACACAGGGCTCTGCTCCGTACACCTCGCACACACAGGGCTCTGCTCCGTACACCTCGCACACACTCGGCTCTGCTCCGTACACCTCGCACACACTCGGCTCTGCTCCGTACACCTCGCACACACTCGGCTCTGCTCCGTACACCTCGCACACACTCGGCTCTGCTCCGTACACCTCGCACACACTCGGCTCTGCTCCGTACACCTCGCACACACTCGGCTCTGCTCCGTACACCTCGTACACACTCGGCTCCGCTCCGTACACCTCGTACACACTCGGCTTCGCTCCGTACACCTCGTACACACATGGCTCTACTCCGTACACCTCGTACACACATGGCTCTGCTCCGTACACCTCGTACACACATGGCTCTGCTCCTTACACCTCGCACACACATGGCTCTGCTCCGTACACCTAGTACACACTCACCTCTGCTACATTCACACTGTAAATGCCTCCTGACCACACACAAACTTCACCTTATTTGAGCATCATTGATGGCCAGCACAGTCCTGGATACACTGAGGAGCTGATCATGAGACCCCTGACTCCTCCCCATCCATTGACATCATCACAGGTCCTGTAAGCACAGTGTGTGTGTGCAGCTCTGTCGGCTCCCGTGGAGGGGGGAGGAGGGAGACCTCCGGTGCTGCAGGCAGCAGGAGCCTGAAAATGACCCCCCAGCTGCCCCCTGGATATGGCTCTGGCCTCTGGCTGTGGGGGCAGTGCTCAGGGGCCCCTGAGGCTAGGGTCACACTTGCATTGTGACCCTAGCCTTATGCAAGTATAGTATGTTGCAGCGCATAGCGCTGGAGGCAGCCCATAGAAACCCGACGTTTACCATGACAACCATTGGTTGTCAATGTAAACGTCGGCTTTCTATGGGCTCAGTTGCTGGCAGCGCATAGCGTTAAACGCTCTGCGCTGCAGCAGACAATACTTGCGTCAGGCTAGGGTCACAACACAAGTGTGACCCTAGCCCTCAGGGGCCCGGTGGGCCCCCTCCAAGCATTCGGGCCCCGGCACTTGCCCGGGTACGCCGGGTGCTGACGCCGGCCCTGCACACTGAGCTTGTTTTAACCATTGTGGGGGGGCGTGTTCTTTTCCACTGTGTTGCTGCCTGTCTTCTAATTGGTCAGGATCATACAGGGAGAAGAAGTACACGCCCCCAGTGAAATCTCTCTGGTAACGCCCACTCCTACTTTTAAAAAAATTAACCGTTTAGTTGCTAAATACTTTGATAGTTAATATCTCTGCAACGGAGAGGCGAAATAACAAAGGAAAAATAAAATAAAAGAGTTACAGAATCTTCCAGCTTTATTACACAGATCCTCCTCCCACGTACCGTCGGGCACTCCTCCGGTCTCGATGGCCTTCTTGATCTTTTCCTGGTCCTCCCAGCGCAGCTCTGTGAAGCCATCGATTTCCCCATTGGACAAGACTCGTGCCCTCTTCCAGAAGCAGGAATAATGGTGCCAGTGTGGGACCTTACCATCAAACATGGGGGACTGCAGGGGGAAAAAAGAACAAAATCACATTAATGACCGTCTGCTCCGGAGTGATGCACCAGCCTGCACTGAGGAATCTCCCCTTTTCAATCAGTTTAGACCGGACAACACCTTTACAGAAAAACAGAAGATAAATATCAGGTAACGAAGCCTGCAAACATCAATTTTAAAGGACAAAAACAGTTGTGTTTGCAGAATGTGCTGAATCCAATCAAATGGACGATTACTGGCCTAACACTATCAGATTCTCTATCATTATTTTAATTAAACATTGTAAAACATTTGTCAGTCATTTGTAAAATACATCAGTACTGAAGGAGTCACGCACTTTAACAGATCCTATCGGTAGGACCTGTTGAAGTGTGGAATACACACGAAACAGCTGTCATCCCCAATTATCCAGGATTTTACTCTAATCTTTTAATAGCAGCGTGTTTTAACCCTTCCTTTCCATTGTTGGTGTCAATCTAGGAACTTTTTCTAGGACCTCACCCCCCCATCCTCTGATGATCCCCTAAATGGAATTCAAACATGTTTTTATTCTTCATGCCGGAGCTCCTACTGGTGAACTTTTGTGCCCGATTTCTTACAGATGTATTATGCCTCTGTACTAGGCTCTGGACTCTATATTGGTTACTTCTACTGTTATACTTGTTTGAAATTTTAATAAATATATTTACTGAAAAAAGAGATAAGGCCTATTGTGCGATCGACAGAGGGATTGAGTCTAATAAAGGGTGGTATGGAATAGAAAGATCTGTACCTAGTTGACCTATCCAATACCTTGTACATTAGAGCATGTATAGGGGTCAGGGGCCGCTTGTCTTGGGGGGTGGGCGAGATGTACATTGAGGGTCCCTCGTATAGGGAGGGGGGGGTGTCAAGGGTCCCTTGTCTAGGGGGTTGAGGGGGAGGGGGTCAGGAGTCCCTTGTCTGGGGGACTGATCAGGGGTTCCTTCCCACTAGCCTGTCATTTCCAGCAAATAACAGTGATATCTCCCGGTAAGACATTTAAAAATGATATCCGAGACTTGGTGAAACTTTCTATTTACTACGAAATCTTTGATGTACAGACAATGTTGTAAAGGCCCTGTCACACAAAGAGATCGCTAACTAGATCGCTGTTTCGTCACGGATTTCGTGACGCAACAGCGATCCCAATAGTGATGTCGTTCTGTGTGACACGCACCAACGATCTGGCCCCTGCTGTGAGATCTTGATCGTTACACACTGCTCTGGGTCATTCCTGCGTCGTTGTGCTCCCGCTGGGAGCGCTACATCGTTGTGTTTGACAAAGATAATGAGCAACGATCTCACTGCTACGCTATGAGTGACAATTCACAACGATCTCGGTATAATTCTGGATCGCTGGTGCGTCATTTTTTACATTGCTGGTGAGATGCCTGTTTGACATCCTACCAGTGATATGTAAACAACGCACCAGCGATCTCTGCACATTGTTATCGGGATCGCTGATGCGTCGTTATGTGAGACAGGGCCTTAAGTGTTTCAAGTTCTTCATTCATTTGGGCAAATTTATGCACAACAAAATTTCCTGATTTTTGACCAGTCTTTAGGTGTGTAATGAACCCTGTGATCCCTCCCCCCCTACTAAGGAATCAATTACCACCTATGGTGACATTGTAAAGTTGACCTTTTGCTCCTATTGTGGGGGTCAAATATGCCAATTATCAGATTTACATAAAGTTAGCATATTTAATTAACACTGGAAATGAGTTGATAAAAAGCCTCCGGGCTGTGATCATGGTGCAGGATGGCCATAGTTATGCAAATGCTGGAATAATTAAAACAAAGGGGACATGGCTAATTAGAGAATATCAGTGGGGACTTATGTCCCAGTGACCAAGGATCAAGACATCACTGGCCCCGGACCCCCACAGGGACAAGATAAAGCTGAGGACAGGGAGTCAGCACTAGAACATTTAAGTGCTGTCTATTGTTCTCTGTTATCAGTCCTCTTCAAAGGGATTAATGAGCAGAAGTGCAAAATCTTCCCTGCCCCCTCCTAGGATCACTACAACTCCCAATATGGAATGTACAGTAAATGTATCGGTAAAACAATCTGCTCTCCTGTCCTAATGTGTGCCTTTTTTTTTATTGTTTTTAATTCGTTTTTGTGTGTGCTTTTGTAGTTTGGAATTAAAAAATAAAAACACTTTTCTGATCTTTTTGAATCGGGTGATCGCTCCATTCCTTATACATGTTGTCTGTTCTTTCAAATAGTATATTCCCTCTCTGACATGTAGGAGCAGATCCCTGAGCACTAATTTGTTGTGGTGCCCCTAGCTAAAAACCCCTTTCTCCAATGTGTGGCAGGAGACCCTATAGGGGGTGTCACACGCGTCAATGTCGTCAGCGAGATGATCGCTGACGACATTGACGGCTGATTGCTGGTGAGCTGTCACACAGACAGACTCACCAGCGATCAATTGACCAGAGACATCATGGAAACGATTTAAATATCGTTTCCACGATGTCCTGCTCCCGCTGCCAGCCTGCTGGAAGCGGGAGCAGCCTGGTCTCCAAGGTACACTGCGGGTAACTAGGCAGCGCGCGCTGCCTAGATACCCGACGTGTACCTTAGTTACCAGCCTCCTCCGCTCACCCGGTGAGCGGAGGAGGCTGGTAACGAAGGTACACAGTCGGGTATCTAGGCAGCGCGCGCTGCCTAGTTACCCGCAGTGTACCTTGGAGACCAGCTCCCAGCGCTTGTGACAGGCGCTGGGAGCTGGAATATCGCTAGTCCCGGTGTCACACGCAGCGATGCTGCGTGTCCACCGGGCGACAATCGCCAGGTTTCAGAGCTAATTCTGAAACCTGGCGATCATCAACCAGCGATTTATCGCTGGTTGATGCAGTATGTCACACGCGTCAATATCGCTGCAACGTCACGTGCAGCCGATATCGTGCAGGCGATATTGACGCGTGTGACACCCCCTTATGAGTAAGAAGAGACAGCGTCCAAATACCGGATGATAAAATACTCCAAAAGTTTGTTCTGCTATAAAAAGGAACAACGTTTCTTCCTATGAAAAAGGGTCTTTATGAAAAGGTCGATGTTTTGGAGTATTTTATCATCTGGGATTTGGACGCCGTCTCTTCTTACCCGTCAGATTTTCTTGGGAGTTTTTTTTTTTTTACTTCACATGCACAGCGCCCGCCGCACACCATACACAGCGCCCGCCGCGCACCATACACAGCGCCCGCCGCGCACCATACACAGCGCACCCGCGCACCATACACAGCGCACACCATACACAGCGCCCGCCGCACACCATACACAGCGCTACACCATACACAGCGCCCGCCGCACACCATACACAGCGCCCGCCGCACACCATACACAGCGCCCGCCGCACACCATACACAGCGCCCGCCGCACACCATACACAGCGCCCGCCGCACACCATACACAGCGCCCGCCGCGCACCATACACAGCGCCCGCCGCGCACCATACACAGCGCCGCAGACTGTTCCTCTTCATTCTGGCACTAGACCAACACACAATAAAATGATCACAAATTATAGTAGGGGCTGCACATATCTATTGCACTGACACCCCATGCGCCAATACCATATTGTTTGTTGCTCACTAGAACTATAAGTAGCATGGTGTAAGGCATTCTGTGCCTTGGCATCTGTGCCATTTCAAAGTGGCATTTTTAAGTGGAATATTCAGAGATAGACCAGAGATAAGCCAGAGGTAACCAGAAGGTAACAACTCCACCTATTTACTACCTTTCAGTACTTTACTTAGCCCATTGCATCAAAATGTCGTTCATTTCAATGCTTTTATATCTATGTGCATTAGTCATCCACTTTTACCGCCCCATTCCCCCTCCATCACCCTTTATCCACATCAGCCCCTCTCTACTTCCCTTTACTATGTCCTGCTCCCATACTCTCTTCACCCTACTCAATAATCTAAGCCCGTCATATTCCAGGGTCTTGCCTCAACAAAAACAATGTCATAGAGCCAAACATTACTCCCTCCTCCTCTTTCTACTACTGCTTATGTCAGGCGATATTTCTCCCAATCCTGGGCCACCCTCTTCCAGCTTCAACCCCCCACCACACACCTCACATAGAAATCCCAGTAACCTTATTAGCATTACCTGCACACCTCCATCTCCTTCTTTTAAATGTGCCCTCTGGAATACACGGTCCGCGTGCAACAAACTTCCCTTTATCCACAACTACTTTCTCAGTAACTCTCTTAACCTTTTGGCCCTTACTGAAACCTGGATCCAGGACTCAGACACTGCCTCCCCTGCTGCTATCTCCTACGGCGGTCTGCACTTCTCTCATTCCCCGAGACCTGGAAACAGACGTGGTGGTGGAGTTGGCCTACTCCTGTCCCCACAATGTACTTTCCAGGTCATCCCCCCCGCTCCACCACTCTCATTCCCTTCTTTTGAGGTTCACACCATTAGGTTGTTCCGTCCCCTCTCCCTCAGAGTAGCGGTGGTGTATCGCCCCCCAGGTTCAACCACCCACTTCCTCGACCACTTCTCCGCATGGCTGCCGCACTTCATGTCCTCAGAATTACCAACCCTCATCCTGGGAGACTTTAACATCCCCATAAACAGCCTCAACTCCACATCTGCATCCCAGCTCCTAGCTCTAACCAATTCTCTTGGCCTCTCGCAACTCTCAACCTCTGAGACACATAAGGATGGTAACACCCTTGACCTGGTCTTTACCCGACTCTGCTCTTCCTCCTCCTTAGACAACTCATCTCTTTCTCTCTCTGATCACAACATTCTCACCTTCACACTCTCAAACCCTCGCCCATCACAGCATAGTCCGACCTATCACACATTCAGAAATCTACAGGCCATCAACCCTCACACATTCACAGACTCTCTTCTCTCATCACTGTCCCCAATCTCCTCCTTCTCCTGCCCCAATCTGGCTGTGAATTACTACAATGACACTCTCAAAAGTACCCTGGACCAAGTAGCACCCCTCACCCTTAGAACCTCCAAACACAGAGTAAAACAGCCCTGGCTCACATCACAAACTCGATTCCTCCAGCGATGCTCGAGGAGTGCCGAACGCCTATGGAGGAAAAGTCGCTCACCAGGAGACTTCACCCATAATAAATTCATGCTAAAAACCTACAACTCTGCCCTTCACCTCGCCAAACAGACCTACTTCACACCCTGATCTCCTCACTAGCCAACAACTCAAAGAAACTTTTTGACACCTTTCACTCTCTCCTCAGTCCGAAAGTGCAGGCTCCTATCACTGACCTCTGTGCTGATGATCTGGCCTCTTACTTCACAGAGAAAATAGAAAACATCCGTCAGGAAATCAGCTCCCAACCTTCAAGTGTTTCTACTCCCATCTCTCCCCACATCCCCTCTGGCTCACTCTCCATTTTTGACCCAGCCACAGAAGAAGAAGTCTCCAGGCTCCTCTCGTCCTCACGTCCCACTACATGCACCTCTGACCCCATTCCCTCACACTTACTACAGACCCTCTCTCCAGTGGTCACCAGTCACTTAACCACAATCTTCAATCTCTCCCTCTCTACTGGCATCTTCCCCTCCTCCTTCAAACACTCTTATCACTCCACTACTAAAGAAAACGTCCCTTGACCCATCCTGCACAAATAACTACAGACCAGTCTCCAATCTCCCCTTCATCTCTAAACTCCTGGAGCGCCTGGTCTACACCCACCTCACTCATTACCTCGCCACTCACTCTCTTTTAGATCCATTGCAGTCTGGCTTCCGCCCCTTACATTCTACAGAAACTGCCCTCATCAAAGTGACCAATGACCTTCTGACAGCAAAATGTAATGGTGACCACTCTCTGCTTATCCTTCTTGACCTCTCTGCGGCTTTTGACACTGTCGACCATCAGCTCCTACTCTCTATGCTGCACTCCATTGGCATCAAGGACACTGCTCTCTGCTGGTTCTCTTCCTATCTATCTGACCGCTCTTTCAGTGTATCTTTTGCTGGCTCCACTTCCTCCCCTCTTCCCCTCACTATTGGGGTCCCTCAGGGTTCAGTCCTTGGCCCTCTCCTCTTCTCTCTCTACACAGCCCCGATCGGACAAACAATCAGCAGATTTGGCTTTCAGTACCATCTTTATGCTGATGACACACAACTATACACTTCAGCCCCTGACCTTACCCCTGCGGTATTAAAGAACACCAATGACTGTCTAACCGCAGTCTCCAATATCATGTCCACTCTCTATCGGAAACTCAACCTTTCCAAAACTGAACTTCTTCTGCTCCCACCCTCTGCCAACCTCCCTAAATCTGACATCTCTCTCTCGGTGTGCGGCACCACGATAACACCCAGTCAGCAGGCTCGCTGTCTCGGTGTTTTGATGGACACTGATCTCTCCTTCACCCCATACATACAATCTCTCACCCGCTCCTGTTGCTTGCACCTGAAAAATATCTCCAGAATTCGCCCTTTCCTCACCACGGGAACAACTAAAACCCTCACCGTGGCCCTGATTCATTCCCGCCTTGACTACTGTAATTCTTTATTAGCTGGCCTCCCCCACAGTAAGCTTTCCCCTCTCCAGTCTATCCTCAATGCAGCAGCCAGGATCACCTATCTAGCAAACCGTTACTCAGATGTTTCTGCTCTGTGCCAGTCACTACATTGGCTGCCCGTACACTATAGAATCCAATTCAAATTGCTCGTTGTCACCCACAAAGCTATTCATGGTGCGACACCTCCCTACCTCTCCACCCTCATCTCTGTCTACCACCCCACCCGTCCCCTTCGCTCTGAACATGACCTCAGACTAACATCGGCATTAATCCGAACCTCCCATTCCCGACTTCAAGACTTCTCTCGAGCTGCACCAAAACTCTGGAATGCTCTACCCCAAGAAATTAGGACCATCCACAACTTGCATAGCTTCAGACGCTCCCTAAAAACACACCTCTTCAGGGCGGCCTATCCTTCTCCCTAACAGTAGTCACTTAGACGTAAGATATTCATTGTTATAAGCCCCTGTACTTTGTGTTCCCATCCCGTCTTAGATTGTAAGCTCCTTCGAGCAGGGTTACCTTCATCTTCTGCCTTTCTTATTGTATTTCCTAAGTTGATTCTATGTTTTTGGTATGTAACTACTGTTCTGCATTACGTTTCTGTACCGTATATTTTTCTTATATGTACCGTTGTACTGTAAAGCGCTGCGGAATATGTTGGCGCTATACAAATAAAGTTTTATTATTATTACCTTGTATTATGGTATCTTTATATATCTTTTTAACCCTTCTTGACCCACGATACAAGAAAAACTTTCCATCTCTTCCTCCAGTGGTGGAGAGGTCTAGTAAAATGGTGAAATACCAGAAGGCCCAAGTTAAACAATTAGTACAAAGATTCCCATCTGACAACACAGTTCCTTGGGCAACCAAGGATGAGATATGAGGAAGACACACACCAGGTCTAAGGCTGGCTTCACATTTGCGTATGGGAAGGCAGCGTATTGCTGCGTTCCCATACGCAGTCAAACGCATGCGCACTGCGTTCCTATGTTTAACATAGGAACGCATGGTGCCTGCGTTTGCTGCGTTCGGTTGCGGACGATATCTGCTGCTTCCGGTGTCCAGCATCCGCACCCGGGACGCAGCCAGTTGGGTTTTTTTGTGCGTTTGGGGACCTTGGACAATCAGCAAGCGTCCCCAAGCGTACAAAAAAAGCATTGTCTTCAATGGGTCTGCAGTGTCCTCTGCATGACACAGCAGGAGAACGCTGCGGACCCATTGAAAAATCTCCCGGTGGCCGCCGGTGATGTCACAGGAGCTCACCGACGGCCACCGGGAGATCAGCTGAGGCTCTGCTGTCCTCCTTCTCCCCGCCGCCTGTAATCTCCTAGCGATGTCGGCGGGGAGAACAGCTGATGTGAGAGCTGTTTGAATCTTCCCGCGCCGACATCTCCTCTCAGTGTCGGCGCGGGAAGATTCAAACAGCTCTCACATCAGCTGTTCTCCCCGCCGACATGTCCCGGAGCTTACCGGCGGCCGGGGGGGGCGGAGATCTCCGGCGCTGATCTCCGCCCCGCCCCGCCCCCGGACAGCGCCGATTGGCTGCCGGGCTCCCTAGTGATGTGTCCGCAGGCGGACATTATCCGCTGCGGACACATCATTTCCCCACTGCTTTTGACAGCGTTTGTGTCTGCATGCCATCAGCATGCAGACACAAACGCTAATGTGAAGCCAGCCTAACAGAGGAAGGGGAACACCATTAAAGGTTCATTAGAGCCTCCTGGCGTCCTGGCCCTGATGCACGAGGTAGTCCGACAAGGAGAGAAACAATTTGGAAGATGGTGAAGGAGGATCCAGCCACTGGACCAGTATCCTCAATGATTCCTTTGTGCGATAACTATTGAGTATCCAAGCTGGACACGAGGCATGAGCAGTCCCTCTACGCTTTGGGGGTGCGGGTCTGCCCTGCCAATGGCGTTTTAATCAGAGCAGGTTTTTAGTGCCGCCATTGGGCATAGTAACTGATACCTACATCAACTTGTCCACTGACAGTATGCCGACTCATCAAAATGAACTAGGCCTGGATTGGCCCGGAATTCTCAACCCCCCCTCCCCCTCATCCCTGGATGACAGAAGAGGAACATAAAGTCAACTAAAATGTTTGTTTTTTTTTTTCCTGGTGTATTCCCAGGTACCTATTCCGACCCTCCTTATGTCTTCCAGGGTGCACTCCGACCCCTCCTTTAAATGTTTGCTATGTCGTGCACTTAGTGTATAGTGTTCGTGTATGGTGTTCACCACTGTAGGAGTCACACTTTTGTAAATGGTCAAAAAATGTATTCTGAGGCCGTCCTCTACCTATCTTCCAGGGTGTATGGCACTCTCGGCTTCAAATTTTCTGGCAGCCTTTGCACTTAGTTCATAGGGTTTAAAGGGAACCAACCACCTCAGATGAGGTCTATAAGCAGTTAATACATGTCCCTGCACCCTACCTACACCATTCCAGCTATGTTTTTGCTAAGAATATTGATAAAAGCAAACCGAAATATGCACTTTGTAAGCTTACATGCCTGCGTACTTGAGGGCGTCTCCCTCGGGCTCTCGTACTAGAGGGCACGCCCCCGGAAGAAGCTTTATAGCGAAACGGCGTAGGGGTAGGAAGCCTAAGCACACCGTTCCCTCCTAACAGGTAAAACAACATTGCCTTGTCTCTCCTTTGTTATCAGTTTACCCTTTCATCTTATTGATACTCCACTAATTGTGCCAGCATCTGGACCTGAATTTGTAGCCTTAGGAAGTTGATAGGCACAACATAGAGATACTTGATAAACGCTGGTTAATGTTTGTGTGGATGTACTTGGATATATTTTATGAGGTGTATTTCTGCTTTATTGGTCTGGACTGCAATGGTTTATTGAGCCTGTATTCCTTGAAGGTTTACTTATGTGCTATTTGGTGTTTCCTGTATTGTAGCTCTGTGTTTTTACTTTTTTGACAATAAAGAATCAATTATTGATATACACTCTGATTCTATTGATTAATTCATTCCATGAATGGGACCTTCGGTTCTATTCTGTTAGTATATGTTTTTGCTAAGAATATTGATAAAAGCAAACCGAAATATGCACTTTGTAAGCTTACATGCCTGCGTACTTGAGGGCGTCTCCCTCGGGCTCTCGTACTAGAGGGCTGTGTCTTGTGCAGCATGAGTGGCTTCCCTACCCCTCCCTCTCTCTTTGCAGGACGTCACTGAAGGGCGTTATATTATCTTTGTGTGGGCGGGCACGCAAGGCTGCTCCCGTCCCCGCACGTCATCGGAGGCAGGCAGAGTCACGTGCACTCGCATCGTCACTTCCTGTCGGCTCCGTGGAGTGACGCGCCGCTGAGGGATACCGTATGAGCAAAACACATTGCGGCGAGCGGACGTGGTATCAGCTTAATGAAAGATACCACGTCCGCTCGCCGCAATGTGTTTTTGCTCATACGGTATCCCTCAGCGGCGCGTCAATCGGACAGCATCGGACCCCATGCATCCCTATGGGGATCGGGTCAGATCGGATGTGCACTAAATGCCATCCGATTTGGTCCGATCCGATTCTGTCCGATTTTTGCCGATTTTTTTCCGGTGAAAAAAAATCGTTGCCTGCAACGATTTTTTCATCCGATTACAAAATCTGACAGACTAGGATCGGACCAAATCGGATGGCATTTAGTGCACATCCGATCTGACCCGATCCCTAACATGGGGCCCTATGGAGAAGGGTCCGAGAAAACATGTGATATCTCCTCGGACCCTATTTTACTGTACTGAGCATGCTCAGTACAGTAAAACTGCTCAACTAGGAGCGCAGGGGTTAAATAAAAAAAAAAAAAGTTCATGCTCACCTGCCCCCGAGCCCCCGCTGTCTCCAGCCGTCTTCCTGCAGGTTTCCGGTGGCTCCCGCAGGCTCCCGGTGTCTGCAGAGGTCTTCTGCAGTTCAGGACCTGCGGTGATGTCACAGTCACGTGACCGCGGGTTCACCATGGTAACCCGCGGTCACATGACTGTGACATCACCGCAGGTCCTATGTACTGCAGTAGAAGACCTCTGCAGACACCGGCAGCCTGCGGGAGCCACCGGAAGCCTTAAGGAAGATGGCTGGAGACGGCGGGGGTTCGGGGATAGGTGAGCATGAACTTTTTTTTTTTTCCTTTTTTTCAGCCTCCGGCTACGATTTTATGCCGGAATCGGATGCCTATTTGGCACCCGATTCCAGGCATCAGAAGGGAGCCGATGTTGTCCAAATTTATATCGGACAGCATCGGCTCCCTAAAAATCGTAGTCTGAAAGCACCCTTAGACTTCATGTGTCTAGAATTCTCACTACCTAACAATTGTAACAATGTGCACAACACCCTCCCTTATGTCTAATACAGGGTATATTGGATTCGTTTTTGCACTTAGTGCATAGGCTTTATCAGTGTAGGAGTCTCACTACCGCGTTTCCCCGAAAGTAAGACCCCCCCGAAAGTAAGGCAGGGTAGGGGGGTGCCCAGGGTTTTCTAATGCAAGGCACCCCCCGATTGTAAGGCCGCTTTCGGGGGGGTCGCGGGGAAATGTAAGGCTGCCTAGCCTACGGGGGTGGGGGGGGGGCGGGGTGGGGGGTGGGGGGGGGGCGCTTCGCGGGCCTCCTTTTAGGTTGCCGCAGGCTTACTGTACACCGCCGTCCAGGCTCCTTCTGTCCCCCTTTTGCAGCCGCTGGTCCGGAGATCATGGGGTTAATCACAGCCTAACTTGCTGTGCCCCGCTGATCTCCGCCCAGGGGGACCTGTGATTGGCCGCGCAGCCCTGAGGAATCGTCACCCAGCACCGCAGAGGAAAACATAATGACACGTGTGTACTGTATAAACATGGGTGTGTGTGTGTAATATATATATGTGGGTGTGTGTGTGTACTGTATGTGTATGGGTGTGTGTGTGTGTTGCGTGCGTACTGTATGTGTATGGGTGGGTATGGGTGTGTGTGTGTGTGTGTACTGTATGTGTATGGGTGGGTATGGGTGTGTGTGTGTGTGTGTGTGTGTGTGTGTGTGTACTGTATGTGTATGGGTGGGTATGGGTGTGTGTGTGTGTACTGTATGTGTATGGGTGGGTATGGGTGTGTGTGTGTGTGTGTGTACTGTATGTGTATGGGTGGGTATGGGTGTGTGTGTGTACTGTATGTGTATGGGTGGGTATGGGTGTGTGTGTGTGTACTGTATGGGTGGGTATGGGTGTGTGTGTATGGGTGTGTGTGTGTATACGGCAGTTGTGGTGAAAAAAACGTACTTGCCGCACAGCACTTGCGGCGCAATTGCGGCATGGCCCCATGCAATGTATAGGCCACTTGCGGTTCACTAGCGGCAAGTGCGGTCATTGTCATTTTTTTTTTTGCTAATGTAAGACCTCCCCGAAAGTAAGACAGGGTGGGACTTTTGGAGGTACAATTAATGTAAGGGTGCTTTCACACCACGATTTTTGCATTTCCGATGCTGTCCGATAAAAATCGGACAGCATCGGACCGATTTTCGGATCCCATGTATCCCTATGGGGATCGGACCGAATCGGATGTGCACTAAATGCCATCCGATTTGGTCCGATCCGATTCTGCCCGATTTTGAGCGATTTTTTTCAGGAGAAAAAAATCGTTGCCTGCAACGATTTTTTCATCCGATTACAAAATCTGACAGACTCGGATCGGACCAAATCGGATGGCATTTAGTGCACATCCGATCTGACCCGATCCCTAACATGGGGCCCTATGGAGAAGGGTCCGAGAAAACATGTGATGTCTCCTCGGACCCTATTTTACTGTACTGAGCATGCTCAGTACAGTAAAACTGCTCCTGGGAGCACAAGGGTTAAAAAAGAAAAAAAAAAAAAAAAGTTTATTCACACCATGGTGAACCCGCGGTCACATGACTGTGACATCACCGCAGGTCCTGAACAGCAGAGGTACACCTCTGCTGACACCGGCAGCCTGCGGGAGCCACCGGGAGCCTAGAGGAAGATGGCGGAAGACGGCCGGGGGCTCGGGGGGAGGTGAGAATAAACTTTTTTTTTTTTTTCTTTTTTAACCCTTGTGCTCCCAGGAGCAGTTTTACTGTACTGAGCATGCTCAGTACAGTAAAATAGGGTCCGAGGAGACATCACATGTTTTCTCGGACCCTTCTCCATAGGGCCCCATGTTAGGGATCGGGTCAGATCGGATGTGCACTAAATGCCATCCGATTTGGTCCGATCCGAGTCTGTCAGATTTTGTAATCGGATGAAAAAATCGTTGCAGGCATGACTGTGACATCACCGCAGGTCCTGAACAGCAGAGGTACACCTCTGCTGACACCGGCAGCTTGCGGGAGCCACCGGGAGCCTAGAGGAAGATGGCGGAAGACGGCCGGGGGCTCGGGGGGAGGTGAGAATAAACTTTTTTTTTTTTTCTTTTTTTGCAGCCCGGCGCCGATTTTATGTCGGAATCGGGTGCCTATTTGGCACCCGATTCCAGGCATCAGAAGGGAGCCGATGCTGTCCGATTTATATCGGACAGCATCGGCTCCCTAAAAATCGTGGTGTGAACGCACCCTAAGACAGGATCTTACTTTCGGGGAAACATGGTACCTAACAATTGTAATAGAATGTGTATGACGCCCTTTTTATGTGTAATACAGGGTGTATCGGAGTCCCCCGTTCTAATTTTTGGCAGTTCTTACATTGTCCACAGACTTTGTGAGTTTCAGAATCTCTCCTTCATAAATTAAGCAGGATGTGTCTGACCACATCACACACCACACGCCCACATAACGTCGGAAAATGTGAAAATTACCTTTACCGGTGACTTCCGGGGGTGTAGTGTGATCTCTCCTTTAACTATATTATCCAGTATTCATTGGGGACCGCAAAATGCAGAGAGATAAGACCCGGCTATTTAGGCTATGGACACACGATGCATTTTTTTTCAGCTTTTTTTAATGAATTTTATGCAAATTAAAAATGATTTTTTTCCCAGTACCAATGCGGTGTAATACTGTGATAACTGTTCCCTATAGTGACCTCAGATGTGTCCAGGCATCTTCCATGAACTGTTTTCATCCATTTCAGTGATTTTCCTGATCCAAACCATCGCTCCCCCCACCTCCTGTTAAACTCCGTCAGAAAAACGCTTGAGTTCCCATTGATTTCCATTATACTCCATACTTGTATCGAGCGTTCAAGCGTCCGGCCTGCCTGCTCATCACTAAGGCCGTCTTCACATCATGGTACATTCAGGTCCGGGGGGCTGTCCGCAGTGAACCTGACAGACCTGGACCAGATTTTACTGTAATGCAGCCCTATGGGGCCACATGGAACCATCTATCCAGGAGGATCCGGGACAAATCAGATTTTTCTCCCGGACACAATGCTTGCAACGTTTTTCTGTCCGGGGCGAAAAATCTGCCCAAATTGGATCCTCCCGGATCCGGGGCAATCCGGCACTCCCTAACTAACATGGGAGTCTATGGCACCAGATTGCCACTGAACTTCAGCACCAGGGAGCTGTCCCATGTGAAGCGATTCAGCACCATTTCAGCAGGGGACAGCTACCTCAGCTGCGCTCTGCAAAATCCGGCTACAAACAGGACCGGAGGGCTTTGGTTCTGTTTGCAAATCGGGTCCGTGGCTGTCAGGTTCACCCCGGACAGCTCCGGACCTGATTGTACCGTGATGTGAATCCAGCCTTAAAGGGCACCTGTCAGGTGGTTTATGCCTCCCCAGCTATCACTGTCTATACCTGCAGCTTCATAATACTATTCTAATCATCCCTGTCTGAGCTCAGAGTGTAATGTGAAAGGTGAAAAAAAAAGCATTTATACACTTACATTTCCTTATGTAATGAGGCAGTCAGTCCCCAGCTTGGAGGACAGGGACTGTTTGGCAGGTTAATAGTTAACATTTCAGCCTTGTGCTAGAACATGTTGGGAGACCTGATGTGATGTCGCAACCATGTGACTACAATAGGCGGAGCTAAGTTCTCATAGAACATAATACGTTTGCTGGCTTAGCTCCGCCCACTATGGTCACATGATCATTACATCACACAGGTCCTTTAGCTATCCAAGTTAAAAGTGAGTTAACTATTATCCTGCCAGACAGTCCCCCTCCTCCAAGGTGGGGACTGAAATGTAAGTGTATAAATGCTTTTCTTTCACCTTTCACATTACACTCTGAGCTCAGACAGGGATGATTAGAATAGTATTATAAAGCTGCAGCTACAGACAGTGATAGCTGGAGGGACATAAACCACCTGACAGGTTCCCTTTAAGGCAGAAGGTATACTATCCGTGTGCCTAGCACGAGTGTAATGCGAGGGAGACTTGCATTGCACTCGGACCAGTATCATTTCCCATTAGTGCGAGTTCCTCGCATTGCACTCGCATTGCGAGGGAAATGCGTGTTCAATCGCAGCACACAATTTACCTGCGTGAGTGGACAATGAAAGCACACAGTGTGATAGTCGCACGCGTGTGCATTCAAAATCACTTCAAACTCCACGGCTGACAAAGCCGCAGGGTTTGAATTTGCCAGTTTCCCGGTACAGTAACCAATCATCTTGCACTGCTGTGACAGCAGCGGTGCAAGATGTTTAGTAAAAACACAGCAGACGTAAAAAATTTTAAAAATCCCGGTGTTTCACTGCATATTAACCCATCTGCAGCCTCGGTGTGGCATGTCAGCACAGAGGCTGCAGATGCGGCTAATAATCCGGTGTCTGCAGGGTTAACCTGCTGTTTGTATGGTGCGAGCATGTGTCCAGAGAGTGTCCACACTCCTTGGACACATACTGACAGCACACACTGGATGTGCATGGGTTAATACAAGGTGTAATGGCCACTTTACACACACCAACTTATCTGTATAACTTCTGAACAACTTACTGGTTGCAGTGAAATCATGGACACATTGCTCCATATTGTGGCTGTGTACAAATGGAACTATGTGTCCATGATTTCACTGCAACCAGTAAGTTGTTCAGAAGTTGGACAGATAAGGCCACTTTACACACACCAACTTAACTCAAAGCTGGCAATTGTTGGCTTTTAGAAATATACTGAAAATGCCGGCGGCGGTGCTGTACGCAATTTGTGTACAGCACCTCGGACAGCTCCTGACAACAGGTTAAGGCTGCCTTCACATTTGCGTATGGGAAGGCAGCGTATGCTGCGTTCCCATACGCAGGCAAGCGCCTGCGCACTGCGGTTCCTATGTTTAACATAGGAACGCATAGTGCTTGCGTTTGCTGCGTTCGGGTGCGGATGCGGACGATATCTGCTCCTTCCGGTGTCCAGCGTCCGCACCCGGGATGCAGCATGTTGCATTTTTTGGGCGCTCGGGGACCTTGGAAAATCAGCAAGCATCCCCAAGCGCACAAAAAAAGCATTGGTGTCAATGGGTCCGCAGTGTTCTTTGCTTGACAGCGCAGGAGAACGCTGCTGACCCATTGAAAAATCTCCCGGTGGCCGCCGGTGATGTCACAGGAGATCACCGATGGCCACCGGGAGATCGGCTGGAGCCTCTAATGTTCTCCTCCTCCCCGCCGCCGGTAATCTGCTAGCGGTGTCGGTGGGGAGAAACAGCTGATGTGACAGCTGTTTGAATCTTTTCGCGCCGACATCTCCTCTCGGTGTCAGCGCGGGAGATTCAAACAGCTGTCAAATCAGCTGTTTCTCCCCACCGACACGTCCCGGAGCTTAGCGGCGGCCGGGAGGAGGAGATCTCCGGCGCTGATCTCCGCCTCCGGCCCGCCCCCGGACACGTCCGATTGGCTGGCCGGGCTCCACAGTGATGTTTCCGCAGGCGGACATTATCCGCTGCGGACACATCAAATGACATTGCTTTTGACTGCGTTTGTGTCTGCATGCCATCAGCATGCAGACACAAACGCTAATGTGAAGGCAGCCTAACCCTGCAGACACCGAATTATTAGCCGCATCTGCAGCCTTTGTACTAACATGCCGCACAGAGGCTGCAGATGGGGTTAATATGCAGCAAAAACCCAGGATTTTTAACATTTTCCAGATCTGCTGTGTTTTTACTAATCATCTTGCACCACTGCTATCACAGCGGTGCAAGATGATTGGTTACTGTACCGGAAAACTGGCAAATTCAAACTTTGCGGCTTTGACAGCCGCGGAGTTTAATTTCACCAGTAAATGTTGTCCGCGGACCTGACGTTTGCTTCAGGACCACGGACAGCACCACACACGCACTCACGCAGCACACTCACATGCATACAGCCATGCACACTCACCCACACGCACCACACTTACACAAATCACGCATTACAATCACATCACTGTCATGCATCAAACACGCTCTGTGTTTAATGCATGACAGCGTGCCCTCAGCCTAATATACACACACAGCATATTTTGCAGGCTATAAGACACCACAAATTTAGAGGAGAATTGGGGGAAAAAAAAAAATCATGTGTGAAAATGGAGGTCCATCTTATAGTACAAGTTTAGCTTATCAGGGGGTGAAGGCGGCGGTGGTGGAGCGGGGGTCACAGGAGTCATGGTCGCTGCTGGAGGAAGCCACAGGCAGCTGGAGTGGGGCAATGCTGCGGGTCTTGGGTGGGAACAGGGGTGACCTGGTGGTACAAGGCAGGAACCACTGATCTCCTGGCGATGGACTCTAGGAAAATGGCAGTGGTGAGAGGTAAAACTCATTGATCTCCCAGCGGTGGGCTTCACGGAAATGTCGGCAGTCTGATGCAGGCGCCATTGATCTCCCAGCTTCAGGAAAATGGTGACAGCGGTGACGCAGATTGAGATCTCGGTTTATCAATGAGCCAAGATCTAAATCTGTGCATCAGTCACCTCCAGCACCATTTCCCTGAAGTCCACCACTGGGAGACCAATGGCTTCTGCCTCACACTGCCAACATTTCCCTGAAGCCCACTATTGGGAGATCAATGGCTCCTGCCTCAGACTGCCAACATTTCCCTGAAGCCCACCACTGGGAGATCAAAGGCTCCTGCCTTGCAACGCTGGGACACCCTCTCCTCCCAGCCCCGGACCCACAGCATCACCACACTCCTCCAGCTGCTGCGGGTTTACTGCAGCAGTGACTTTGCCCTCCTGTGACCCTGCTGCACCAATACCATGTCCCCCGGTAAGCTACATCCAGACTATAAGACACCCCCCCCCCCCCATTTTTCTCCCAAAAATATTTTGGGAAAAAAAAAAAAAAAAAGTGCATCCAAGGCTGGTTTCACACTGCAGTTTTTCCCTGATCAGGGTTCATCAGGATTGTGTGCCAAAACCAGGAGAGGAACTTGCAGAGGAAAAGTAGAATTGAAAGATGGACACCTGTTCTGGGTTTTGTAGACACTCGTGGTTTTGGCACACAAACCGGATCAGGGAAAAAAACTGCAGTGTGAAACCAGCCTTAGGCTGTGTGCTCACGGTCCGGAGGAGCTGCGTGTTGGACCCGAGTGAAGCCGCGGGTGCCCGCATGGAGACCACAGCCGCCCTGTACTCACCATGTGCGGCGGGCGCGGGGCGGCTTCTCCCTGCAGTCACCCGATAGCAGCTGCTTCCAACTCCGCAGCATGTTCATTTCATTTGGAATGCCGGCAACCCGCACCGCAGCGATCAGATTTCAGAGAAAAGAAAATTAGGGAGGGACCACCGCTTGCAGAACCCGTCTACCAAAGGTCACCTCCTCGGTGGAAGAAAGATCAAGCCTGTAATGCTTGAAGAAAGTAGAAGGAGAAGACCAAGTAGCAGCCCTACAGATCAATTCTAAGGGGACATCAGCCTTCTCAGCCCAGGACGTAGTCACCGCGCCTGGTCGAATGTGCAGTAAGGCCCACCGGCACCTGACTAGAAGAATAAGCTAGAGCGATGGCTTCCCTCAACCACCTAGCAAGGGTACCCTTGGACACTGCCTTACCCCTAGAGGCCCCCTGAAAGGAAACAAAGAGCGACGGAGCCTGACGCCAGGCCGCGGACCTGTCCACGTATTTAAGCATCGCCCTCCTGACATCTAATGTGTGGAGAACCTCTTCCTTCTGATTTGCAGGATGATCACAGAAGGAAGGGAGGACAATCTCCTGCATCCTGTGGAACTTGGTAGCCACCTTGGGAAGATAGGAAGGGTCCAGGCGGAGGATGACCCTGTCCTGCAAAATCTGAGTATAAGGCCCCACCACTGACAAGGCCTGCAGGTCACAAATACGTCTGGCCGACGTCAAAGCCACCAACAGGACCACCTTCAGAGTAAGGACCTTAGGTGAAGCAGAAGATAAAGGCTCAAAGGTAGGCCTGGTTAAGGCATCAAGAACTAAATTGAGATCCCAAAGAGGCACCTCGGACAGGGAACAGGAGTGGCCCGCTTGCAGGACTGAATAAACCCGTCACCCAAGAAGACCCAGCGAGGGGACAATGGTACAGGGCCCCCAAGGCCGAAACATGGAGTTTCAGGGTATTGACAGAGAGACCCATTTCCCACCCCCTCTGGAGGAATTCTAAACAGCCGGCGCAGGAGCCTTACCCTCCGGACTCGCCCCCGAGGAGGACAGGAATTTCTTCCACACTTTACCATAAATATTGGTGGTAACCGGCTTCCGACTGGACATCAGCGTACGAACAAGGCCATCCGAGAACCCCCTACGCGACAGGAGCCGCTGTTCAAGTTTCACGCCGTCAGCCGGAGACCCGAGACCTGCGGATGGTGGATCGGCCCCTGAGACAGGAGAGATGGGGACGGGGGGGGGGGGGAGAAAGAGTCCAAGGAGCCTGCACGGATAGGCGACTGAGCCAAAAGAACCAAGCTCTCCGGGGCCAGAAGGGCGCTATCATGATGAGTCTGGCCCCGTCCTCTCTGACCTTCCGAAGGACTGCAGGAATCATGACTAAGGGAGGGAAGGCATACAGAAGACCCGAAGACCAGGGGATCAGCAGAGCGTCCACAGCAAAGGGGCGGTCTCCGGGATTCAGAGAACAGAACCGGCGTACCTGCCTGTTCTCCCGGGTTGCAAACAAATCCATCTCCGGAAGGCCCCACATGTGCACAATATGAACGAAAACCCTCGGATCCAGAGCCCACTCCCCCTGTCGGATCTGCACCCTGCTGAGAAAATCCACCCGGGAATTTGCCACCCCCCGTATGTGAAGAGCAGAGAGGGAAACGTGACGGTCTTCCAACAACTGACAAATGTCCCATGTAACGCCCATGAGAGCCTGAGACCTGGTGCCTCCCTGATGGTTCAAGTAAGCCACCGACACACTGTTGTCGGAGAGAATTCTTAGATGGCGCCCCCGAAGGGAAGGAAGGAACGCAGAAACTGCCTCCCAAACTGCCAGGAGCTCCCGCATATTTGACGACATCCTGGAGAGGCGCGAGTCCCAGGCTCCCTGAGCGGACAGGTTCCGAAGATGGGCCCCCCATCCCCAGGAACTGGCATCCGTGGTGATTACGTCGGAGACCGGACAACCCCACGGGACGCCCACGGAAAGATGCTCGGGGACTAGCCACCACCCAGAGAATCTAACGTCGGAGGGGAGAGAACAAACGATGCGTCCAAGGCCGCCCCCAACCCGCGTTGATGCTGGAGAATCTCCCACTGAAGGGCCCGAGAGTGCAACTGTGCCCAGGGGACTGCCGGGATACAGGACATGAGGGAGCCCAAGAGAGACATAGCCCTCCTCAGAGTCACTCGCGGGGAAGCCCGAACTGCAGAAAGGGAAGACCAGAGACGCACTTGTTTGTCTTCCGGAAGGAGGCAAAGCTGAGACTGAGTCCAGAATCATCCCCAGAAACAGCTGACTCTTGACAGGAACCAGCCTGGACTTTTCTAGATTGACAATCCAGCCCAACTGACCCAGGGAACGCTGCACCCCCTGTAGACGGTCGAGGCACTGATCCCTGGAGTCCCCACAATCAGCAGATCGTCCAGATACGGAACAATCAAAATCTGCTGACGGCGGAAGTGAGCTTCCGCCAGCAGCTTCGTGAAAATCCGAGGGGCCATTGCCAGCCCGATACTGGAAATGGCAGAGGGAGCCCTCCATGTACAGGGCGAACCTCAGAAACTGTTGGTGGCGACGATGAACCGGAACATGATAGTATGCGTCCTTCAGATCCAGTACCACCATGAAACAATCTGGAAACAATAGCCTGATTGCTGAGTTCAAAGTCTCCATCTTGAATGAATGCTGGACCAGAAAGCTGTTCAGACGTTTCAGGGTTATAATCGTCCGGAATGAGTCGTCTGGCTTCGGCACGAGAAACAATGTGGAATAGAACCCCCTGCCGCATTCGGCCGGAGGAACCGGGGAAACAACCCTTTTTTCACAAGGGCCCGTACCTCGTCCATCAGATTTCTGCATTTTTCCGTACTGCTGACAGACGTAATCACTAGGGACCCCACCGGAGCCGAAGTGAACTCCGGTTTCAACCCTTCTCCGAGGAGACCGAGAGCCCAATCGCAAGCCCCAATGTTGGACCAGGCTGGGAGAAAGTGGGCAAGCCTTCCTCCCACCCGGAGCGAGCTGTCACTTAGACTGGTGCTTCCTGTCTGAGGAGGAACCCTTGAACAAGAAACCCGCCTTCTTGTCTCTCTTGTCGGCCCAAGAATCTCGGGTCCGACGAGGGGACCTCCGCTTGGCAAACCGCGGCTTACGAAAGGAATGACCACGGAAGGTGGAAGCCGGAAGGCCGGCGGGAAAATTTTTCTTATTGTCACTAGCACGTTCCAAGATCTCATCCAGCGGTTTGCCAAACAGAAAATCATCCATCAAGGCAAAGAACACAACTTCGACTTCGATTGGGCATCCCCGAGCCAGGCCTTTAACCATAAGGCCCGACGAGCAGCATTAGAGAAGGACGCAGCCTTTGCCAACTTCAGGGAGTCAGCTGAGAAATCCACCAGAAAAGCCGCTGCCGAAAGAGCCAAAGGAAAGGAAGACAAGATCTCCTCCTTAGGAGCCTCGTCCCTCACCAGAGCTTCCAACTGCTGCAACCAAATCATGAGGGACCGAGCAACTGATGTACCCGCAATTGAGGGACGAAAGATGCTAGCAGTGGATTCCCAGGAACTACGCAAGTAGCCGTCTGCCTTCCTGTCTAGCTGATCCTTCAAATTTCCCAGATCCTCAAAGGGAAGAGAGGAACGCTTAGATGCCCGGGCCACAGCTACGTCAAGCTTGGGGGAACTATCCCAGGAAGTAGTGGCCTCCTCGAAGGGGTACTTCTTTTTAGCCAAATGGGAGAGAGCGCCCTTCTTATCAGGCCTAGCCCAATGATCTTCAATCAAGGCCTTAATTCGCTGATTCAAAGGAAAAGTCCGTTGCTTCTTTTAAGACAGACCACCGAACATTAAATCCTCCACTGAAGAGGGGTCACGGGCATCTACCAACCCCAGAGTTGAACGAACGGCCTTAATCAAAAAATCAGTGTCTTTTCGGGGAAAACAGGACTTCCCAGCACCACTACCATCTGAGGAGGAAGACCCCGAGGAGGAGGATGATGAGGAGGACGAGGCAGAGGATAAACGAGACCTGTGTCTCCCCTTGTGAGAACTACAAGAGGCACGGTCAGAACCAGAAGAAGAGGCCCGGGTCCTCTGTTGCTTACGCCCCCTATCCTTCCCGGATTTCTGTAGGGACTTCAGCTCTTCCCTCACTAAATCCCTAAGGCTAGAGGCCAGACTGGGAACAGCGCTTCGTACAGTTTCCTCAATGCAAGGGGCACACAAATCCTTAAGACAATCCTCTGGAAGAGGGACTTTGCAGATAGCACAGTCTTTATGCCGTTGTTTAGCCGCCTTTTTCTTGCCGTCCTACAAACAAGCAAGAAGGCGGTGTAAATACAGATATCACAGCCCGAAGGCACTCACCCACCAGAGGCATACCGACTTCCGGGGGGCTTTCGGGTCCACATCCAGCCTGGACCCCTTCTGACCTGAGGACCTGTGGCTGCCAGCTTGCTGGTGGTCCCCTGGGTAGGCCGTCGCCACGGCCTGCTGCTCCATTCCTCCGTTGTGGCCGGCGCCGCCCTCCATGCACTGCCCCACACCTCCGGCCGCTGCTGCAGCGTCTCCCAGCCGCCGAACGCTGGGCGCCGCCATCTTGGGCTCTACTGCGCAGGCATGGAGCATCACTTCCGGTCTGCGCCCGAAACCGGAAGTAGCGGCTCCCGCAGCGAAATTTGAAAGCTGCCACCAGGAACCCGCTTCCAGGCCCCTCACAAACCCAGGAACGCTGTGCCTAGCCAGGAGAGGAACCTGATCACCCGGGGCACAGGCGTGCAGGGCAGCCACCAACCCTGTAGTTGCGACCCCCCCGGGCGGCAACAAGGGCCGAGAACCGGCCGCTGGTGTCCCTCTCCAGACCCCGTGCCCTCCACCACCGCAGGGGATACCCCGTGGAGGAGCTTCTGCACCCAAGTCCGAGCCACTGCCTAGGTAAGGACAGTTCTTCCAGCTACCGGGTCAGGCCAGGCCGCATGAGCTTCAGAGGTCTCCCACCTCCAAGGCAGGAAACCTAAACTGAGGTCCAGGAGAGGTCCCGCCTTTTTATCTCAGAGGTTTCCTGTCTTGGATGGGCGGTCCTCTCTCTCAGGTGGTGCTGTCGTGGCGATGATGGAAAAAAAAAGCAACATGTGAACAAAACTTCAAGATTCTCATTGACTTTGCTGGAGGAAGGATTTGCAAGCAGCCTTGTTACAAAACTGCACGAGAAAATGCAACATGTGCACAGGGCCTAATAGTCTGCAACAATACAGTATAGAGTTTTATATATAAATAAATATATTTATTATATACAGGGGCTTCTCAACCCTCCACTTGGGTTTATTGAATTTCTGCGATTAATCATTTTGTCCTCTGGGAGATGAGCCCGTACGAGGAGTCTCATAGAGAAGAACAGGAGGTCAGAGAAGCGTCTATGGATGTGGGCCCGGGGGGATTATGGAATGTGTATGGGGCCTTTGCAGTCTCTCCCATCAGGATGAACTCACTGACCGATTCCCAGAAGACTCCTTACGCAGCGCAGCCTGCAGTAGAAAGCAAAATGTGCAACATTTTCAATAAAGCCCCACAGCTAAAGATCTATTCTGAAATCCCAAATTTGAAAATCTATAATCCAATGGTACACCGCCCCTTTAAGGCCGGTTTAACACCACGGTTTTTGGCTGTCAGGTTCTGTCCGGTGTTTTGCAGGATGCACCGGACAGAACCTGAGCACCGGAGGGAAAATCTGCCCTTCGATCCTGCTTTTAACCGACTTCATTTGTGCCACTGTCCAGTGCTGAAATTTCAGCACCGCAGGAGCAGGGGAGCTGCCTGTGGTGCTGAAATTTCAGCCGTGGAGCTCTCCAGGTGCTGAAATTCAGAGGTGCCTGCAAAATGCTGCGCTATCCATGGTGCTGAATGAGTGCGGCTGCATTTCACAGCCATAAAAAGTGTTGCAGACTCCGATTTTGTGTCCGATGCAAAAATCTGACAAAACCGGATCCTCCCGGAAAACTAGCAAACCGGAGGCCAAACAGGCACAATCCGGCACCCTGGACCCGAAAAACCGTGGTGTGAAACCAGCCTAAGCAGGCGCCTTGTTTTAAAAACGTCATTTTCCAGTGACGTGCAACCTGCATAGTCATGCTCATACCGTAATACTAAGGCAATAAGGTGCGCAGTGTCACTGCTAACAACCCTAAGAAGCACTGACAACTTGGGAAGTGGTTGTGTTAGCGGATCTGTCCTTTAGGGGGCGCCAGTCAGTGCGACGTTACACAATGCAGGGCCAGGACGTGCCCCCATTACAGAAATTCACAGTACAAATCATATGCAGATCAGGCAGGAAGTGCAGCGGGGCGGAGGAAGCTGCCGCACACAGACACGCCCCTGCTGCACACAGACACGCCCCTGCTGCACTCATTGGAAAAATGTGGGCACCCCGTGTGATGAAGGCAGGAGAGTAGAAGGTCCTGTCACATCTGCGTTCATTCAAATCCGGCAGAATTTTGCCTTTTCTGAGAAAACGGATGCGGCAACATGTCTGTCTAAGGGCCCTTTCACATCAGCGTTTTTTTCAAATTGCGGCAGATGCGGTGAAAAAACCGCATCTACCGCGATTACCGCATACCGGCTGCACTTGCGGCACAGTTGCGGTAAACGCCATACAAGGTCAGCCGCGTTTTTTTTTGCGGCCGCACCTGCCGCAAGTGCAAAACCGCACTTGGCGCACCTGCCGCAAGTCCGCCTATACTTTGCATGGCAAAAACCGCAACCGCGCCGCAAGTGCAGCCGGTATGCGGTAATCGCGGTAGATGCGGTTTTCACCGCATCTGCCGCGATTTGGAAAAAAACGCTGATGTGAAAGGGCCCTAAGGCTTTTGTATTGGAGTTTCAGATTTCGAGCCCCCCCCCCCTCTCTAAGTGCAGTCTACACAGGTGGAGCCCCCCCTCTCTAAGTGCAGTCTACACAGGTGGAGCCCCCCTCTCTAAGTGCAGTCTACACAGGTGGAGCCCCCCTCTCTAAGTGCAGTCTACACAGGTGGAGCCCCCCCTCTCTAAGTGCAGTCTACACAGGTGGAGCCCCCCTCTAAGTGCAGTCTATACAGGTAGAGCCCCCCCTCTAAGTGCAGTCTATACAGGTAGAGCCCCCCTCTAAGTGCAGTCTACACAGGTGGAGCCCCCCCTCTAAGTGCAGTCTATACAGGTGGAGCCCCCCTCTAAGTGCAGTCTATACAGGTAGAGCCCCCCCTCTAAGTGCAGTCTATACAGGTAGAACCCCCCCTCTAAGTGCAGTCTATACAGGTGGAGCCCCCCCTCTAAGTGCAGTCTATACAGGTAGAACCCCCCTCTAAGTGCAGTCTATACAGGTAGAGCCCCCCTCTAAGTGCAGTCTATACAGGTGGAGCCCCCCTCTTAGCACAGTGTAATTCCAGGTGGAGCCCCCCTTTAAGGCACGAGGCTGTTGCTGCCCTTATACCGGAAGTACCCCCCCCCCCCCCCCCCCTCCCCTGTCGTCTCCTCGGTGTCCCCGCTCTTCTCCTGGTTACCTGCACCATGATGGCGAGCCGCAGAGACTCCTTGGCGATGTTGTCCCCGCACTTCTTGCAGGAGGCGCGGCCGCTCTTGGCGTACTCGGCCCGGTACAGCTTTTCGGAGGCCTCGGCCATGTCTGCAGACAGAGGAGGATGAGGAGCCGGGGCAGCACACACAGCCAGGAGCCCGCCACACAACGGAGCAGGCAGTCACAGCCGAGCGCCGAGCAGTGCCCGCACCTCACACTGCAGCCGGAGGATCGGCCAGCGACTACTCCCCCCTGCGGAGCAGAAGACACCAGACACAGCAGATAACGGGGCTGGGGCAGGACGTCACGTGGCCTGGAATACCCCTCACACCACGTGACAATGTTTATCCCCCTCAAAGTCAGAGAGGCAGGGGCCCCAGGGGCCCCAGTGTGTGGAGGCCAGGCCAGGACACAGATTGATTAACCTCTCCATGCCCAAATGAGTCTTATTTATGTATTATTAATAGTATTGTTATTTTTTATATTTTAAAATATTATTTATAACAATATTATTTATTTATATGATTGATATTTATGCATTATATATATATAACTTATATTTATACATGTACTATTTTTTATATTTTTTAATAATATATGTAATGTAATAATTCTATTTATATTTAATTGTTATTTTTGATTATTTTTTATACTTTATGATATTATTTATAATATGATATAATTTTACCTTTTATATTATTTATATTTCTTATATATTTTATTTATTATATTTATTAATGTATGTTTATTATTATTATTATTATAATAATAATAATAATAATAATAATAATAATAATAATAATATAAGAATAAATCTTTATATAGCACCAACATATTCTGCGGCGCTTTACAATGCTGTGGGTAATAGATGAAAACACACAGTATAATGCAGTAAGAAAATACACAATATAATACAGTAATTCCAGTAGAGAGAATACAGTACAATAATAGGAAACAATACAATAAGCATAGAATCAATGTAAAAAATACAATATAATAGATAAAGCAAAAGTAAAGGTGACCCTGCTCAAAAGAGCTTACAATCTACAACGGGATAGGCGTTACATAAAGTACAGGGGCTTATTACACTGATGGTCCAGGCATCTTGAGGAAATGGGGGATAGAAATAAGCTTACATGGATGGTGACCAGACAATCTGTGTAGACCTTTTGGGTTTGGTGGAATTTGAAGAAGAGTCATGTCCAGAGAGATAGTGACTGGGCTATATACAGTACAAAGGAATTTTGTTAGGGAGCATGATAGGACGCCTTGAAGAGATGTGTTTTTAGGGATCGGTTGAAGCCATGCAAGTTGTAGATAGCCCTGATTTCTTGGGGTAAAGCATTCCAGAGGATTGGTGCAGCTCAGGAGAAGTCTTGGAGCCGGGAGTGGGAGGATCGGATTAGTGCAGATGTTAGTCGAAGGTCATTTGTAGAACGTAGAGAGCGGGTGGGGTGATAGATATTATTATTATTATTTAACAATAATAATAATAATAATAATAAAGCTTTATTTATATAGCGCCAACATATTCCGCAGCGCTTTACAATGTAGGGTTAGCGTACAGAAAATATAATACAGTAAGTAATTACAATAGAGAACAAATAAAGTACAATCATTGGATACAAAAACAATAGGCATAGAATCAATGTGAAAAAATACAATAAATAAAGCAAGAAATGAAGGTGACCCTGCTCAAAAGAGCTTACAATCTACAACGGGATAGGGGTTGTACAAGGTGCCGGGGCTTATTGCACTGGTGGTCCAGGCATCTTGAGGAAATGGGGTATAGGGCTAAGCTTACATGAATGGTCATCAGTCTGTGTAGACCTTTATGGTTTGGTGGAGTTTGTAGAAGAATAATGTCCAGAGGATAGCCCATTCACTGTCTACAGTACAATGGACATGTTAGGGAGTATGATAGGCCGCCTTAAAAAGATGCGTCTTTAGGGATCGTCTGAAGCCATGCAAGTTGTGGATAGTCCTGATTTCTTTGGGTAAAGCATTCCAGAGGTTTGGTGCAGCTCTGGAAAAGTCTTGGAGCCGGGAGTGGGAGGATCGGATTAGTGCAGATGTTAGTTGAAGGTCATTTGAGGAACGTAGAGAGCGGGTGGGGTGATAGACAGAGATGAGGGAGGAGAGGTAGGGGGGAGCTGCACTGTGAAGAGCTTTGTGGGTGAGAACAAGCAATTTGAATTTGATCCTGTAGTATACGGGCAGCCAGTGCAATGACTGGCACAGAGCAGAGGCATCTGAGTAACGATTGGCCAGATGGGTGATCCTGGCTGCTGCATTAAGGATGGACTGGAGAGGAGAAAGTCTGGTGAGGGGGAGGCCGCTTAATAGAGAGTTGCAATAGTCAAGGCGGGAATGGATTAGGGCCACGGTGAGGGTTTTTGTTGTTTCCAGGGTGAGAAAGGGGCGGACTCTAGAGATATTCTTCAGGTGTAAGCGACAGGAGCGGACGAGAGATTGCGTGTGGGAGGAGAAGGAGAGATCGGTGTCAAATATAACACCCAGACAGCGAGCTTGCTGTCTAGGCGTTATCGTGGTGCCGCACACTGAGAGAGAGATGTCCGATTTAGGGAGGTTAGTGGATGGGGGGAGCAGAAGAAGTTCAGTTTTGGAAAGGTTTAGTTTCAAATAGAGAGTGGACATGATATTGGAAACTGCAGCTAGACAGTCATTGGTGTTCTTTACTACCGCAGGGGTAAGGTCAGGGGCTGAAGTGTATAGTTGAGTGTCATCAGCATAAAGATGGTACTGGAAGCCAAATCTGCTGATGGTCTGTCCAATCGGGGCCGTGTAGAGAGAGAAGAGGAGAGGGCCAAGGACTGAACCCTGAGGGACCCCAATAGTGAGGGGAAGAGGGGGGGAAGTGGAGCCAGCAAAAGATACACTGAAAGAGTGGTCAGAAAGATAGGAGGAGAGCCAGGAGAGAGCAGTGTCCTTTATGCCAATGGAGAGCAGCATAGAGAGTAGGAGCTGATGGTCGACAGTGTCAAAAGCTGCAGAGAGATCAAGGAGAATAAGCAGAGAGTGGTCACCATTACGTTTTGCTGTCAGAAGGTCATTGGTCACTTTGATGAGGGCAGTTTCTGTGGAGTGAAGGGGGCGGAAACCAGACTGTAATGGATCTAGAAGAGAGTGAGCGGAGAGGTAACGGGTGAGGCGGGAATAGACCAGGCGCTCCAAGAGTTTAGAGATGAAGGGGAGATTGGAGACTGGTCTGTAGTTATTTGTGCAGGTTGGGTCGAGAGTGGTTTTCTTTAATAATGGAGTAATGATCGAGTGTTTGAAGGAGGAGGGGAAAATGCCAGAAGAGAGGGAGAGATTGAAGATTTTAGTTAGATGAGTGGTGACGACTGGAGAGAGGGACTGGAGCAGGTGTGAGGGAATGGGGTCGGTAGTGCATGTGGTGGGACGAGAGGAAGATAGGAGCCTGGAGACTTCTTCTTCTGTGACTGGGTCAAATGTGGAAAGTGAACCGGAGGGGATGTGAGGAAGAATGGGGGTGGCAGCGCTTGGAGGCTGAGAGCTGATTTCCTGGCGGATGTTGTCTATTTTATCCATGAAGTAGGAAGCCAGGTCATCAGCACAGAGGTCGGTGATGGGGGCCTGCACTTTAGGACTGAGGAGAGAGTGAAAGGTGTCAAAGAGTTTTTTGGATTGTTGGATAGTGAGGAGACCAGGGTGGTGAAGTAGGTCTGTTTGGCAAGGTGAAGGGCAGAGTTGTAGGTTTTGAGCATGAATTTATAGTGGATGAAGTCTCCTGGTGAGCGAGTTTTCCTCCATAGGCGTTCAGCACTCCTGGAGCATCGCTGGAGGAATCGGGTTTGTGATGTGAGCCAGGGCTGTTTTATTCTCTGTTTGGAGGTTCTGCGGGTGAGGGGCGCTACTTGGTCCAGGGAGCTTCTGAGAGAGTCATTGTAGTGATTTACTGCATGATCTGGAGAAGAGATTGAAGAGATTGGGGACAGAGATGAGATGAGGGAGTCTGTGAGTGCTTGAGGGTTAATGGCCTGTAGATTTCTGGATGTGTGATAGGTAGGCTTGGGCTGTGTTGGCCGAGGGTTAGTGAGTGAGAAGGAAAGAATGTTGTGGTCAGAGAGTAGAGTTGAGTTATCCAAGGGGGAGGATGAGCAGAGCCGGGTAAAGACAAGGTCAAGGGTGTTACCGTTTTCGTGTGTCTTAGAGGTTGAGAGCTGTGATAGGCCAAGAGAGGTAGTTAGAGATAGGAGCTGGGATGCAGATGGGGAGATGGGGCTGTTTATGGGAATGTTAAAGTCTCCCAGAATAAGGGTTGGTAAATCTGAGGACATGAAATGCGGGAGCCAGGCGGAGAAATGGTCGAGGAACTGGGTGGGTGACCCTGGGGGGCGGTTATACCACTGCTACTTTGAGGGGGAGGGGATGGAATAGCCTAATGGTATGGACCTCAAAAGAAGGGAATGAGAGTGATGGGGCTGGAGGAATGACCTGGAAAGTACATTGTGGGGACAGGAGGAGGCCGACTCCACCGCCACGTCTGTTCCCAGGTCTAGGGGAGTGAGAGAAGTGTAAGCCGCCGTAAGAAATAGCAGCAGGGGAAGCAGTGTCTGAATCCTGGATCCAGGTTTCTGTGAGGGCCAGCAGGTTTAGAGAGTTGGTAAGAAAGTAATTGTGAATGAAAGGAAGTTTGTTGCATACAGACCGTGGATTCCAGAGAGCGCAATTAAAAGAGGGGGGTGAAGGTGTGCAGGTGATATTAATAAGGTTAGTGGGGTTTCTGTGTGAGGTGGGAGAGGGGTTGAAGTTAGCAGATGGTGGACCAGGGTTGGGAGAGATATCACCTGAGAGGAGCAGTATTTATTTATATAGCGCCATTATGGTACCTTTACACGCCACAACAGGATGGTGGCAACAACCGGATACATGAGAGAAATGTATCTTGCACCGCCAAATCAACCCAAGGTAGCGGCGTGTGAAGACGGTTGTTGCCATCCGCCAGTGGCGGCACCTGTTTCAGAGCACTGCCCTAAAACAGGTGGTTACAAAGGCGATGGTTGCAGTCTGTATCGGCGTGTGAAGAAGGAACAGAAGGGTTGTTTCGACACCAGGCTATGTACCTGCTATGTACCTGGGGCGTGACACAGGCTCCGGGTTACCGCGCCCCATCAGCGATCATTGGAGGAAGCTCCTGCGTTACGATTGGTTGTCGCTGCATAGGGCGGCATATTTAAGGAGCTGACCAGTCACACTACACAATTGCTCGGGCGTCATGTATTAATCAGCCTCCTGCGCTGGCTGGCCAATCATGATGCTATTGCTTTGTCCTATCAGCGTACGGAATTCTCATAATCCACAATTGTGGCACGCCTATGTGTTGTCCCTGCTGCCTTTGTTCCGCCCATATTAGCTTGTTGTAGCGGTGTGTAAATGAGGTAAGGTGCTCTGCAGAAGGTAACTTGAGACACCCGGCGGTGTATCCAGAGATAGATGTAACCTACCGTAGCGCACCTTGTTGCGGCGTGTAAAGTTGGTGCGATTACCGTTTGCAACCGTTTGTGCGTGCTCGTGCACGTGAAGTAGCCGGTTGTTGCCACCATCCTGTGGCGGCGTGTAAAGGTACCATTATATTCCATGGCGCTTTACATGATAAAAGGGCAGACTAGGACAAGTAACAATACAAGTAACAATAAATGTTGACAATTCGGTTGTACAGATACAAGAGGGGAGATAGGGATGAGGGAGGAGATGTAGGGAGGTGCTGCATTATGAAGAGCTTTGTGGGTGAGAACAAGCAATTTGAACTTGATCCTGTAGTATATAGGCAGCCAGTGCAATGACTGGCACAGAGCGGAGGCGTCTGAGTAATGATTGGCCAGATGGGTGATCCTGGCTGCTGCATTAAGGATGGACTGTAGAGGGGAAAGGGGGAGGCCAATTAATAGAGAATTGCAATAATCAAGGCGGGAGTGGATTAGGGCCACGGTGAGGGTTTTAGTTGTTTCCATGAAGAAAGGGGCGGACTCTAGAGATGTTCTTCAGGTGTAAGCGACAAGAGCGGACGATTGTTTAAGGGCCCTTTCACATCAGCGGTTTTTTCAAATCGCGGCAGATGCGGTGAAAAAAACGCATCTGCCGCGATTACCGCATACCGGCTGCACTTGCGGCACGGTTGCGGTAAACGCCATACAAGGTATAGGCGGACTTTCGGCAGGTGCGGCAAGTGCGGTTTTGGCACTTGCGGCAGGTGCGGCCGCGAAAAAACCGCGGCTGACAGCATTTTTTTTCGCGGCCGCATCTGCCGCAAGTGCCAAAACCGCACTTGCCGCACCTGCCGCAAGTCCGCCTATACCTTGTATGGCGTTTACCGCAACCGCGCTGCAACCATGCCGCAAGTGCAGCCGGTATGCGGTAATCGCGGCAGATGCGTTTTTTTCACCGCATCTGCCGCGATTTGAAAAAACCGCTGATGTGAAAGGGCCCTAATAGGAGGTGAAGGAGAGATCAGTGTCAAACATGACACCCAGACAGCGAGCCTGCTGCCTAGGAGTTATCGTGGTGCCGCACACTTAGGCTGCTTTCACATAACGATTTTCGGTCATCCGATTGTATCCGTTCTAAAACGGATACAATCGGATCCGAAATCGGACCCCATGTTCCCCTATGGGAATCGGATGGGATCGGATGTGCCACTATTAGCATCCGATTTTGGCACCATCCGATCCCATCCGATGTAATCACGGGCACAAAATCGTAGCCTGCTACGATTTTGTGTCCGTGACTCACATCGGACAGCCTTGGATCACTGCTGATCCGAGGCTGATCCTAGTGCCCACAACATGGAAGCCTATGGACATCGGATCTGAGCTCACCTCGGATCCGATGTCAGCTCCGTACTGCCTGTCTTTCCCTGCTTCTGCTCCTCCATCTTCTGCCCTCTCCTATTCTATATGCTGTGCCCCCGCTATTCTATTTTGTGTCCCCCGCTATTCTATCCTCCTCTATCCCTATCCTGTCCCCTGTCCTCTCCCTGTGTGTAAAAAAATAAAAAAAAACTCCTCCTGGAGGATACATCACCTCTCACCGGCTCCAACGCTGCACACGATCAGGACTGAAGAGCCTGTGATGATGTAAGAGACCCGGTCAGCTGACGAGTCATGTGACTCTGACATCATCACAGGTCCTTCAGTCCTGATCGTGTGCAGCGTGGAGCCTGTGAGAGGTGATGTATCCTCCGGGAGGAGTTTTTTTATTTTTTTACACACAGGGAGAGGACAGGGGACAGGATAGGGATAGAGGAGGATAGAATAGCGGGGCACAGCAAAGAATAGCGGGGGGACAGAGTAGCATAGGAGAGGGAAGAAGATGGAGGAGGCAGGAGTAGGGAGAGACAGGGGACCGCAGGATCCACACGGATCCTGCAGATCGGATGGCTATTTGCCATCCGATTGCAGGGATCCGTATGGATCCGTGCCTGTCCGTGGGGTCCCCCTTCAAAGTCGGATCCCACGGACAGGCACAAAATCGTTATGTGAAACCAGCCTTATGGCCACTTTACATGCGGCTACATTTCTAGCTTATCCACAGGTAACTTACTGGCTGCAGTGAAATCATGGAGACATTATTCCATTTGTACACAGCAACAAGATAGAACCTTGTCTCCATGATTTCACTGCAGCCAGTAAGTTACCTGTGGATAAGCTAGAAATGTAGCCGCGTGTAAAGTGGCCATGAGAGATAGATGTCAGATTTAGGGAGGTTAGTGGAGGGCGGGAGCAAGAGAAGTTCAGTTTTGGAAAGGTTGAGTTTTAAATAGAGAGTGGACATGATATTGGAAACTGCAGCTAGACAGTCATTGGTGTTCTTTAACACCGCAGGGGTAAGGTTAGGAGCTGAAGTGTATAGTTGTGTGTCATCAGCATAAAGATGATACTGGAAGCCAAACCTGCTGATGGTCTGTCCAATCGGGGCCGTGTAGAGAGAGAAGAGGAGAGGGCCAAGGACTGAACCCTGAGGGACCCCAATAGTGAGGGGAAGAGGTGGAGCCAGCAAAAGATACACTGAAAGAGCGGTCAGAAAGATAGGAGGAGAGCCAGGAGAGAGCAGTGTCCTTGATGTCAATGGAGTGCAGCATAGAGAGTAGGAGATGATGGTCGACAGTGTCAAAAGCCGCAGAGAGATCGAGAAGAATAAGCAGAGAGTGGTCACCATTATGTTTTGCCGTCAGAAGGTCATTGGTCACTTTGATGAGGGCGGTTTCTGTAGAGTGAAGGGGGCGGAAACCAGACTGTAATGGAACTAGAAGAGAGTGAGTGGAGAGGTAACGGGTGAGGCGGGAGTAGACCAGGCGCTCCAGGAGTTTAGAGATGAAGGGGAGATTGGAGACTGGTCTGTAGTTATTTGTGCAGGATGGGTCGAGAGAAACTTTCTTTAATAGTAATGATCAAGTGTTTGAAGGAGGAGGGTAAGATGCCAGAAGAGAGGGAGAGGTTGAAGATTTTGGTTAGGTGAGTGGTGACCACCAGAGACAGACTGGAGTAGGTGTGAGGGAATGGGGTCAGTGGTGCATGAAGTGAGACGAGAAGAAGAGAGGAGCCTGGCAACCTCTTCTTCTGTAACTGGGTCAAATGTGGAGAGTGAGCCAGAGGAAATGTGGGGAAGAATCGAAGTAGCAGCACTTGGAGGCTGGGAGCTGATTTCCTGGCGTTTGTTGTCTATTTTCTCCATAAAGTAAGAGGCCAGATCATCAGCACAGAGGTCAGTGATGGGGGCCTGCACTTTAGGACTGAGGAGAGAGTGAAAGGTGTCAAAGAGTTTTTTGGGTTGTTAGATAGTGAAGAGATCAGGGTGGTGAAGGAGGTTTGTTTGGCGAGGTGAAGGGCGGAGTTGTAGGTTTTTAGCATGAATTTATAATGGATAAAGTCTTCTGGTGATCGAGTTTTCCTCCATAGGAGTTCAGCACTCCTAGAGCATCGCTGGAGGAATCGAGTTTGTGATGTGGCCAGGGCTGTTTTGTTCTATGTTTGGAGGTTCTGAAGGTCAGGGGCGCTACTTGGTCCAGGGAGGATCTGAGAGAGTTATTATAGTGATTTACTGCCAGATCTGGACAGAAGAATGAGGAGATTGGGGACAGTGATGAGATGAAGGAGTCTGTGAGTGCATGAGGGTTAATGGCCTGTAGATTTCTGGATGTTTGATAGGTAGGGGTGGGCTGTGGTGAGTGAGAGTTAGTAAGTGAGGAGAGAATGTTGTGGTCGGAGAGAAGAGGTGAGTTATCTAAGGAGGAGGTAGAGCAGAGCCGGGTAAAGATCAGGTCAAGGGTGTTGCCACCCTTGTGTGTCTCAGAGGTTGAGAGCTGTGAGAGGCCGAGTGACGTGGTTAGAGATAGGAGCTGGAATGCAGATGGGGAGGTGGGGCTGTTTATGGGGATGTTAAAAGTCTCCCAGAATGAGGGTTGGTAATTCTGAGGACATGAAGTGTATCAGCCATGCAGAGAAATGGTCGAGGAACTGGGTGGGTGACCCTGGGGGCGGTATACCACCGCTACTCTGAGGGGAAGGGGATGGAATAACCTAATGGTCTGAACCTCAAAAGAGCGGAATGAGAGTGATGGGGCTGGAGGGATGACCTGGAAAATACATTGTGAGGACAGGAGCAAGCCAACTCCACCACCATGTCTATTCCAAGGTCTCGGGGAATGAGAGAAATGTAAGCCGCCATAAGAAATAGCAGCAGGGGAAGCAGTGTCTGAATCCTGGATCCAGGTTTCAGTGAGGGCCAGGAGATTGAGAGACTTAGTGAGAAAGTAGTTATGAATGGAGGGAAGTTTGTTGCATACAGACCGTGGATTCCAGAGAGTGCAGTTACAAGAGGGAGATGAAGGTGTGCAGGTAATGTTAATAAGGTTAGTGAGGTTTCTATGTGTGGTGGGAGAGGGGTTGAAGTTAGCAGGGTTGGGAGAGATATCACCTGAGAGGAGCAGCAGTAAAAAGTGAAAGAACAGATAGTTTTTGGAATTAGGGAATGATTTATTATGACAAACTTTGGAATATAATGGGCTGAGAATCTTCAGTAAACTGAACATAGCCTGGGAGCATTACATAGTAACATAACATAGTAACATAGTTTTTAAGGTTGAAGGAAGACTTTAAGTCCATCTAGTTCAACCCATAGCCTAACATGTTGATCCAGAGGAAGGCAAAAAAAAAACCCATGTGGCAACACTAAGCTCCACATTGGGGAAAAAATTCCTTCCTGACTCCAGATATGGCAATCAGACTAGTTCCCTGGATCAACGCCCTATCAAGGATCTAGTATGTATAACTGGTAATATTATAGTTTTCAAGAAAGGCATCCAGGCCCTTCTTAAATGTTAGTAGTGACTCACTCATTACACCATCATGTGGCAGAGAGTTCCATAGTCTCACTGCTCTTACAGTAAAGAATCCACGTCTGTGATTATGATTAAACCTTCTTTCCTCCAGACGTAGAGGATGCCCCCTTGTCCCAGTCTCAGGCCTAAGAGTAAAGAGATCATTAGAAAGGTCTCTGTACTGTCCCCTCATATATTTATACATTATTATAAGATCACCCCTAAGCCTTCGTTTTTCCAAGCTAAATAACCCCAAGTTTAATAACCTGTCTTGGTATTGCAGACTCCTCAGTCCTCTAATAACCTTGGTCACTCTTCTCTGGACCCGCTCTAGTTCAGCTATGTCTTTCTTATACACCGGAGACCAGAATTGTACACAGTATTCTAAGTGTGGTCGCACTAGTGACTTGTATAGAGGTAAAATTATGTTCTCCTCATGAGCATCTATGCCTCTTTTAATGCATCCCATTATTTTATTTGCCTTTGCAGCAGCTGCCTGACACTGGCCACTAAATGTGAGTTTGTCATCTACCCATACACCCAGGTCTTTTTCAGTGACAGTTTTGCCCAGTGTTTTACAATTAAGCACATAATTATACCTTTTGTTTCCTCTGCCCAAGTGCATGACTTTACATTTATCCCCATTAAAGCGCATTTGCCATTTAGCAGCCCAAGCTTCTAGTTTACATAAATCCTCCTGTAATATAAAATTGTCCTCCTCTGTATTGATTACCCTGCAGAGTTTAGTGTCATCTGCAAATATTGAGATTCTACTCTGTATGCCCCCTACAAGGTCATTAATAAATATATTAAATAGAAGCGGGCCCAACACTGACCCCTGTGGTACCCCACTGTTAACTGTGACCCATTCTGAGTGTGTTCCATTAATAACCACCCTTTGTTTCCTATCACTAAGCCAGTTCTTAACCCATTACATAGAGTAGGGCAGGAGAGAGGGGCTGATGTGAAAGAATGGTGATGGAGGGGGGATAGGATGATACAAGTTGGTGGCGAGAGCACATAAGAAAACAAACAGTGAAATAAAAGACATGGTAAAGATTAATACCGTAGTGAATAGAGTTATACACAGTGTTTGAGTGTCCCTCTATGTCATTGCCTTCCAGTCGCACCACATGGACAGCAGAGATGAGTGGAGGACTGTGCAGTTACACGTACCACTGTTATTTTAAGTATTGAAGACATTGAAAACAGACATTGTAGTAAAGGACATTATCAAAAAAAAAATTAATGTTTAATATTTTATAATATTTATAATAATACAATATAACAATTCTATTTATATTATTTTTATTTAATAATTTATTAGTATATGTTATAATATTTATAATGTATAATCATAATTTTACTAATATTATTTATATTTCTTATATATTATTATTATTATTTATTTATATAGCGCCATTGGTTCCATGGCACTTTACATTAGAAGTGGGGGTAACAAGGACAGGTACAATACATACGAGCAATCAAGGCTTGCTGATACACGACCGGAGAGGACCCTGGCAACGAGGGCTCACAGTCTACAGGGGTGGAAGAGGACACAACAGGAGGGGAAGCGCCATGCGTGTGCTGGAGCGCCGCTTGGTCTCATCATAGGTTGTAGGCTTGTTGGAATAGATGAGTTTTCAGGTTCTTTTTTGAAGCTCCTAACGGTAGACGAGTGTCTGACGTGCTGGAGGAGAGAGTTCCAGAGTATGGGGGAGGCGCGGGAGAAGTCTTGTATGCGGTTGTGGGAAGATAAGATAAGGGGGGGAGTAGAGGAGGAGTTCTTGAGAGGAGCGCAGATTGTGTGAGGGTAAGTATCGGGAGACCATGTCGGAGATGTATGGGGGGGACAGGTTGTGAATGGCTTTGTATGTCAGGGTTAGGACTTTAAATCGAGATCTCTGGGGGGTGGGGAGCCAGTGAAGGGCTTGGCAGAGGGGGGAGACAGGGGAATAGCGAGGAGGCTGGTGGATTAGGCGGGCAGTGGAGATTAGGATAGAGCAGAGGGGTGCAAGGGAGGAAGCAGGGAGACCGGTGAGCAGGAGGTTGAAGTAGTCAAGGCGGGAGATGATGAGGGTGTGATCAAGAGTTTTGGCAGTGTCATGATTGAGGAAGGGGCGGATCCAGTAGATATTCTTGAGTTGGAGTCGGCAGGAGGTGGCGAGGGCTTGGATGTGGGGCTTGAAGGAGAGGGAAGAGTCGAGGGTAACCCCAAGGCACTTGGCGTGGGGGACTGGGGAGAGGGAGCAGTCATTGACTAGGGTGGACAGGTCTGGTAGAGGGGGAGGGCGGCTGGGGGGGAAGATGATGAACTCTGTTTTGTCCATGTTCAGCTTGAGGAAGCGAGCAGAGAAGAAAGATGAGATGGCGGACAGGCATTTGGGCATTTTAGACAGAAGGGAGGTGATGTCGGGGCCGGAGAGGTAGATCTGGGTGTCGTTGGCGTAGAGATGGTACTGGAGGCCATGGGACTCAATTATATATTTTATATTAGTTGATCAATTTATTATTTTTTTTTATAATATTTGTAATAATATATAATATGATAATTCAATTTATATTATTTATATTTAATTATGATATTATTGCCTCCTATTACAGATCCTCTCTTTCATTGGTATCACTGACCTTGCCTTCTCCTGGATCTCTTCCTACCTTTACAACTGCACATTTAGCGTCTCCCACTCCCACACGACCTCCTCGCTCCATCCCCTCTCTGTTGGGGTCTCTGAAGGCTCTGTCCTGGGATCCCTTCTTTTTTTAATCTATACTTTTGGCCTGGGACAACTCGTAAAGTCCCATGGCTTCCAGCATCACCCGTACACCGATGACACCCAGATCTACCTCTCTGGCCCAGACGTCACCTCTCTGCTGTCCAGAATCCCGGAGTGTCTATCAGCCATATCCTCCTTCTCCTGTCGCTTTCTAAAACTTAATGTAGACAAAACCGAACTCATCATCTTTCCTCCATCTCACACACCTTTGTTACCTGATCTATTACAATAAATGACATCACACTTTGCCCTGTACCTGAAGTCCGCTGCCTTGGAGTAACTCTTGACTCCGCCTTGTCCTTCAGACCGCACATCCAAGCTCTCGCAACATCCTGCCGCTTTCAACTCAAATGTTTCCAGAATCTGTCCCTTCCTCAACCCTCAATCTGCCAAACTACTAGTGCATGTCCTCATCATCTCCCGCCTCGACTACTGCAACCTCCTCCTCTGTGGCCTCCCTGGCCTGATCTGCCACCTCTCTGATATGTCCTTAACTCTGCTGCCCGACTAATCCATCTCCCTCCTTGCTATTCCTCCACTTCTCCATTTTGCAAATCCCTCCACTGGTACTAACATTGAGTTACAAAGCCATCTGCAATCTGTCCCCCCATATATCTCTGGACTAATCTCCCGATATCATCCTACTCATAATCTTTGATCCTCCTATGACCTCCTTCTTTCCTCCACACTTGTACGTTCCTCATCTAACTCTTTCACCCTCAGAACCTCCAAACACAGAGTGAAACAGCCCTGGCTCACATCACAAACTCGATTCCTCCAGCAATGCTCTAGGAGTGCTGAACGTCTATGGAGGAAAAGCCGCACTCCAGAAAACTTGATTCACTATACATTTATGCTGAGAACTTACAACTCTGCCCTTCACTTCGCCAAACAAACCTACTTCACCACCCCCCGATCTCCTCAGTATCCAACAATCCAAAAAAACTCTGACACCTTTCACTCTCTCCTCAGTCCTAAAGTGCAGGCCCCTATCACTGACGTCTGTGCTGATGGCTTCTTACTTCACAGAGAAAATAGAAAACATCCCTCAGGAAATCAACTCCCAACCTCAAATCACTGTTACCCCTACCTCTCCCCACATTTCCTCTGGCTCACTCTCCACTTTTGACCCAGTCACAGAAGAAGTCTCCAGGCTCCTCTCTTCCTTTTGCCCCACCACATGCACTGCTGACCCATTCCCTCTCACCTACTCCAGTCTCTCTCTCCGGTGGTCACCACTCACCTAACCAAAATCTTCAATCTCTCCCTCTCTTCTGGCATCTTCCCCTCCTCCTTCAAACATTCGATCATTACTCCATTATTAAAGAAAACTTCTCTTGACCCATCCTGCACTAATAACTACAGACCAGTCTCCAATCTCCCCTTCATTTCTAAACTCCTGGAGCGCCTGGTCTACTCCCACTTCACCTGCTACCTCTCCATTCACTCTCTTCTAGACCCATTGCAGTCTGGCTTCCACCCCTTAGACTCTACAGAAACTGCCCTCACCAAAGTGACCAATGACCTTCTGTCAGCAAAACGTAATGGTGACCACACTTATTCTTCTTGATCTCTGTGCAGCTTTTGACACTGTTGACCACCATGTCCTACTCTCTATGCTGCACTCCATCCGCATCAAGGACACTGCTCTCTCCTGGTTCTCTTCCTATCTTTCTGACTGCTCTTTCAGTGTATCATTTGCTGGCTCCACTTCCTCCCCTCTTCCTCTCACTATTGGGGTCCCTCAGGGTTCAGTACTTGGCCCTCTTCTCTGTCTACATGGCCCCAGTTGAATAGACCATCAGCAGATTTGGCTTTCAGTACCATCTTTATGCTGATGACACACAATTATACACTTCAGCCCCTGACCTTACTCCCGCTCTAATAAAGAACACCAATGACTGTCTAACTGCAGTTTACAACATCATGTCCACTCTCTATCTGAAACTCAACCTTTCCAAAACTGAACTTCTGCTCCCGCCCTCCACTAACCTCCCTAAATATGACCTCTCTCTGTGTGCTGCACCATAATAACGCCTAGTCAGCAGGCTCGCTGTCTGGGTGTTATGTTTGACTCCGATCTTTCCTTTACCCCATATATACAATCTTTTGCCCGCTCTTGCCGCTTGCACCTGAAGAACATCTCTAGAATTCGCCCCTTTCTCACCTTGGAAACCACAAAAACCCTCACTGTGGCCCTGATTCACTCCCGCCTTGACTATTGTAATTCTTTTATAATTGGCCTTCCGCGCACTACACTCTCTCCTCTCCAGTCCATCCTTAATGCAGCAGCCAGGGTCATCTATCTGGCTAACCGTTACTCAGACACTTCCTCTCTATGCCAGTCATTACACTGGCTGCCTGTACACTACAGGATCAAATTCAAACTGCTTGTTCTCACCCACAAAGCTCTTCACAGTGCAGCACCTCCCTACATCTCCTCCCTTATCTCTATCACCCCACCCGTTCTCTTCCCTGTGGAAGTGACTTTAGGCTGAGGCACACTGTCGTGCATCAAACACGGAGCGTGAAAATTAAAATGCGTGTTTTGGGTGTGTTTGGTGCAAGTGTGGTGCGTGTAGGTGAGTGTGCATGGCTGTATGCATGTGAGTGTTATGAGAGTGTGCTGGGTGAGTGCGTGTGTGAGTGTGATGCTGTCCATGGTCCTGAAGTAAACTTCAGGGCTGTGAATAGCATTTACCGGCAAATTCAAACTCCACAGCTGTCAAACCTGCGGAGTATGAATCTGCCGGTCCACAGTACAGTAATCTATCATCTTGCACTGCTATGATAGCGGTGCATAATGATTATTAAAAACCCAGCTGCTGGGCACCTTTTTGTAATTTGCGGGGTTAAACTGCATGTGCAGCATCTGTTCGGCATATCAGCACAGATGCTGCACATGCGGCTATTAACCCGGTGCTAAAAGGGTTAATGTGCATTTTGTGTGTTACCAACATGTCTCCAGGTAGTGTCCACACTCCCTGGAGACATGCTGACATAATACATTGGCAGTGCAGGGGTTAATCATTATAGTTATGGAAAGCCGGTATTTGTCGGCTTTTGATAATCATTCAGAAAAGCCGGCGGCTCCTCTCAGGGAGCTGCGAGCGGTAACGTAAGCAATTAGTGTAAGTACCTTGGACAGCTCTGCCCAGCAATGTACTGTACGCTAATTGCTTACATTACCGCTCGCAGCTCCCTGAGAGGAGCCGCCGGCAAGATGATAGATTACTGTACCGGGAAACCGGTTTGAAGAGATTTTTACAGCACATGGGTGCGACTATCACACCGTGTACTGCCTGAGTGCGAGTTTGACTCACACCCATATACTTTTAATGCACACTCGCGCATGGAAATCGCATGCAATCGCAGCATGCTGTGATTGCACTCGCATTTCCATCTCAATGCGAGTGTAATGCAAGAAAATCGCATTGATGTGACCTGTATAGGTACCTTTACACGCTTCAACTTTTCTAGGAATTTCTCTGGCAACTCACTGGTTGCAGTGAAATCATGGACACATTGTTCCATTTGTACACAGCAACAAGATAGAACAATGTGTCCATGATTTCACTGCAACCAGCAAATTGCCAGTGAAATTCCTAGAAAAGTTGCCGCGTGTATAGGTACCCTACCATTTAAAGATACAGGTACGAGTGTAATGTGATTTTTTCTCGCATTACACTCGCATGAGTCTCACGCCAGGGTGTTTCCATCCTTAGGGTATGTGCCCACAGGGCGTTTTTGCTGCGGTTTTGCTGCGGTTTCTGCATGCAGGTCACCATTGGTTTTATGGTAATGTATGCTAATTTGTTCCTGCGGTTGGGCTTCCCAGCAAAACCAATGTGTTTTACAGAAACGCTGTGCCCACACATTGGTTTTGCAAGTGTCAAGAACTGTCAAATCCCTGCGTTTTTGGTGCGGATAGCAAAGAATTGACATGTCAATTATTCCTGCGTTTTTGGTGCAGTCAATGGGAAAAACACAGCATCAAAAACACACGAAAAACGCACAAAAAACGCACATAAAACGTGCAAAAAACGCAGACAAGATCATAGCATTTTTTCCTGCGTTCATGACTGCTCAAAAAACGTCCTGTGGGCACATACCCTGAAGGCCACTTCACACACACAGATATCTGAGTCCAATATCTGAACAGATCTCTGGTTGCAGTGAAATCATGGATACATTGCTCCATTTTGAGGCTGTGTACAACATGGAGCAATGTATCCATGATTTCACTGCAACCAGAGATCTGTTCAGATATTGGACTCAGATATCTGTGTGTGTGAAGTGGCCTTTAGACTCACATCTGCATTAATCCGAACCTCCCACTCCTGGCTCCAAGACGTCTCCTGAGCTGCACCAATTCTCTGGAATGCTCTACTCCAAGAAATTAGGTGTATCCACTACTTATATAGTTTCAGGCGATCCCTAAAAAACACATCTCTTTAGGGCGGGCTATCATAATCCCTAGTCAAAGTCATCTAGACATAGCACCACCAGTCTCAAATGCATCACATACAATGGTTGGTGGCCACTTATGCTGCTCCTATCTGTTCCCCATCTTCTTAAGTTGACTATACCATCACTGTAAATAAGCTCCTGTACTTTGTGTCACCACCACCTCATGGTTAGATTGTAAGCTGTTATGAGCAGGGCTGTCATTATTTTGCTCTAATTATTGTATTATGCTTTGTATTGTATCGTATTTTCTGATAACTGTTTCTTATGATAGTTAAATATGATCCTTTGTATTGTAAAGCGCTGCGGAATATGTTGGCGCTATATAAATAAAGATTATTATTATTATTAACCACCTGCAAGACTTTGCCCGAGCATCCCCCATTTTCTGGAATTCTGCACCCCAAAACATCCGACTGTCCCCCCATTCTCAGAACCTTTATGCGGAACCTGAAAACCCATCTCATCAGAACAGCCTACAGCCTGCAATGACCACGGTGCCACCTCACCACCACTGGACCTCGCGCTCCACCACCACTGGACCCCGCGCTCCATCACCACTGGACCTGGTGCTCCACCACTGGACCCGGTGCTCCACCACCACTGGACCCTGCACTCCACCACCACGGGACCCTGCACTCCACCACCACGGGACCCTGCACTCCACCACCACGGGACCCTGCACTCCACCACCACTGGACCCGGCGCTCCACCACCACTGGACCCGGCGCTCCACCACCATCGGACCTGGTGCTCCACCACCATCAGACCTGGCGCCTCACCACTGGAGCCGGTGCTCCACCACCATCGGACCTGGTGCTCCACCACCATCAGACCTGGCGCCTCACCACTGGAGCCGGTGCTCCACCACCATCAGACCTGGCGCTCCACCACCATCAGACTTGGCGCTCCACCACTGGACCCGGCGCTCCACCACCATCAGACCTGGCGCTCCACCACCACTGGACCCGGCGCTCCACCACCATCGGACTCGGTGCTTCACCACCACCAGAGCAGACCCAACCTACTGTCTCTCTCCCCACTACCCTGTAGAATGTAAGCCGGCAATGGCAGGGTCCTCTCTCCCCTCTGTATCGGTCTGTCACTGTTATGGCCCCTTTACACGCAGCTACAGGTAACAGGTTTTCCACAAGTAACTTACTGGTTGCAGTGACATCATGGAGATATTTTTCCATTTGTACACAGCAACAAGATAGAACCATGTCTCCATGATTTCATTCCAGCCAGTAAGTTACCTGTGGAAAACCTGTTACCTGTAGCTGCGTGTAAAGGGGCCATTAGTTTGTTCATTGTATTTTTAACCTGTTGTATGTAACCCTTTCTCGTGTACAGTGCCATGGAATGAATGGTGCTCTATAAATTATAATAACTAGTGGTGGCCCGATTCTAACACATTGGGTATTCCAGAATAAAAAAAAAAAATTATTTGAATACAATGTGCGGCACTCAGTGTAATTTCAAATATTGCGCCATGGCGCGCGCCGCTCTACTGATTGGTCGCTGCTGAACACGGCGTTTGATCAGAATAGCGGCGCGCACCATATTTAAAATACACTGAGCACCTTAGCGTGCACCACTCTCTGATTGGTCAGCGCTGAACGCGGCGACCAATCAGAGGAGGGGCGCGCGCCCCCGGTCATCTCCCGGCTGGCTCGCCGCGGACCTCTGTGCGGCAGGTGACCACAGCTGAGCTACTGCTGCACAGAGGTCAGCAGCTCGCAGGCCGGGAGATGAGCGGCTAACGCCGGTCATCTCCTGGCTGGCTCGCGCGCACTGCATCCACCAACAGGAGATCCCGCTGACTCCCGACGATAGCCGCGCCGACGCGTGTATCTGGCGACAGTGGCGCCAATGTGCAGCTGTCGCCGGGTTTCAGCTTGGTGCAAATTTTGCATGCGCGCGGCCTGTTTTGCATACTTCTCGCTCATTGGCGCTGGCAGAGAACATTAGGCAATTATATAGTAGATACTAACGGGAGTATTGGTTCTGATGAGGTTACTTGGTCGTTTATATTTTTAATTATTTCATTATTTATTTTATATTTATTAAAAGCTCAAAATACCAATTTCTTTATTTAAACTCTAAATAAACAACATGGCAATTTCATTCCATAAGAACTTCGATGTTGGTGTGCATTCATATATAGTTCTAAATGTAGGACATAGAGGAGGAGGGGGGAATGTGATGCCATGAGAAGCTCAGGCAACACCCAACAGGGAAGAGGAACTTTATATAGGAGATTCCCCACAGCAATAGGCTGGGGACAGCAATTCCAGGTGCACACACCACCCCTATAACACTGGGGAAGGGATGGCCGCGCACACCCTAGATACAAACAGGAACCTGTATACACAACTCAGGGCCTGAGGCCTAGGAAAACCGGCAGCGGCCGATATATGTGAAAAGTCATATCACACAGCGGAGCAGCCAGGGACAGCGCAGCATCCTTACAGGTAACAGAAAGTATCCCAGCTGGATGGGGGAAGGAGCGACAGCAGCATGTACGGTAATACCGGGGAAACATGGGACAATAACAAATACTAGGCCTCAGTCCCGTCTAGCAGTCAGACTTCATTGTTATCCCTAGTGACCAATCACAGCACAGATTTCATTTTTTTAAACTGCCCTGGAGAAATGAAAGCTGAGCTCTGATTGGTTGCTATGGGCAACAAGGTTACTAAGGGCCTAGTATGTAATTTAGCTGCAGAGTGATGATGGCGGCTCCGTCCTGTACACAGAGGCCCTGTACACTCAAACCTTCCTGAGAATGAACTGGAATCTGATAATATAGGGGGGTGGTCTGCGGTCTAATATTAATATAAGGGGGTGGTCTGGGGTCTGATAATATAGGGGGTGCTCTGGGATCAGATATTATAGGGGGGTGGTCTGGGGTCTGATAATATAGGGGGTGCTCTGGGATCAGATATTATAGGGGCGTGGTCTGGGGTCTGATAATAATATAGGGACTGGTCTGGGGTCTGATATTAATATAGGGGGTTGGTTTGGGATCTGATATTATATGGGCTTGGTCTGAGGTCTGATGGTAATATGGGGAATCTGGTATTTGATCTGATAATATAAGGTGTTGTGTGATATTTATATAGGAGTCTGATTTTGGCTCTTATTCCCCACTTTCCCCCTGGGTCATCTTTCATCTGAACCCTGCAATGTGGGCAGTAATAAGGGTCTCCACCAGGGGGCGCTGGAGAGAGGCAGAGAACCTGCTCCATTGGGATAAATGGATGATCACATGACTCCTCATCTCCTGTAATAATCACTGCGGCCAGGGGCAGGCTGGGCCAGGGGGCAGGGAGGCATTTGCCCCCCCCCAAGCTGGCGACTTATCAGCAGTTCAGGGCCACCGGCCGCATTATTATCAGGACTGCAAAGTTACTACTCCTGTGGCCGCGGCTATTCTAATAGTTTGGGATGCGGCCACTGGAGAATTAACTTTGCAGACATGCTCACAACATGCACCCAGCGGCTGTTAGGGGGTGATTTACCTTTAAGGCTGTGGCACGGTCCTGACTCAAGGAGTGCTGACGTAGCACGCTCACCCTCCAGAGCGCGGGGGCGGAGCATTTGTGAAAACAGGCACATGAGAGGCTGGCACTCTGGCAGATTGCATGGGCCATTCCCTGCCTGTAAGTTCCCCTAGCAGCTGTTCCACTTGTTCTTCGGCTGACTGGCAGGCACTGCACCTAATGCTGTCTATGTGCCTGGCCGGCGGCCACATCACTGTCATTAGACAGGGTTCTGAGCGTGGCCATGTCTGCAGTGCAAGCTGTGACATCATGCAGAGCGCCCTGCTCCATCACGTACCCACCGAAGAGGAGCTGAATGGGAGACCAGCCAGGGAGAGGTGAGCAGCCACTGGAGAGTGTCACACTGTAGTGAGGAGGCCGCTGCTCTCCTCCTGACAGGTCCCTGATGGATTAGTATGTTGTGTCTGGCACACGGGCAGTAGATTTATGGCAGCTGCTTGAACTTTATTACAGATCGGTGTCACCATCGTTGTGAGTCGCCCGAGTATCATCTGATCTGTATGAGACCAGAGCAGCTGCCATAAATCTCCTGGATAATGAGCGAGTATACTCGTTACTACTTGGTACTCGCCGAATAGTACGGTACTCGCTCTAATCGTTACTCTGCGAGTATCCTGGCGATTACTCGCAGAGTAACGAGTCCAATGTAGATCAATGGGGAATGCAATTCCTCTGCTGCTGGACCCTATAAGGTCTGGCAGCAGAGGAAAAACCTGCAATTTCCCATTTCTTTGTTTAAAAGCCAGCGGTAAAAAGCAGCTGGCTTTTAAACAATGCTGACAGCTTGCAGAGGCTGTCACTATTGTTCGGGAGCGGGGGAGGGCACCGGTGTTCACTCACCGTCCTCTGCGCGGCCTGCCGTCTTCTTCCCTGTGTCTTTGCGACTGCAGCCGCATAGCATAGCGGTGGCCGCAAAGCACAGCCGCTATCACTAAAAACCGGTGCAATACGGCGCCCCATTACATGGGGCTCTACGGATTGCTCCGGACTGGGGAAATCTGGTTTTCAATCCGGTTTTCTATTTTTAACCTTCCCGCCTGGATTATCAAATGAACAGCTGACTCAAGTCAGCTGTTTATTTGAAGTAGCAGTGATGGCAGGGTTCATGTGCGTTCATGCTTGCCTGCATGAACTTGCATGAACTTTCCCAGGGTGCACAGCTCTGCTACATCTCTGGTGGAGGTTCTCTACCAGAGATGTAGCAGAGCTAAAGAAGAACCCTAAATTGGACTATGTCGGATGGAAGAGGATTTTTTTTAAATAAAGTTGGCGTCCCTAAGGGTATGTGCACATCAGTCGTTTTGTGGGCTGCTTTTGGACGTTTTCCGTCGGCGTTTTCCGCTCAGTTTTATGTTAATTTATGTTAATCCTACCTTCCGGTTGGATTAACATGCTAGTCAATGGATTTTAGAAAACTCTGTCTACATTACAACGTTTTTCTTCTGGTCGTTTTCAGTCAAAACTGAGTTTTTTCACCGGTTTCCAAAAATAGAGCAAGTGACTTCTTTCCTCCGTTTTTCCACCGGTTTCAGCTGAACAAGTGCACTAAAAACTCAGTTTTAAAACCGCTCAGAAAAACCGCCGACAAAACGCTGTAAAACCGGGCAGAAAACGAGCAAAAAACGAGGGACACTGCTGAGCACAGAAAACTCAGTTTCTGCCAGTGTCCTCCGGTTCCCGGTCGGTCTGCAGAAATGCAGAACCGACTGATGTGCACATAGCCTTAGTGTCTTTGTTTTTTTCAAATAAAAATATTTTTTCTGTGTGTTGTTTTTTTTTTAAATTCACTAGAAATTAATGGCGGTCATGTCTACTATTGGCATGACCGCCATGAATTTTGGGCTTGGGGCCAGCTGATAATACAAAGCTGGCCCTAACCCCTTTATTACCCAGTGAGCCACCGCACCAGGGCCCTGGAAGAGTTGGGTTCAGCACCAGAAAATGGCACTTCAATGAACGCGCCATTTTCTGGGGCGGCTGCGGGCTGCCATTCGCAGCGGGGGGGGGGGTGTCCAGAAGGCTTGGGCCTCCCTGCGCTGCGGATTCCAGCCCCCAGCTGCGTAGCTGGACCTGGCTGGACATAGAAATTGTGCTGAGCCCCACGCATTTTTTTATTTTTTATTTCATGAAATAATAAAAAATAAGGGTTTCCCGGTATTTTTGTGTCCAGGTAGGTCCAAATAGTCAGCTGGGGGTTGAGGGCAGCCCGTTGCCGCCTGCTGTATCCGGCTGGCATACAAAAATACGGCGAAGCCCACGTCAAAATTTTTCTGAAAAATCCATTAAACAATCCTCTAAAAAGAGACTGCATCTATTAACCCATCGACCATGGTCGAGGGGTTAATAAAGATGCAGTCCCTTTCATTCATATTGTTTTTTGGATTTTTCAGAAAAAAATTTGACGTGGGCTTCGCCGTATTTTTGGTATCCAGCCGGATACAGCAGGCAGCGACGGGCTGCCACCAACCCCCAGGTGCCTATCTGTACCTGGTCGGACACAACAATATAGGGGAGCCCCTTTTTTTTTATTATTTCATGAATTTCATGAAATAATTTTAAAAAAATGCGTGGGGATCCGCGCTATTTCTATGTCCAGCTTTCGAGCCCACTGGGACGGGGTACTCGGTACCGGACCGGGTTGCTACTGGGGATGTCACGGAGGTCCTGGTCCGGACCGTGTCCCTGGCCCTGGCAAGTAAAAGGGGAATATTTACAGGGGATTATATAGTTTGTCGTGACGCCACCCACGGCTTGTGGTCAATAGTGGAACCACCGCTGCTGCAGAACCTCCAGGGATGATGTTATAGCAGCTGTAGATGGAATAGTTCTCCGCAGGTAGAACTTGGTTCTCCGGGGCAGTGATGATTAAAGTCTATGGTGAAGTGCAAGCTTGTAGTGGATGCAATACACTTACTGTCCTGCTGCTGCAGCTTTCCTTCAGTGTTCAGAGCTGACAGGCTTGTGGCTCTCCAGGCTGGGATCTCTCTGCAGTCCTGTTGGAGGGAATCATGTGCAGGCAGTGGAGAATCATACAAGGGAGTCAGAGGCAGAGTTCACCGTGTTTACTCAGCAGCCTTTCCAGTACAACAGTCAGTTCAAGTACAGTTCTTTACACGTGTGACAACTTTCCCCTCCGGGTTCCTTTACTCCCTCTGCAGCCAGGTTGTTCCTCTCTGTGACCCCTCACTCTTTCTCTGTCCTTTCCAGTCTTTTCTCTCTCTCACTTGGTGTGTGTGTCTCCGGACGGTATGGCGGTGGCTCGGACCCCTGCGAGCCCTCGTGGTTGCCACTGAGTTGCCTGTCCTTTTGGGGTAGGAACTCTAACGTGGAGTTAGAGCTCCCCGTCGGTAGTCTGGGGAATCCGGGTGACTCATCGGTCACCTTCAGAGCTGACACTCTACTGTTAGCCTACCCTCCAATAGTCCTGCTGTGCTAGGCTCTATCAGGCTCCTTCTATGACTCAGGTTCCATAGGAAGGCTACTCTGCCTGCAGTCGGTCACCTCAGCCGTGTTACTAGGACCCAGTGCTGCTGGTCCTCTCTTCCCTTACACTCCTGGGGTGCTGGCTCTGGATGGGCTTTCTCTCTGTGACTGCGCTGGCTTTTCAGATTCTGCGCTCCTTACACCCCACTCCTCCAGGACGTGTGCTTCTGGTCTGTTCTGCTCAGCCTACCTCGGCCTACTGACGCCTTCCTCCTGCCCTTCTCTATTTCTACCATTTATCACCTGACTTGCTTGCTGTCTCACCCACTGTTCTCTAAACCCACCACCCCTTGCCCGCCTAGAGTCCCGGGCTCCGGGTTGGGTGCTGCCCTCTAGTGGTATGTGGGGTGTCTGTGAGGGTGTTGTGGTGCAACTGTCTTCCTTTCTTACCTGGCTGCAGTTCCCTATGTGGCCTCCTGGTCGCAGGGGCGCCACACAGCCAGGTACAGCTAGGCAGCTGGGGGCTGGAATCCGCAGCGCAGGGAAGCCCAAGCCTTCTGGGCAGCCCGCAGCCACTCCAGAAAATGGCGTGTTCATTGAAGCGCCATTTTCTGGCGCTGAACCCAACTCTTCCAGGGCCTTGGTGCAGTAGCTCACTGGGTAATATAGGGGTTAGGGCCAGCTTTGTATTATCAGCTGGCCCCAAGCCCGAAATTCATGGCGGTCACGCCAATAGTAGATATGACCGCCATGAATTTCTAGTAAATTTAAAAAATAAACACAACACATAGAAAAAATATTTTTATTTGAAAAAAAAAAGCAAAAAGACACTTAGGGACTCCAACTTTATTAAAAAAATCCTCTTCCGTCCGACGTAGTCCAATCCAGGGCTCTTCTTTAGCTCTGCTACATCTCTGGAAGAGAACCTCCACCAGAGATGTAGCAGAGCTGTGCACCCTGGGAAAGTTCATGTGAGTTCATGCAGGCAAGCATGAACTCACATGAACCCTGCCAGCACTGCTACTTCAAATGAACAGCTGACCTGAGTCAGCTGTTCATTTGAAAATGCACGCGGGAATGTGAAAAATAGAAAACCGGATTGAAAAGCGGATTGCCCCGGTCCGGTGCAATCTGGGACCATAGAGCCCCATGTTATGGGGCGCCGGATTGCACCACACCGGTACAATCCAGGAGAATCCTGTTTTCAATTATAGCGGCTGTGCTTTGCGGCCGCCGCCATGCTATGCGGCGGCAGTCGCAAAGACACAGGGAAGAAGACAGCCGACCGCGCAGAGGACGGTGAGTGAACACCGGCGCCCCCCCCGCTCCCGAACAATAATGACAGCCTCTGCAAGCTGTCAGCATTGTTTAAAAACCAGCGGCTTTTAACCACTGGCTTTTAAACAAAGAAATGGGAAATTGCAGGTTTTTCCTCTGTTGCCAGATCTTATAGGGTCCAGCAGCAGAGGAATCGCATTCCCCATTGATTTACATTGGACTCGTTACTCTGCGAGTAATCGCAAGGATACTCGCATAGTAACGATTAGAGCGAGTACCGTACTATTCGGCGAGTACCGAGTAGTAACGAGTATACTCGCTCATTATCCAGGAGATTTGTAGTAGGCTTGGTTCTGCTCCTGTATCTATGTAGTAAGCTTGGTTTTGCTCCCTTATCTATGTAGTAAGCTTGGTTTTGCTCCCTTATCTATGTAGTAAGCTTGGTTCTGCTCCTGTATCTACCCTGCTTCCCCGATAATAAGCCACCCCCGATAATAAGCCATAGTGGGGGGTAGAGGAGGGCGGCTAGTATAAGCCATACCCCGAACATAAGCCATAGTAAACTGTCCATGGGGAAAATATAAGCCATGGTACCTTTTTATATGCATCGCCGCTGCCTCGGTCCCCTCTGTCCCTGCTGTCCTCCGGGGTCTGTGTTGTCCTCCTCTGCCCTCATGTGCAGCCGCTGGTGGCCCCGAGTGCATGGGGTTAATTTTCTATGTGCCCCCCCGCCCAGCCTGACGTCACCGCTGCCCCTGCAGCTCTGATTGGTCTAGGGGCTCCCTAGGCTCTCTGGGTGCCCCCCCGCACAGCCTGATGTCACCGCTGCCCCTGCAGGAGCTCTGATTGGCCAAGCGGCTCCCCAGCATCTCGAGCGCTGATTGGCTCAGCAGCTCGAGTGCTGATTGGCCCAGACGCTCCTGCAAGACGAAACAGCCACACCTGCACCCTGCACCGCGGAGGAATCCATTAGGGGAAGCCACCATTACGTTACAAAGTAAGGAAATCACAAAATGTACCATAATGTTTCCTTGCTGTACTGGGGGCTGTTACCCTCTGGGCTGTGTGGGATACTGTACTGTAAGGGCCTGTGACCCTCTGGGCTGTGTGGGATACTGTAAGGGCCTGTGACCCTCTGGGCTGTGTGGGATACTGTAAGGGCCTGTGACCCTCTGGGCTGTGTGGGATACTGTAAGCGCCCGTGACCCTCTGGGCTGTGTGGGATACTGTAAGGGCCTGTGACCCTCTGGGCTATGTGGGATACTGTAAGGGCCTGTGACCCTCTGGGCTGTGTGGGATACTGTAAGGGCCCGTGACCCTCTGGGCTGTGTGGGATACTGTAAGGGCCTGTGACCCTCTGGGCTGTGTGGGATACTGTAAGGGCCTGTGACCCTCTGGGCTGTGTGGGATACTGTAAGCGCCCGTGACCCTCTGGGCTGTGTGGGATACTGTAAGGGCCTGTGACCCTCTGGGCTATGTGGGATACTGTAAGGGCCTGTGACCCTCTGGGCTGTGTGGGATACTGTAAGGGCCCGTGACCTTCTGGGCTCTGTGGGATACTGTAAGGGCCTGTGACCCTCTGGGCTGTGTGGGATACTGTAAGGGCCCGTGACCCTCTGGGCTGTGTGGGATACTGTAAGGGCCCGTGACCCTCTGGGCTGTGTGGGATACTGTAAGGGCCTGTGACCCTCTGGGCTGTGTGGGATACTGTAAGGGCCTGTGACCCTCTGGGCTGTGTGGGATACTGTAAGGGCCTGTGACCCTCTGGGCTGTGTGGGATAAAAAAAAAAAAATCGTCATTTTTTTTTCTAATATAAGCCATACCCCGAAAATAAGCCATAGTGGGACTTTTGGGGGTAAAAAGAATGTAAGACACTGGCTTATATTCGGGGAAACACGGTATGTAGTAAGCTTGGTTCTGCTCCCGTATCTATGTAGTAGGCTTGGTTCTGCTCCCGTATCTATGTAGTAGGCTTGGTTCTGTTCCCGTATCTATGTAGTATGCTTGGTTCTGCTCCTGTATGTATATAGTAGACTTGGTTCTGTTCCTGTATCTATGAAGTAAGCTTGGTTCTGCTCCCATATCTATGTAGTAGGCTTGGTTCTGTTCCCGTATGTATATAGTAGGCTTGGTTCTGTTCCTGTATCTATGAAGTAAGCTTGGTTCTGCTCCCATATCTATGTAGTAGGCTTGGTTCTGTTCCTGTATGTATATAGTAGGCTTGGTTCTGTTCCCGAATCTATGTAGTATGCTTGATTCTGTTCCCTTATGTATGTAGTAGGCTTGGTTCTGCTCCCGTATGTATACAAAAAGCTTGGTTCTGCTCTTGTATGTATATAGTAGACTTGGTTCTGTTCCCGTATCTATGTAGTAGGATTGGGTCTGTTCCCGTATGTATGTAGTAGGCTTGGTTCTGCTCCCATATCTATGTAGTAAGCTTGGTTCTGTTCCCGTATTTATGTAGCAGGCTTGGTTCTGTTCCTGTATTTATGTAGTAGGCTTGGTTCTGCTCCCATATCTATGTAGTAAGCTTGGTTTCTGTTCCCGTATTTATATAGTATGCTTGGTTCTGTTCCTGTATTTATATAGTAGGCTTGGTTCTGTTCCTGTATTTATATAGTAGGCTTGGTTCTGTTCCTGTATTTATATAGTAGGCTTGGTTCTGTTCCTGTATTTATATAGTAGACTTGGTTCTGTTCCTGTATTTATATAGTATGCTTGGTTCTGTTCCTGTATTTATATAGTAGGATTGGTTCTGTTCCTGTAATTATATAGTATGCTTGGTTCTGTTCCTGTATTTATATAGTAGGATTGGTTCTGTTCCTGTAATTATATAGTATGCTTGGTTCTGTTCCTGTATTTATATAGTATGCTTGGTTCTGTTCCTGTATTTATATAGTATGCTTGGTTCTGTTCCTGTAATTATATAGTATGCTTGGTTCTGTTCCTCTATTTATATAGTATGCTTGGTTCTGTTCCTGTAATTATATAGTATGCTTGGTTCTGTTCCTCTATTTATATAGTATGCTTGGTTCTGTTCCTGTAATTATATAGTATGCTTGGTTCTGTTCCTCTATTTATATAGTATGCTTGGTTCTGTTCCTGTAATTATATAGTATGCTTGGTTCTGTTCCTCTATTTATATAGTATGCTTGGTTCTGTTCCTGTAATTATATAGTATGCTTGGTTCTGTTCCTCTATTTATATAGTATGCTTGGTTCTGTTCCTGTAATTATATAGTATGCTTGGTTCTGTTCCTCTATTTATATAGTATGCTTGGTTCTGTTCCTGTAATTATATAGTATGCTTGGTTCTGTTCCTGTATTTATATAGTATGCTTGGTTCTGTTCCTCTATTTATATAGTATGCTTGGTTCTGTTCCTCTATTTATATAGTAGGCTTGGTTCTGTTCCTGTAATTATATAGTATGCTTGGTTCTGTTCCTGTAATTATATAGTATGCTTGGTTCTGTTCCTCTATTTATATAGTATGCTTGGTTCTGTTCCTGTAATTATATAGTATGCTTGGTTCTGTTCCTCTATTTATATAGTATGCTTGGTTCTGTTCCTGTAATTATATAGTATGCTTGGTTCTGTTCCTGTATTTATATAGTATGCTTGGTTCTGTTCCTCTATTTATATAGTATGCTTGGTTCTGTTCCTCTATTTATATAGTAGGCTTGGTTCTGTTCCTGTAATTATATAGTATGCTTGGTTCTGTTCCTCTATTTATATAGTATGCTTGGTTCTGTTCCTCTATTTATATAGTAGGCTTGGTTCTGTTCCTGTAATTATATAGTATGCTTGGTTCTGTTCCTCTATTTATATAGTAGGCTTGGTTCTGTTCCTGTAATTATATAGTATGCTTGGTTCTGTTCCTCTATTTATATAGTATGCTTGGTTCTGTTCCTCTATTTATATAGTATGCTTGGTTCTGTTCCTGTAATTATATAGTATGCTTGGTTCTGTTCCTGTATTTATATAGTAGGCTTGGTTCTGTTCCTGTATTTATATAGTATGCTTGGTTCTGTTCCTGTATTTATATAGTAGGATTGGTTCTGTTCCTGTAATTATATAGTATGCTTGGTTCTGTTCCTGTATTTATATAGTATGCTTGGTTCTGTTCCTGTATTTATATAGTATGCTTGGTTCTGTTCCTGTAATTATATAGTATGCTTGGTTCTGTTCCTCTATTTATATAGTATGCTTGGTTCTGTTCCTGTAATTATATAGTAGGCTTGGTTCTGTTCCTGTAATTATATAGTATGCTTGGTTCTGTTCCTCTATTTATATAGTATGCTTGGTTCTGTTCCTGTAATTATATAGTAGGCTTGGTTCTGTTCCTCTAATTTATATAGTATGCTTGGTTCTGTTCCTCTATTATATAGTATGCTTGGTTCTGTTCCTGTATTTATATAGTATGCTTGGTTCTGTTCCTGTATTTATATAGTATGCTTGGTTCTGTTCCTGTATTTATATAGTATGCTTGGTTCTGTTCCTGTATTTATATAGTATGCTTGGTTCTGTTCCTGTATTTATATAGTAGGCTTGGTTCTGTTCCTTATTATATAGTATGCTTGGTTCTGTTCCTGTATTTATATAGTAGCTTGTTCTGTTCCTGTATTTATATAGTATGCTTGGTTCTGTTCCTATATATATGTATGCTTGGTTCTGTTCTCTGTAATTATATAGTATGCTTGGTTCTGTTCCCTTATTATATAGTATGCTTGGTTCTGTTCCTATATATTTTTCTATTGTAATGCTTGGTTCTGTTCCTGAATTATATAGTATGCTTGGTTCTGTTCCTGTATTATATATAGTAGGCTTGGTTCTGTTCCTGTATTATATAGTATGCTTGGTTCTGTTCCTGTAATTTATATAGTAGGTTGGTTCTGTTCCTTATTATATAGTATGCTTGGTTCTGTTCCTGTATTATATAGTAGCTTGGTTCTGTTCCTGTATTTATATAGTAGCTTGGTTCTGTTCCTGTAATTATATAGTATGCTTGGTTCTGTTCCTTATTTATATAGTATGCTTGGTTCTGTTCCTGTAATTTATATAGTAGCTTGGTTCTGTTCCTGTAATTATATAGTATGCTTGGTTCTGTTCCTCTATTATATAGTATGCTTGGTTCTGTTCCTGTAATTATATAGTATGCTTGGTTCTGTTCCTCTTATTATATAGTATGCTTGGTTCTGTTCCTTATTTATATAGTATGCTTGGTTCTGTTCCTGTATTTATATAGTATGCTTGGTTCTGTTCCTCGTAATTATATAGTATGCTTGTTCTGTTCCTTATTATATAGTATGCTTGGTTCTGTCCTTATTTATATAGTATGCTTGGTTCTGTTCCTGTAATTATATAGTATGCTTGGTTCTGTTCCTTATTTATATAGTAGCTTGGTTCTGTTCCTGTATTTATATAGTATGCTTGGTTCTGTTCCTTATTTATATAGTAGGCTTGGTTCTGTTCCTGTAATTATATAGTATGCTTGGTTCTGTTCCCGTATTTATATAGTATGCTTGGTTCTGTTCCTGTATTATATAGTATGCTTGGTTCTGTTCCTCTATTGTATATAGTATGCTTGGTTCTGTTCCTGTAATTATATAGTATGCTTGGTTCTGTTCCTTATTATATAGTAGCTTGGTTCTGTTCCTGTAATTATATAGTATGCTTGGTTCTGTTCCTGTATTTATATAGTATGCTTGGTTCTGTTCCTCTATTTATATAGTATGCGTTGTTCGATTTGACTGGTTCTGTTCCGTATATTATATAGTAGGCTTGGTTCTGTTCCTGTATTATATAGTATGCTTGGTTCTGTTCCTGTATTTATATGTAGACTTGGTTCTGTTCCTGTATTATTAGTTGCTTGGTTTGTTCCTGTATTATATAGTAGGCTTGGTTCTGTTCCTTATTATATAGTATGCTTGGTTCTGTTCCTGTATTATATAGTATGCTTGGTTCTGTTCCTGTATTTATATAGTATGCTTGTTCTGTTCCTTATATATAGTATGCTTGTTCTGTTCCTCTTAATTGTATGCTTGGTTCTTTCTGTAATTATATAGTAGCTTGGTTCTGTCCGCAAAATGACTTGGTCTGTTATTTATATAGTAGCTTGGTTCTGTTCCTGTAATTATATAGTAGTGCTTGGTTCTGTTCCTCTATTTATATAGTATGCTTGGTTCTGTTCCTGTAATTATATAGTAGCTTGTTCTGTTCCTCTATTATATAGTAGTTGGTTCGCTATTTAAAGTATCTTGGTTCTGTTCCCTAATTATATAGTAGGCTTGGTATCTGTTCTGTATATTGATCTTGGTTCTGTTCCTTAAATATAAGTATGCTGGTTCTGTTCCTTATTTATATAGTAAGCTTGGTTCTGTCCTCGTTAATTATATAGTATGCTTGGGTTCTGTTCTCGTATTTATATAGTATGCTTGGTTCTGTTCCTGTAATTATATAGTATGCTTGGTTCTGTTCCTTATATTAAATAGTATGCTTGTTCTGTTCCTCTATTTATATAGTATGCTTGGTTCTGTTCCTTATTATATAGTAGGCTTGGTTCTGTTCCTGTAATTATATAGTATGCTTGGTTCTGTTCCTGTATTTATATAGTATGCTTGGTTCTGTTCCTCTATTTATATAGTAGGCTTGGTTCTGTTCCTCTATTTATATAGTAGGCTTGGTTCTGTTCCTGTAATTATATAGTATGCTTGGTTCTGTTCCTGTATTTATATAGTAGCTTGGTTCTGTTCCTGTAATTATATAGTAGCTTGGTTCTGTTCCTGTATTTATATAGTAGGCTTGGTTCTGATCCGTATTATGTAGTAGGCTTGGTTTGTTCCCGTATGTATGTAGTATGCTTGGTTCTGTTCCCGTATGTTATATAGTAGGCTTGGTTCTGTCCGTAATCTATTAGTAGCTTGGTTCAGTTCCTTATGTATATAGTAGGCTTGGTTCTGTCCCATATGTATACAAAAAGCTTGGTTTGTCCTTATGTATATAGTATCTTGGTTCTGTTACCGTATCTATATTAGTAGGATTGGTTCTGTTCCCGTATCTATGTAGTAGACTTGGTTCTGTTACCGTATCTATTTAGTAGGATTGGTCTGTTCCCGTATCTATGTAGTAGACTTGGTTCTGCTTCCTGTATGTATATGGTAGACTTGGTTCTGTTCCTGTATCTATATAGTAGGCTTGGTTCTGTTTCCATATTGATGTAGTTAGCTTGGTTCTGTTCCTGTAAACTGTGCTGTAGTTCCTCGCTGTTTCTGTATCCATGTAGTAATCTCAGTTCTGTTCCCATATTATGTACCAGCTTCCATTACCATTTGGTTTTACATTGTGTTTTATGGTATTTTTATTATGCTTGAATTTGTTCCTGCGGTTTTGATCCCCAGCAAAACCAATGTATTTTACAGAAACGCTGTGCCCACACATTGGGTTTGCAAGTGTCATGAACTGTCAAATCCTGCGTTTTTGTTGCGGATGGGAAAGAACTTCTTGTTAATTATTTTCCTGCGTTTTTGCAAAAGTCAATGAAAAAACGCAGAAAAACGCAGCATCAAAACGCAGAAAAATGCAGCATCAAAACGCAGGAAAAACGCACAAAAAACGCAGACAAGATGATAGCTAATCTCCTGTTTTAGGACCCTCAGGTTTTGCTGTGTTCAGGACTCCTTAAAAAAAGTCCTGTGGGCACAGACCCTTAATGTAGCGGCCAGACATAAGCCGGCTAAAGATGGGCCACCACTGCTCGATTATTTAAACTCTAAGGGTAAGTGCACACTGGGCGGGTTTTCGGCGGTTTACCTGTGTAAACCGCCGTTTTGTTTACATTAGTTTTATGTTAATTTATGTTAATCCAAACCGGCGTTTGGATTAACATTAAAACTAATGTAAACAGCCCAAGGCTGTGCACACACCGGCGGTTACCCAGCGTCATCCGTTGCTAACCCGCAGGTTTCCCAGCGGGTTAGCAAAGAATGACCATGTTCTAAAAACCGGCGGTTCTGCAGCGGCTGCAAGCAGAATCATGTGCTGCTTCCAGCCGCTGCAGAATCGCCGCCGAGAACCCGCTGGGCAGCCGCCGGATACCGCCCGCACATACCCGCCAGGAAGCCGGTGCACGGCGCCGGAGCTTCCTGGCGGGTCCCGCCCAGCCGCCGACGACCAACCCGCCGGGTAATGTGAACTTACCCTAAACAAACAACATGGCCTTTTCATTCCATAAGAACTTTGATGTTGGTGTGAATTCATATATACAGCAGTTCTAAATGTTAGAAATAGAGGAGGGGTATGTGATGCCATTAGAAGCTCAGGCAACACCCAACAGGGAAGAGGAACTTTATATAGGAGATTCCCCACAGCAATAGGCTGGGGACACAGGGCTGTAACTACAGTCGGGCACTGCCCTGGGGCCCCAACCACCCGAGGGGCCCCAAACTGATGGTAAAAAATTGTATTTTAATACTTTTATTTCTCATAAAATACCCAGCTCCTATATTATTAGAGTTTAAAGTTAATAAAAATAACGAAAAGATCCATGAAAGTGCAAGCGTAAATGTTTTTTGTTCGTTTATACTTTAAATGGGGAAACGCTATTTCGCTTTGTAACAGGAGCTCTATGGCAGACAGTAGACTGTTAGGCTGCGTTCACACTGCGTTATTTTGCTGTCCGAGGGGATCTGACTTTTTGCAGGACCCCTCAGACAGCAACAGATCTAAACTGATGCCTGCAATCGGATGCCAAATAGGCAGCCGATTCCGATATTTTGCAGGATCAGTTTGGATCCTCTCCCTTTCTCCTCTCCCTGCTCCTCCTGTCACCTTTCTCCCTTTCCTCTCTCCCTCCTGTCACCTCGCTTCTTTCTCCCTCCTGTCACCTCCCTTCTCTCTCCTTCCTGTCACCTTTCTCCCTTTCCTCTCTCCCTCCTGTCACCTCGCTTCTTTCTCCCTCCTGTCACCTCCCTTCTCTCTCCTTCCTGTCATCTCTTTCTCCCTTTCCTCTCTCCCTCCTGTCACCTCGCTTCTTTCTCCCTCCTGTCACCTCCCTTCTCTCTCCTTCCTGTCATCTCTTTCTCCCTTTCCTCTCTCCCTCCTGTCACCTCGCTTCTTTCTCCCTCCTGTCACCTCCCTTCTCTCTCCTTCCTGTCACCTCTTTCTCCCTTTCCTCTCTCCCTCCTGTCACCTCGCTTCTTTCTCCCTCCTGTCACCTCCCTTTCTCTCTCCTTCCTGTCACCTTTCTCCCTTTCCTCTCTCCCTCCTGTCACCTCACTTCTTTCTCCCTCCTGTCACCTCCCTTCTTTCTCCCTCCTGTCACCTCCCTTCTCTCTCCTTCCTGTCCTGTCACCTCTTTCTCCCTTTCCCTCTCTCCTCCTGTCACCTTCGCTTCTTTCTCCCTCCTGTCATCTCCCTTCTCTCTCCTTCCTGTCCCTCTTCTCCCCTCTCTCTCTCCCCTCTTTCTCCCCACTTTGTCCTTTCTCCCCTCTTTCTCCCCTCTTTTTCCTTTCTTTTCCCCTCTTTTCTAGACCTTATAAACGAAAAAAAAAATCTTTATTCTCACCCATCCACGAGTCCCTCGGCGCTTCCAGCTATCTTCTTCTGATCCTTACAGGACCTGGCATGATGTCACAGTCACATGACCGGTTACCGCTGTGACTGTGACATCACCCCAGGTCCTATAAGTATCGAGCGCTGGAGGCATCGGTGGATCACTGGACAGGTGAGAATAAAGTTTTTATTTTTAACCCTTTCTTTTCACTAAATTTCACTATGAAGATACATTGCAGAAGTGAAATTAGATGGCACAGAGCGATTTTAGTGTACAGAGCATGCTACGGCTTTATTTGTAGAAATCTTGACGCCCCTCGAGCTGCTTGTATCGGTGTCACAGCCTTATAATAGTATAATCATTATTTCTATAGCACCAACATATACCGCAGCACTTTCCATTCACAGAGTGCACAGGGGGCGCCTGCTATAAATGATGGGTGCAGTAAATACAGCTGATGTCCCATGTTACACAGGACGGCCCATCACAGGGGAACTTACAGGGGGGAAAGTAACAATTTGCCCTAAATCGGGGTTTTCGATCTAACATGGATTGAAATGGTCGCTGTCATTTCAACTAACGTAACCTAGATCAATAGTATAAGCAAATATAAGAAACTTTGTAACATATCCTATAGGAGAAATCTGCTTCTTTCTCCACTTTTGAGTCTTTTCTTGTCTTTTCCCTGAAATCCCCTGAAAATAAATGGCATAAATCTGTCTTGGTCCAACTAGATGGACTGTGGCCTTACTGAGGGATCAGTTTACAGCTGCACATTGAAGTTTGTGAGGGGAAGGGGGGGAGACAGACACACATACAAAAATTATATGTTTAATGTCACGCTAGTGCTGGATTCACAGCTGCACTGCTCAGTACTATTCTGTATTGTAATCTATGCTGACACTTTCTAGTGAGTTTTTTTTCTATCTTACCCATAAGCTGGGTTCACAGCTTGAATGCTTAGCATTGATGCATAATATTCTGTGTTGCTACTTTGTAGTAAGTGTTTTATACACTAAAGCTGAATTCACAAATGTACTGTTGTATAATGTCCCCAGTTTTGTTGCTTTTAAGCCTTTATATCTTGCCTCATTGATGGATTCACAGCTGCACTGATGTATAATGTTAATGTTATTTATGATGCCATTTTCTAGTGAGTTTCTTTCATCTTGCCCATGAGCTGGGTTCACAGTTTGAATGCTTAATACTGCTACATAATATCTTCCTTGCTGCTACTTTCTAGTAAGTGTTTTATTCCACCCTAGAGCTGAGTTCACAGCGGTACTACTGTAGAATGTCCTGAGTTTTGTTACTTTTATAGTAAGTGTTATCTTTCCTTAGTGTCGCTGTATAATATCCCCAGTTTTGCTGCTCTTTTAGTAAGCTTTTTTTTTCTTTTTTCATGCTCAGCAGTGTCTGTACACTCGGGCTGTGGTCACATGTGGCTCGGCGGTGTCTGTACACTCGGGCTGTGGTCACATGTGGCTCGGCAGTGTCTGTACAATCGGGCTGTGGTCACACGTTGCTCGGCAGTGTCTGTACACTCGGGCTGTGATGACATGTTACTCGGCAGTGTCTGTACACTCGGGCTGTGGTCACATGTTGCTCGGCAGTGTCTGTACACTCAGGCTGTGGTCACATGTTGCTCAGCAGTGTCTGTACACTCGGGCTGTGGTCACATGTGGCTCGGCAGTGTCTGTACACTCGGGCTGTGGTCACATGTTGCTCGGCAGTGTCTGTACACTCAGGCTGTGGTCACATGTTGCTCGGCAGTGTCTGTACACTCGGGCTGTGGTCACATGTGGCTCGGCAGTGTCTGTATACTCAGGCTGTGGTCACATGTTGCTCAGCAGTGTCTGTACACTCGGGCTGTGGTCACATGTGGCTCGGCAGTGTCTGTATACTCAGGCTGTGGTCACATGTGGTTCGGCAGTGTCTGTACACTCAGGCTGTGGTCACATGTTGCTCGGCAGTGTCTGTGCACTCGGACTGTGGTCACATGTTGCTCGGCAGTGTCTGTACTCTCGGACTGTGATCACATGTTGCTCGGCAGTGTCTGTACACTCAGGCTGTGATCACATGTTGCTCGGCAGTGTCTGTACACTCGGGCTGTGGTCACATGTTGCTCGGCAGTGTCTGTACACTTAGGCTGTGATCACATGTTGCTCGGCAGTGTCTGTACACTCAGGCTGTGATCACATGTTGCTCGGCAGTGTCTGTACACTCGGGCTGTGGTCACATGTTGCTCGGCAGTGTCTGTACACTCGGGCTGTGGTCACATGTTGCTCGGCAGTGTCTGTACACTCGGGCTGTGATCACATGTTGCTCGGCAGTGTCTGTACACTCGGGCTGTGGTCACTTGTGGCTCGGCAGTGTCTGTACACTCGGGCTGTGATCACATGTTGCTCGCCAGTGTCTGTACACTCGGGCTGTGGTCACATGTGGCTCGGTGGTGTCTGTACACTCGGGCTGTGATCACATGTTGCTCGGCAGTGTCTGTACACTCGGGCTGTGATCACATGTTGCTCGGCAGTGTCTGTACACTCGGGCTGTGGTCACATGTGGCTCGGCAGTGTCTGTACACTCGGGCTGTGGTCACATGTGGCTCGGCAGTGTCTGTACACTCGGGCTGTGGTCACATGTTGCTCGGCAGTGTCTGTACACTCGGGCTGTGATCACATGTTGCTCGGCAGTGTCTGTACACTCGGGCTGTGGTCACTTGTGGCTCGGCAGTGTCTGTACACTCGGGCTGTGATCACATGTTGCTCGGCGGTGTCTGTACACTCGGGCTGTGGTCACATGTGGCTCGGTGGTGTCTGTACACTCGGGCTGTGATCACATGTTGCTCGGCGGTGTCTGTACACTCGGGCTGTGATCACATGTTGCTCGGCAGTGTCTGTACACTCGGGCTGTGGTCACATGTTGCTCGGCAGTGTCTGTACACTCGGGCTGTGGTCACATGTTGCTCGGCAGTGTCTGTACACTTGGGCTGTGGTCACATGTTGCTCGGCAGTGTCTGTACACTTGGGCTGTGGTCACATATTGCTCGGCAGTGTCTGTACACTCGGGCTGTGGTCACATGTTGCTCGGCAGTGTCTGTACACTCGGGCTGTGGTCACATGTTGCTCGGCAGTGTCTGTACCCTTGGGCTGTGGTCACATGTTGCTCGGCAGTGTCTGTACTCTCGGACTGTGATCACATGTTGCTCGGCAGTGTCTGTACACTCGGGCTGTGGTCACATGTTGCTCGGCAGTGTCTGTACACTCGGACTGTGATCACATGTTGCTCGGCAGTGTCTGTACACTCGGGCTGTGGTCACATGTTGCTCGGCAGTGTCTGTACTCTCGGGCTGTGGTCACACGTTGCTCGGCAGTGTCTGTACACTCGGGCTGTGATCACATGTTGCTCGGCAGTGTCTGTACACTCGGGCTGTGGTCACATGTTGCTCGGCAGTGTCTGTACACTCGGGCTGTGATCACATGTTGCTCGGCAGTGTCTGTACACTCGGGCTGTGGTCACATGTTGCTCGGCAGTGTCTGTACACTCGGGCTGTGGTCACATGTTGCTCGGCAGTGTCTGTACACTCGGGCTGTGATCACATGTTGCTGGGCAGTGTCTGTACACTCGGACTGTGATCACATGTTGCTCGGCAGTGTCTGTACACTCGGGCTGTGATCACATGTTGCTCGGCAGTGTCTGTACACTCGGACTGTGATCACATGTTGCTCGGCAGTGTCTGTACACTCGGGCTGTGATCACATGTTGCATTTTTTTTCTTTTAATGCAATTTCTAAAATCTGCCTTTTACTGCACCAATAAAGGCTATGAGGCTTCAGAAATCTGCACACTTCTTTAGGTTTTATTTTTCCTCAATAGATTGTAAAACTTTTGGAAGCTTCAGCCTTTCTTTTTCAGTTTTATTATTTTTTTTTTTGTGCAGCATTTTTTCACCATAAGAAGCAGCGAGAGAGTGCAAAAATCACGTTAGCTGCATTTTTACTGCAACAACATTCATATAGTGCATGTGTGTGTTTCTAGCTAGAGACATGTTGTGCAACATCTCCCATCAATATATAAGGAGTGGAATATCCTAGTATAATTACTACCTACACATGAACACAAGATATTCAGAAACCCTCACAATTCATCAATCAAAAAGATATAATTTTATTAGTCCGTATAAAATCGTGCACATTAATACAGAATATGTATTGTAACAAAGATCAAGTCATAGAGGAATAATTCACACGACCACACTTATCTCCAAGCATATACATACAATATAACCTGCTTTGTAAATAAGATAGTCAGATCCCACAGTAGCTGGATGGACACTGCTCCATACACCATGTAGTGGCCGTTCTCAGTACTGCAGCTCCACACACCGTGTAGTGGCCGTTCTCAGTACTGCAGCTCAGCTCCATACACTGTGTAGTAGCCATTCTCAGTACTGCAGCTCAGCTCCATACAACCGTGTAGTGGCCGTTCTCAGTACTGCAACTCCATACACCGTGCAGTGGCCGTTCTCGGTACTGCAGCTCCATACACCGTGTAGTGACCGTTCTCGGTACTGCAGCTTAGCTCCATACACCGTGTAGTGGCCGTTCTCACTACTGCAGCTCCATACACTGTGTAGTGGCCGTTCTCGGTACAGCAGCTCAGCTCCATACACCGTGTAGTGGCTGCTCTCAGTACTGCAGCTCCATACACCGTGTAGTGGCCGTTCTCGATACTGCAGCTCAGCTCCATACATTGTGTAGTGGCCAAAATCTCTTTCTGACCTCTATATATCACAAACAAAAAAATAGTTAGATTGATTGTTTAGGATACTTTAGAACTATCATTAAAATGTGGAAATTCTGGTGTAGATCACCTGGACAGATTTCCTGAATATAAAGAGCTATATATAAAGCGTTGTGAATACACTACACACTGTGTAGTGGCCATTCTCAGTACTGCAGCTCAGCTCCATACACCATGTAGTGGCCGTTCTCAGTACTGCAGCTCAACTCCTACACCATGTAGTGGCCGTTCTCAGTACTGCAGCACAGTTCCATACACCATGTAGTTGCCGTTCTCAGTACTGAAGCTCAACTCCATACACCGTGTAGTGGCCGTTCTCAGTACTGCAGCACAGCTCCATACACCGTGTAGTGGTTGTTCTCAGTACTGCAGCTCAGCTCCATACACTGTGTAGTGGCCGCTCTCAGTACTGCAGCTCAGCTCCATACACCGTGTAGTGGCCATTCTCAGTACTGCAGCTCAGCTCCATACACTGTGTAGTGGTGGTTCTCAGTACTGCAGCTCAGCTTCATACACCCCCTTGACTCCAAACAGGTGATTAGCATACTGCGCAGGCTGGCAATAATCCTCTTTTTTTTTGCAGAATTAAGAAGCTTTGGTTAGTGAGCAAAAACATCCAGGATCTGAGCGGTGCGGCAGTGGTGGTGGTTTGGGGCCAAAAATCAATCACCGGGAGCGTTACCCTGTTGGTGAATGGGAACATAAATATGGATATGTCTCACAGCTGAGGATTTGTTACAGTAGTCTCCGGTGCAGACTCCTTATTTTGGGGTCAGGCCCTGGAGCCCGGTGCAGGATCTCCTGATGACATTATTTGCTGTTTCTCTGACTTCAGCCATTTTTCCCTCCTCAGGTATCTTCTGGAGCAGGACTTCCCCGGGATGAGGATCGGGCCGGAGCCCACCACCGACTCCTTCATTGCGGTGATGCAGGGGGAAGTTGAAGGTGTTATTCCCGGCAATGCTCTAGTGGTCGACCCCAAAAAACCTTTCCGAAAACTGAACGCCTTTGGAAATGCCTTTCTGAACAGGTCAGTACTGGATGAGGTTGAGGGGTTAATAATCTACAGATGTAGCAGAGCTGATTGTGTCGGTGAACTTTTTCCTTTTCTTGTATTGTGCTTTCTCTGGGGGGGTTTTGCTGTTCTATGGAAAGTCAGAGGGGACATGTTGTGCTGTCTTGGCACTGCTACATCTGGAGCCCCCCAAGCCTCCATGCCTGCTGCCATTCTTCAAGTCTTCATAGACAATCTGGGCCTGACGGGCCATAGAAGACCTAGTTATTAATCTGCAACACACAAAAGATAAAAGCGCTCCCACAGGGAGAACCTGGTGGTCTAATGGGGGCAAATTGTAAGGTGAATGAGGGGTCGCCTCTCACCTGTAAAATGCAGCGAATGGCTCAGGAGACCTCCGGGCATCGGCTCCTCTCTGACACCGCTCACGCTGGCTTCCTGGCCCACTCCTGGATTGCTCCGATTGGATGGATCGCAGTCATGTGACTCACAAGTCACTGGCACAGGGTATGACATCACTACAGGTCCTATCCGCTCAAGTTCAGTTCTATTAGTACATTATTTTGTTTAATGTTCCTGCACTATTTTAATGATGGTATAAGTGTATGTTTAATAAGGGTATATAGAAGTGTTTTATTGATGTATTGATGTATGTGCATTTTGTAAACATCGATGCAAGTCAAATTCTTGGTTCCTTTCTTGGAAAGTGCATTGATATTATTATATATGGGGTGACACAAGGGAGGAGAAGAAGGGAAAAAAATATTTTTTTTCTATAGTTCACATACTTAATTTTTTAATATATATTTATGATTCTGTGTTAGTTTTAATTGATTAATGTTACATGATATTTGTGAATATTATTAGTTTTATACGCTATATGTTTTCATACTGAGCGCTTTCATACCTTGGGGTATATGGGATGGACGGGGTTAATAGAGTGACATCATTAATTGTTATTCTATGATTGGCGCGTGATACTATTTAATGTGTCCATTCTCACCATTTACCGTATATACTCGTGTATAAGCCGACCCGTGTATAAGCCGACCCCCCTACTTTTGCCCCCAAAATCTGGGAAAACCTATTGACTCGTGTATAAGCCGAGGGTGGACCCCAGCACAGGTATACAGACCCCAGCAGTGTGGTATACAGCAGCCTCCCCAGTGGTATATACAGGCCCCAGAAGTGTTACAGCAGCTTCCCCAGTGGTATATACAGCAGCAGCCCCAGTGGTAGTATACAGCAGCCCCAGTGGTAGTATACAGGTATATACAGCAGCCCCAGTGGTAGTATACAGCAGCCCCAGTGGTAGTATACAGCAGCCCCAGAGGTATATACAGCAGCCCCAGTGGTAGTATACAGCAGCCCCAGTGGTAGTATACAGGTATATACAGCAGCCCCAGTGGTAGTATACAGCAGCCCCAGTGGTAGTATACAGGTATATACAGCAGCCCCAGTGGTAGTATACAGCAGCCCCAGTGGTAGTATACAGCAGCCCCAGTGGTAGTATACAGGTATATACAGCAGCCCCAGTGGTAGTATACAGCAGCCCCAGTGGTAGTATACAGCAGCCCCAGTGGTAGTATACAGCAGCCCCAGTGGTAGTATACAGCGGCCCCAGTGGTAGTATACAGCGGCCCCAGTGGTAGTATACAGCAGCCCCAGTGGTAGTATACAGCAGCCCCAGTGGTAGTATACAGCAGCCCCAGTGGTAGTATACAGCAGCCCCAGTGGTAGTATACAGCAGCCCCAGAGGTATATACAGCAGCCCCAGTGGTAGCATACAGCAGCCCCAGAGGTATATACAGCAGCCCCAGTGGTAGTATACAGCAGCCCCAGTGGTAGTATACAGCAGCCCCAGAGGTATATACAGCAGCCCCAGTGGTAGTATACAGCAGCCCCAGTGGTAGTATACAGCAGCCCCAGTGGTAGTATACAGCAGCCCCAGTGGTAGTATACAGCAGCCCCAGTGGTAGTATACAGCAGCCCCAGTGGTAGTATACAGCAGCCCCAGAGGCATATACAGCATCCCCAGTGGTAGTATACAGCAGCCCCAGTGGTAGTATACAGCAGCCCCAGTGGTAGTATACAGCAGCCCCAGTGGTAGTATACAGCAGCCCCATGAGTATACAGGCCCCCCCCATCAGTATCCAGGGCCACCCCCATGCTCCGTAAACCTGTAAAGTGAAATCATTATACTTATCACTGTCCTGTCGCCGCCGTCCCCGCCGCTGCCATCGCGCTTGCCGGCTTCATCCGTCTTCTTCCGGCTTCCTCTGGTCGGCGCAGGCAATGACGTCATTGTCTGGGCCAGAGGAGGAAGCCGGAAGAAGACGAATGAAGCCGGGCAAGCGCGATGGCAGCGGCGGGGACGGCGGCGACAGGACAGTGATAAGTATAATGATTTTACTTTACAGGTTTACGGAGCATGGGGGGGGCCCTGGATGCTGATGGGGGGGGGGGGCCTGTGTACCACTGCGGCGTATGACTCGCGTATAAGCCGAGGGGGGTACTTTTCAGCCCACTTTTTGGGCTGAAAAACTCGGCTTATACGCGAGTATATACGGTAATGAAAATCCTTAATGTAGTTATTAATCCGAGCATCCAGTCTGACCCGTCTCCAAAACTGGGTTTTACTTTTAAGCTGCGTTCACACATTGCGTATTTTTGCGCGCGCTTTTCAATATACGCAATGTGCTTTTTGTCTGCCGGCAAAGTCTCTCGACGCAGATAGTGCGTAAAAATACGCATCGCTTTTATAGTAAAAAGAATGACCGTCTCAATTCTTTACTCAGCAGCGCCGGTGCTTTTTCCTATAGGAGACGGCGCTGCTGCATCGGATGTCACACAGAGAGGAAGAATCCTGCTTCCTCCTCCCCTCTGTGCCATCTGTGACCGCCCATTAGATTTTGCAGTGTATTAATTTACACTGCAAAATCAAACTTAAATAAAGGTAAATGTATAAAAAATAATAAAGAATGAAACACTTACCCTCCGACGGGTGTTCTGGTGTCTGGGAGCCGCCGCAGGAATTGACCTGCTAGGACCTGTGGCGATGTCAGAGTGACGTCACGGTCATGTGATATGTATCACATGACCGCAAGCAGCCAATCAGCGCCCGTGACGTCACTCTGACATCACAACAGGCCCTGGCAGGACGATACCTCTGCTCCGGAGAAAAGGTGTCGGAGGGTAAGTATTTCATTCTTTATTATTGTTCATACATTTGCCTTTATTTAATTTAGATTTTGCAGTGTTTATCAATACACTGCGCAATCTAATGGGGGCGGTCACACATGTCACAGGGGGGAACCAGGATTCTTCCTCCCCCTCTGTGACATCACCTGCGCTTTATGGGGTGAAGAAAGCGCGGTATCTGAAAGCACCAGCGTATTTTGTTGCGCTTTTTTGCGCAGGCGAAAATTGCGTCAAAAAGCGCAACAAAATACGCAAATGTGTGAACGTAGTCTTAGGACATCTCTGCTGCTCGACCTCCTACACAGGCGGAGAAAGACTGCAGCAGCATCTCCCTCCTCTCCCTCTCGCAGCCTCCATACAGGCGGAGACAGACTGCAGCAGCATCTCCCTCCTCTGCCTCTCGCAGCCTCCCATACAGGCAGAGACAGACTGCAGCAGCATCTCCCTCCTCTCCCTCTCGCAGCCTCCCATACAGGCGGAGACAGACTGCAGCAGCATCTCCCTCCTCTCCCTCTCGCAGCCTCCCATACAGGCGGAGACAGACTGCAGCAGCATCTCCCTCCTATCCCTCTCGCAGCCTCCCATACAGGCGGAGACAGACTGCAGCAGCATCTCCCTCCTATCCCTCTCGCAGCCTCCCATACAGTCGGAGACAGACTGCAGCAGCATCTCCCTCCTCACGCCCTTCACAGCCTCCCATACAGGCAGAGACAGACTGCAGCAGCATCTCCCTCCTCTCCCTCTAGTAGCCTCCCATACAGTCGGAGACAGACTGCAGCAGCATCTCCCTCCTCACGCCCTTCACAGCCTCCCATACAGGCAGAGACAGACTGCAGCAGCATCTCCCTCCTCTCCCTCTAGTAGCCTCCCATACAGTCGGAGACAGACTGCAGCAGCAACTCCCTCCTTTCCCTCTAGCAGCCTCCCATACAGTCGGAGACAGACTGCAGCAGCATCTCCCTCCTCACCCCCCTCACAGCATGCAGCCTCCCATACAGGAGACAGACTGCTGCAGCATCTCCCTTCTCCCCTCTCGCAGCCTCCCATACAGGCAGAGACAGACTGCAGCAGCATCTCCCTCCTCTCCCTCTCGCAGCCTCCCATACAGGCGGAGACAGACTGCAGCAGCATCTCCCTCCTCTCCCTCTCGCAGCATCCCATACAGGCGGAGACAGACTGCAGCAGCATCTCTCTCCTCTTCCTCTTTTGTTCAGTTATTTGCTAACCCCCATTGACGTAATCTAGTTATGGATCCCGCAGTTTTCAGGCTGGCCGTCTCTCCATCCACTATCTATCCCGCGTCTGTGCTCTCTGCATCCAGAAGTGCTAACACTCCACAGTAATGCTCTGCCAGGATCTCTGCGCCGCGTCTCATGACTCGCTAAAAGCTTAAAAGCCAAATCTGTGCTCCCCCGAGACCACTCGTATTGTAACTGAATCCTGCAAGACATGTAGTGCGGCCTGATGAAGATTATAAGGTAACGGAGGTGACGCCCCAGAGATGGTGGAGGGAAGGCAGATGCAGAATTATCCTGCCGAAATCTTAAGATAAGCCTCATACAGAAACTGGGTACATTGCAGAGCCGTAGTGGTGTGACCTGTGTATGCTGCAGAGCCAACGTGGCACAAGCCTTGCATGTTGCAGAGCTAGGGTTGCCGTGAGCTTTGCAGAGCTGTAGTGGTGTGAGTCTTCCACATTGCAGAGCCGTAGTGGCACAAGGCTTTGCATTTTAGGCTGCGTTCAAACGTTGCGTATTTTTACGCGCGTAAAAATACGCGACTGCGTTTTTTTACGCACGTATTTCCAGTGCTTACAATGGGGCCTATGGAAAATATGAGCGTAAAAAACTGGAAAGAATTGACATGTTCATTTTTTTACACGCGTATTTTTACGCTGCGTAAAAATACGCGACGTGTGAATGGCAAAAGTGAATGTCCATTGACTTTGCTGGGAAATACAGATGCACATTCTTCTGGAGAAAATACGTGCGTAAAAATACGCGTCAAAATACGCACTGTGTGAACGCAGCCTTACAGAGGGAGAAAATCATTAATTTTCTAGACCTGACTTTGTCCATAGCTGATATGGCAGCCGCCCCTCTGATGTTTCCACCTCTGCCACTTTATTAATCACATCTTTTCTTGCTGAAAAATCTCTGTGCCAGGCAGAATCCCTCGGGTCTCTGTGCTTGGGCGGGATCCCTCGGGTCTCTGTGCTTGGGCGGGATCCCTCGGGTCTCTGTGCTTGGGCGGGATCCCTCGGGTCTCTGTGCTTGGGCGGGATCCCTCGGGTCTCTGTGCTTGGGCGGGATCCCTCGGGTCTCTGTGCTTGGGCGGGATCCCTCGGGTCTCTGTGCTTGGGCGGGATCCCTCGGGTCTCTGTGCTTGGGTGGGATCCCTCGGGTCTCTGTGCTTGGGCGGGATCCCTCGGGTCTCTGTGCTTGGGTGGGTTCCCTCGGGTCTCTGTGCTTGGGCGGGATCCTTCGGTCTCTGTGCTTGGCAGGATCCCTCAGTCTCTGTGCTAGGGCGGGATCCCTCAATCTATGTGCTTGTGCGGGATCCAGTAGTCTTTGTGCTGCCATGCGGGATCCCTCGGTCTCTATGCTTGGGTGGGATCCCTCGGTCTTTGTATTTGGGCGGGATCCCTCGGTGTCTGTGCTAGGGCAGGATCCCTTAGTCTCTCTTTGGGCAGGATCCCTTGGTCTCTGTGCTAGGGTAGGATCCCTCGGTCTCTATGCCTGGGCAGGATCCCTCGGACTCTGCGTTTGGGCGGGATCCCTCGGTCTCTGTGTTTGGGTGGGATCCCTCGGTCTCTGTGTTTGGGCGGGATCCCTCGGTCTTTGTATTTGGGCGGGATCCCTCGGTGTCTGTGCTAGGGCAGGATCCCTTAGTCTCTCTTTGGGCAGGATCCCTTGGTCTCTGTGCTAGGGTAGGATCCCTTGGTCTCTATGCCTGGGCAGGATCCCTCGGACTCTGCGTTTGGGCGGGATCCCTCGGTCTCTGTGTTTGGGCGGGATCCCTCGGTCTCTGTGTTTGGGTGGGATCCCTTGGTTTCTGTGTTTAGCGGGGTCCCTCGGTCTTGGGTGGGATCCCTCGATCTCTGTGCTAGGGTAGGATCCCTCGGTCTCTATGCTTGGGCGAGATCCCTCGGTCTCTGTGTTTGGGTGGGATCCCTTGGTCTCTATGCTTGGGCGGGATCCCTCGGTCTCTGTGTTTGGGCAGGATCCCTCGGTTTCTGTGTTTGGGCGGGATCCCTCGGTCTCTGTGCTTGGATGGGATCCCCTGATCTCTGTGCTAGTGAAGGTGTTGAGGAGATTGAGAGAAACTACCCATAGAGTATATTATTTTACATTGTATAAGCGTAGTTGAGAACTAAACATGGCTGCCATCTCCTGTTTCAGCAGACCATGCCATGGTATGTAGGATGGTGACCGGATCTATGACTACATCCTGTCTACAATAAGGAGTTCCTGGAGGAAGCTGAATTCAATAGAAGTATTGACCAATCACAGAATGCCACCTCACCTGGAGACCCTCCATCAAGACTACACCCCCTGGATCTGCCCATACATTGGAGTAGGGCTGACCGAGCCCCTTACTGAGGTTTTATAAGTTCATGACTGTTCAAATAAACATCACTATGGAGCGAGCGGTGCCATGTAGAGGCCGAGGAGCGCTTACACCGGACTGTGTTTTCGGCTTGCATGCATCTGCCAAAATCAATTTTGACAGGAGCAGGCAATTAGACATATTCATATTTTTAACCATATCACAGGATCCCTCGGTCTCTGTGCTAGTGCGGGATCCCTCGGTCTCTGTGCTAGTGCGGGATCCCTCGGTCTCTGTGCTAGTGTGGGATCCCTCGGTCTCTGTGCTTTTGCGGGATCCCTTGGTCTCTGTGCTTGTGTGGGATCCCTCGACCTGTGCTTGTGTGGGATCCCTCTGTGCTAGTGCGGGATGCTTACTTCCTTACACCCTCGGTCTCTGTACTAGTGCAGGATCCCTCAGTCTATGTGCTAGTGCTGGATCCCTGTCTCTGTGCTTGTGTGGGATCCCTTGTTGTCTTTGTGCAGGATCCCTTGGTCTGTTTGCTTGTGCTGGATCCCTCGGTCTCTGTGCTTTTGCGGGATCCCTTGGTCTATGTGCTTGTGGAGGATCCTTCCATCTCTGTGCTTGTGTGGGATCCCTCTGTCTCTTAGCTTATGCGGGATCCCTGAGTCTCTTAGTTTATACAGAATACCTTGGTCTCTGTGCTTTTGCAGGATCACTAGGTCTCTGTGCTTGTGTGGAATCCTTCCAATTCTGTGCTTGTGTGGAATCCCTCAGTCTCTTAGCTTATACAGATCCCTCAGTCTCTTCATTTGTGCAGGATCCCTTGGTCTCTTTGCTATTGCGGGACCCCTCAGTCTCTTTGCTAGTGTAGGATCCCTCTGTCTGTGCTTGTGTGGGATCCCTCTGTCTATGTGCTGCCGTGCAGGATCCCTCAGTCTCTGTGCTTGGGCGGGTTCCCCCAGTCTCTGTGCTTGGGCAGAATCCCCTGGTCTCAGTGCTAGTGCGCGATCCCTCGGTTTTGGTGCTAGTGCGGGATCCCTCGGTCTCTGTGCTGCCGTGCAGGATCCCTCAGTCTCTGTGCTAGTGCGGGATGCCTCAGTCTCTTTGCTAGTGCGGGATCTGTCAGTCTCTGTGCTGCTGTGCAGGATCCCTAGGTCTCTGTGTTTGGACGGGATCCTTTGGTCTCTGTGCTTGGCCGGGATCCCTCGGTCTCTGTGCTTGGCCAAGATCCATCGGACTCTGTGCTTGGCCGGAATCCCTCGGTCTCTGTGCTTGGCCGGCATCCCTCGGTCTCTGTGCTTGGCCAGGATCCCTCGGTATCTGTGCTTGGGTGGGATCCCTCGGTCTCTGTGCTTGGGCAGGGTCCCTCGGTCTTTGTGCTTGGGTGGGATCCCTCGGTCTCTGTGCTTGGGCATGATCCCTCGGTCTCTGTGCTTGGGCATGATCCCTCGGTCTCTGTGCTTGGCCGGGATCCCTTGGTCTCTGTGCTTGGCTGGGAACCCTCGGTGTCTGTGCTTGGGCAGGATCCCTCGATCTCTGTGCTTGGGTGAGATCTCTTGGTCTCTGTGCTTGGGCCTGATCCCTCGGTCTCTGTGCTTGGGCGTGATCCTTCGGTCTCTGTGCTTGGGCGTGATCCCTCAGTCTCTGTGCTTGGGCGTGATCCCTCAGTCTCTGTGCTTGGGCGGGATCCCTCGGTCTCTGTGCTTGAGTGGGATCCCTCGGTCTCTGTGCTTGGGCGAGATCCCTCGGTCTCTGTGCTAGGCTGGGATCCCTCGGTCTCTATGCTAGTGTGGGATCCCTTAGTCTCTGTGCTTGTGAGGGATCCCTCAGTTTTTTGCTTGTGTGGTATCCCTTGATCTCTCTGCTTGTGCAGGATCCCTCGATCTCTCTGCTTTTGTGGGATCCCTTGGTCTCTTTGCTAGTGCAGGATCGCTTGGTTGCTTTGCTAGTGCGGGATCCCTCGGTCTCTGTGCTTGGGCAGGATCCCTTGGTCTCTGTGCTTCGGCGGGATACCTCGGTCTCTGTGCTTGGGCATGATCCCTCGGTCTCTGTGCTTGGGCATGATCCCTCGGTCTCTGTGCTTGGGCATGATCCCTCGGTTTCTGTGCTTGGCCGGGATCCCTCGGTCTCTGTGCTTGGCCGGGATCCCTTGGTCTCTGTGCTTGGCTGGGAACCCTCGGTGTCTGTGCTTGGGCAGGATCCCTCGATCTCTGTGCTTGGGTGAGATCTCTTGGTCTCTGTGCTTGGGCCTGATCCCTCGGTCTCTGTGCTTGGGCGTGATCCTTCGGTCTCTGTGCTTGGGCGTGATCCCTCAGTCTCTGTGCTTGGGCGTGATCCCTCAGTCTCTGTGCTTGGGCGGGATCCCTCGGTCTCTGTGCTTGAGTGGGATCCCTCGGTCTCTGTGCTTGGGCGAGATCCCTCGGTCTCTGTGCTAGGCTGGGATCCCTCGGTCTCTATGCTAGTGTGGGATCTCTTAGTCTCTGTGCTTGTGAGGGATCCCTCAGTTTTTTGCTTGTGTGGTATCCCTTGATCTCTCTGCTTGTGTAGGATCCCAAGATCTCTCTGCTTTTGTGGGATCCTTTGGTCTCTTTGCTAGTGCAGGATCGCTTGGTTGCTTTGCTAGTGCGGGATCCCTCAGTCTCTGTGCTTGGCAGGATCCCTTGGTCTCTGTGCTTGTGCAGGATCCCTCAATCTCTCTGCTTGTGCGGAATCCCTTGGTCTTTGTTAGTGCAGGATCCCTTGGTCTCTTTGCTAGTGTGAAATCCCTCGTCTCTGTGCTTTGGCGGGATCTTTCGGTCTCTGTGCTTGGGCGGAATCCCTCGGTCTCTGTGCTTGGGCGGGATCCCTTGGTTTCTGGGCTTGGCCGGGATCCCTCGGTCTCTGGGCTTGGCGGGATCCCTCGGTCTCTGTGCTTGGCTGGGATCCCTCGGTCTCTGTGCTTGGCTGGGATCCCTCGGTCTCTATGTTAGTGTGGGATCTCTTAGTCTCTGTGCTTGTGAGGGATCCCTCAGTTTTTTGCTTGTGTGGTATCCCTTGATCTCTCTGCTTGTGCAGGATCCCTCGATCTCTCTGCTTTTGTGGGATCCCTTGGTCTCTTTGCTAGTGCAGGATCGCTTGGTTGCTTTACTAGTGTGGGATCCCTCGGTCTCTGTGCTTGGCCGGGATCCCTCGGTCTCTGTGCTTGGCCGGATCCCTCGGTCTCTGTGCTTGGCCGGGATCCCTCGGTCTCTGTGCTTGGCCGGGATCCCTCGGTCTCTGTGCTTGGCCGGGATCCCTCGGTCTCTGTGCTTGGCCGGGATCCCTCGGTCTCTGTGCTTGGCCGGGATCCCTCGGTCTCTGTGCTTGGTCAGGATCCCTTGGTCTCTGTGCTTGGACGGGATCCTTCGGTCTCTGTGCTTGGGCGGAATACCTCTGTTTCTGTGCTTGGGCATGATCCCTCGGTGTCTGTGCTTGTGCAAGAGCCCTCGGTATCTTTGCTAGTGCGGAATCCCTCGGTCTCTGTGCTCGAATGCGATCCCTCAGTCTCTGTGCTCGGGTGGGATCCCTTGGTCTCTGTGCTTGGGCGGGATCCCTTGGTCTCTGTGCTTGGGTGGGATCCCCCAGTCTCTGTACATGGCCAGGATCCCTCAGTCTCTCTGTGCTTGGCCGGGATCCCTAAGTCCCTGTGCTTGGCCGGGATCCGACGGTCTCTGTGCTTGGCCGGGATCCCTCGGTCTCTGTGCTTGGCCAGGATCCCTCAGTCCCTGTGCTTGGCCGGGATCCCTCGGTCTCTGTGCTTGCCCGGGTCCCTCGGTCTCTGTGCTTGGGCAGGTTCCCTCTGTCTCTGTGCTTGGGCAGGATCCCTCTGTCTCTGTGCTTGGCAAGATCCCTTAGTCTTTGTGCTTGGGCAGGATCCCTCGGTCTCTGTGCTTGGCTGGGATCCCTCGGTCTCTGTGCTTGGCTGGGATCCCTCGTTCTCTATGCTAGTGTGGGATCTCTTAGTCTCTGTGCTTGTGCGGGATCCCTCAGTTTTTTGCTTGTGTGGGATCCCTTAATCTCTCTGCTTGTGCAGGATCACTCGATCTCTTTGCTTGTGTGGGATCCCTCTGTGCTAGTGCGGGATGCTTACTTCCTTACACCCTCGTCTCTGTACTAGTGCAGGATCCCTCAGTCTATGTGCTAGTGCTGGATCCCTGTCTCTGTGCTTGTGTGGGATCCCTTGTTCTCTTTGTGCAGGATCCCTTGGTCTGTTTGCTTGTGCTGGATCCCTCAGTCTCTGTGCTTTTGTGGGATCCCTTGGTCTCTTTGCTAGTGCAGGATCGCTTGGTTGCTTTGCTAGTGCGGGATCCCTCGGTCTCTGTGCTTGTGCAGGATCCCTCGGTTTCGGTGCTAGTGCGGGATCCCTCGTCTCTGTGCTGCCGTGCAGGATCTCTCAGTCTCTGTGCTAGTGCGGGATGCCTCAGTCTCTTTGCTAGTGCGAGATCTGTCAGTCTCTGTGCTTGGGCGGATTCCACCAGTCTCTGTGCTTGGGCAGAATCCCCTGGTCTCAGTGCTAGTGCACGATCCCTCGGTTTCGGTGCTAGTGCGGGATCCCTCGGTCTCTGTGCTGCCATGCAGGATCCCTCAGTCTCTGTGCTAGTGCGGGATGCCTCAGTCTCTTTGCTAGTGCGAGATCTGTCAGTCTCTGTGCTTGGGCGGGTTCCCCAGTCTCTGTGCTTGGGCAGAATCCCCTGGTCTCAGTGCTAGTGCGCTATCCCTCGGTTTTGGTGCTAGTGCGGATCCCTCGGTCTCTGTGCTGCCGTGCAGGATCCCTCAGTCTCTGTGCTAGTGCGGGATGCCTCAGTCTCTTTGCTAGTGCGGGATCCCTCGGTCTCTGTGCTGCTGTAAAGGATCCCTAGGTGTGTTTGGACTGGATCCTTTGGTCTCTGTGCTTGGCTGGGATCCCCCAGTCTCTGTGCTTGGCCGGGATCCCTCGGTCTCTGTGCTTGGCCAAGATCCCTCGGTCCTCTGTGCTTGGCCGGGATCCCTCGGTCTCTGTGCTTGGCCGGCATCCCTCAGTCTCTGTGCTTGGCCGGGATCCCTCGGTCCTGTGCTTGGGCGGGATCCCTCGTCTCTGTGCTTGGGCGGGATTCCTCGGTCTTTGTGCTTGGGCGGGATCCCTCGGTCTCTGTGCTTGGGCGGATACCTCGGTCTCTGTGCTTGGGCGGGATCCCTCGGTCTCTGTGCTTGGGCGGGATCCCTCGGTCTCTGTGCTTGGGCGGGATCCCTCGGTCTCTGTGCTTGGGCGGGATCCCTCGGTCTCTGTGCTTGGGCGGGATCCCTTGGTTTCTGGGCTTGGCCGGGATCCCTCGGTCTCTGTGCTTGGCTGGGATCCTCTCGGTCTCTGTGCTTGGCCGAGATCCCTCGGTCTCTGTGCTTGGGCGGGATCCCTCGGGTCTCTGTGCTTGGGCGGGATCCCTCGGGTCTCTGTGCTTGGGCGGGATCCCTCAGTCTCTGTGCTTTTGCGGGATCCCTTGGTCTATGTGCTTGTGGAGGATCCTTCCATCTCTGTGCTTGTGTGGGATCCCTCTGTCTCTTAGCTTATGCGGGATCCCTGAGTCTCTTAGTTTATACAGAATACCTTGGTCTCTGTGCTTTTGCAGGATCACTAGGTCTCTGTGCTTGTGTGGAATCCTTCCAATTCTGTGCTTGTGTGGAATCCCTCAGTCTCTTAGCTTATACAGATCCCTCAGTCTCTTCATTTGTGCAGGATCCCTTGGTCTCTTTGCTATTGCGGGATCCCTCAGTCTCTTTGCTAGTGTAGGATCCCTCTGTCTGTGCTTGTGTGGGATCCCTCTGTCTATGTGCTGCCGTGCAGGATCCCTCAGTCTCTGTGCTTGGGCGGGTTCCCCCAGTCTCTGTGCTTGGGCAGAATCCCCTGGGCTCAGTGCTAGTGCGCGATCCCTCGGTTTTGGTGCTAGTGCGGGATCCCTCGGTCTCTGTGCTGCCGTGCAGGATCCCTCAGTCTCTGTGCTAGTGCGGGATGCCTCAGTCTCTTTGCTAGTCGGGATCTGTCAGTCTCTGTGCTGCTGTGCAGAGATCCCTAGGTCTCTGTGTTTGGACGGGATCCTTTGGTCTCTGTGCTTGGCCGGGATCCCTCGGTCTCTGTGCTTGGCCAAGATCCCTCGGTCTCTGTGCTTGGCCGGGATCCCTCGGTCTCTGTGCTGTGGCCGGATCCCTCAGTCTCTGTGCTTGGCCGGGATCCCTCGGTCCCTGTGCTTGGGCGGGATCCCTCGGTCTCTGTGCTTGGGCGGGATTCCTCGGTCTTTGTGCTTGGGCGGGATCCCTCGGTCTCTGTGCTTGGGCGGGATACCTCGGTCTCTGTGCTTGGCGGGATCCCTCGGTCTCTGTGCTTGGCGGGATCCCTCGGTCTGTCTGTGGCTTGGGGGGATCCCTCGGTCTCTGTGCTTGGGCGGGATCCCTCTGGTTTCTGGCTTGGCGGATCCCTCGGTCTCTGTGCTGGCTGGGATCTCTCGGTCTCTGTGCTTGGCCGAGATCCCTCGGTCTCTGTGCTTGGGCGGGATCCCTCGGGTCTCTGTGCTTGGGCGGGATCCCTCGGGTCTCTGTGCTTGGGCGGGATCCCTCGGGTCTCTGTGCTTGGGCGGGATCCCTCGGTCTCTGTGCTTGGGCGGGATCCCTCGGTCTCTGTGCTTGGGCGGATCCCTCGGGTCTCTGTGCTTGGGCGGGATCCCTCGGTCTCTGTGCTTGGGCGGGATCCCTCGGGTCTCTGTGCTTGGGCGGGATCCCTCGGTCTCTGTGCTTGGCGGATCCCTCGGTTCTGTGCTTGGGTGGGTTCCCTCGGTCTCTGTGCTTGGGCGGGATCCTTCGGTCTCTGTGCTTGGCAGGATCCCTCAGTCTCTGTGCTAGGGCGGATCCCTCAATCTATGTGCTTGTGCGGGATCCAGTAGTCTTTGTGCTGCCATGCGGATCCCTCGGTCTCTATGCTTGGGTGGGATCCCTCGGTCTTTGTATTTGGGCGGGATCCCTCGGTGTCTGTGCTAGGGCAGGATCCCTTAGTCTCTCTTTGGGCAGGATCCCTTGGTCTCTGTGCTAGGGTAGGATCCCTCGGTCTCTATGCCTGGGCAGGATCCCTCGGACTCTGCGTTTGGGCGGGATCCCTCGGTCTCTGTGTTTGGGTGGGATCCCTCGGTCTCTGTGTTTGGGCGGGATCCCTCGGTCTTTGTATTTGGGCGGGATCCCTCGGTGTCTGTGCTAGGGCAGGATCCCTTAGTCTCTCTTTGGGCAGGATCCCTTGGTCTCTGTGCTAGGGTAGGATCCCTCGGTCTCTATGCCTGGGCAGGATCCCTCGGACTCTGCGTTTGGGCGGGATCCCTCGGTCTCTGTGTTTGGGCGGGATCCCTCGGTCTCTGTGTTTGGGTGGGATCCCTTGGTTTCTGTGTTTAGCGGGGTCCCTCGGTCTTGGTGGGATCCCTCGATCTCTGTGCTAGGGTAGGATCCCTCGGTCTCTATGCTTGGGCGAGATCCCTCGGTCTCTGTGTTTGGGTGGGATCCCTTGGTCTCTATGCTTGGGCGGGATCCCTCGGTCTCTGTGTTTGGGCAGGATCCCTCGGTTTCTGTGTTTGGGCGGGATCCCTCGGTCTCTGTGCTTGGATGGGATCCCCTGATCTCTGTGCTAGTGAAGGTGTTGAGGAGATTGAGAGAAACTACCCATAGAGTATATTATTTTACATTGTATAAGCGTAGTTGAGAACTAAACATGGCTGCCATCTCCTGTTTCAGCAGACCATGCCATGGTATGTAGGATGGTGACCGGATCTATGACTACATCCTGTCTACAATAAGGAGTTCCTGGAGGAAGCTGAATTCAATAGAAGTATTGACCAATCACAGAATGCCACCTCACCTGGAGACCCTCCATCAAGACTACACCCCCTGGATCTGCCCATACATTGGAGTAGGGCTGACCGAGCCCCTTACTGAGGTTTTATAAGTTCATGACTGTTCAAATAAACATCACTATGGAGCGAGCGGTGCCATGTAGAGGCCGAGGAGCGCTTACACCGGACTGTGTTTTCGGCTTGCATGCATCTGCCAAAATCAATTTTGACAGGAGCAGGCAATTAGACATATTCATATTTTTAACCATATCACAGGATCCCTCGGTCTCTGTGCTAGTGCGGGATCCCTCGGTCTCTGTGCTAGTGCGGGATCCCTCGGTCTCTGTGCTAGTGTGGGATCCCTCGGTCTCTGTGCTTTTGCGGGATCCCTTGGTCTCTGTGCTTGTGTGGGATCCCTCGACCTGTGCTTGTGTGGGATCCCTCTGTGCTAGTGCGGGATGCTTACTTCCTTACACCCTCGGTCTCTGTACTAGTGCAGGATCCCTCAGTCTATGTGCTAGTGCTGGATCCCTGTCTCTGTGCTTGTGTGGGATCCCTTGTTGTCTTTGTGCAGGATCCCTTGGTCTGTTTGCTTGTGCTGGATCCCTCGGTCTCTGTGCTTTTGCGGGATCCCTTGGTCTATGTGCTTGTGGAGGATCCTTCCATCTCTGTGCTTGTGTGGGATCCCTCTGTCTCTTAGCTTATGCGGGATCCCTGAGTCTCTTAGTTTATACAGAATACCTTGGTCTCTGTGCTTTTGCAGGATCACTAGGTCTCTGTGCTTGTGTGGAATCCTTCCAATTCTGTGCTTGTGTGGAATCCCTCAGTCTCTTAGCTTATACAGATCCCTCAGTCTCTTCATTTGTGCAGGATCCCTTGGTCTCTTTGCTATTGCGGGACCCCTCAGTCTCTTTGCTAGTGTAGGATCCCTCTGTCTGTGCTTGTGTGGGATCCCTCTGTCTATGTGCTGCCGTGCAGGATCCCTCAGTCTCTGTGCTTGGGCGGGTTCCCCCAGTCTCTGTGCTTGGGCAGAATCCCCTGGTCTCAGTGCTAGTGCGCGATCCCTCGGTTTTGGTGCTAGTGCGGGATCCCTCGGTCTCTGTGCTGCCGTGCAGGATCCCTCAGTCTCTGTGCTAGTGCGGGATGCCTCAGTCTCTTTGCTAGTGCGGGATCTGTCAGTCTCTGTGCTGCTGTGCAGGATCCCTAGGTCTCTGTGTTTGGACGGGATCCTTTGGTCTCTGTGCTTGGCCGGGATCCCTCGGTCTCTGTGCTTGGCCAAGATCCATCGGACTCTGTGCTTGGCCGGAATCCCTCGGTCTCTGTGCTTGGCCGGCATCCCTCGGTCTCTGTGCTTGGCCAGGATCCCTCGGTATCTGTGCTTGGGTGGGATCCCTCGGTCTCTGTGCTTGGGCAGGGTCCCTCGGTCTTTGTGCTTGGGTGGGATCCCTCGGTCTCTGTGCTTGGGCATGATCCCTCGGTCTCTGTGCTTGGGCATGATCCCTCGGTCTCTGTGCTTGGCCGGGATCCCTTGGTCTCTGTGCTTGGCTGGGAACCCTCGGTTGTCTTCTGTGGCTTGGCGAGGATCCCTCGATCTCTGTGCTTGGGTGAGATCTCTTGGTCTCTGTGCTTGGGCCTGATCTCCCTTCGGTCCCTCTTGTGCTTGGGCGTGATCCTTCGTCTCTGTGCTTGGGCGTGATCCCTCAGTCTCTGTGCTTGGGCGTGATCCCTCAGTCTCTGTGCTTGGGCGGGATCCCTCGGTCTCTGTGCTTGGGTGGATCCCTCGGTCTCTGTGCTTGGCGGGATCCCTCGGTCTCTGTGCTAGGCTGGGATCCCTCAGGTCTCTTGCTAGTGTGGGATCCCTTAGTCTCTGTGCTTGTGAGGGATCCCTCAGTCTTTTTGCTTGTGTGGGTATCCCTTGATCTCTCTGCTTTGTGCAGGATCCTGATCTTGCTATCTCTCGCTTGTGCTGGGATCCCTTGGTCTCTTTGCTTAGTGCGAGGATCGCTTGGTGCTTGGCTAGTTGCCGCGGATTCCCTCGGTCTCTGTGCTTGGGCAGGATCCCTTGGTCTCTGTGCTTCGGCGGGATACCCTCGGTCTCTGTGCTTGGCTGATCCCTCGGTCTCTGTGCTTGGGCATGATCCCTCGTCTCTGTGCTTGGGCATGATCCTCGGTCTCTGTGCTTGGCCGGATCCCTCGGTCTCTGTGCTTGGCGGATCCTTGGTCTCTGTGCTTGGCTGGGAACCCTCGGTGTCTGTGCTTGGGCGGATCCCTCGATCTCTGTGCTTGGGTGAGATCTCTTGGTCTCTGTGCTTGGGCCTGATCCCTCGGTCTCTGTGCTTGGGCGTGATCCTTCGGTCTCTGTGCTTGGGCGTGATCCCTCAGTCTCTGTGCTTGGGCGTGATCCCTCAGTCTCTGTGCTTGGGCGGGATCCCTCGTCTCTGTGCTTGAGTGGGATCCCTCGGTCTCTGTGCTTGGGCGAGATCCCTCGGTCTCTGTGCTAGGCTGGGATCCCTCGGTCTCTATGCTAGTGTGGGATCTCTTAGTCTCTGTGCTTGTGAGGGATCCCTCAGTTTTTTGCTTGTGTGGTATCCCTTGATCTCTCTGCTTGTGAGGATCCCGATCTCTCTGCTTTTGGGGGATCCTTGGTCTCTTTGCTAGTGCAGGATCGCTTGGTTGCTTTGCTAGTGCGGATCCCTCGTCTCTGTGCTTGGCAGGATCCCTTGGTCTCTGTGCTGTGCAGGATCCCTCGTCTCTGTGCTTGTGCGGATCCCTTGGTCTCTTGTTGTGCAGGTCCCTTGGTCTCTTTGGCTAGTGTGATCCCTCGGTCTCTGTGCTTTGGCGGATCCCTTGGTCTCTGTGCTTGGCGGAACCCTCGGTCTCTGTGCTTGGCATCCCTGTTTCTGGCTTGGGGATCCTCGGTCTCTGTGCTTGGCGGATCCCTCGGTCTCTGTGCTTGGCGGGATCCCTCGGTCTCTGTGCTTGGCTGGATCCTCGTCTCTGTGTGGCGGATCTCTCAGTCTCTGTGCTGTGGGGATCCCTCAGTTCTCTTTGCTTGGTGGATCCTTTCGTCTCTGTGCTTGGCAGGATCCCTCGTCTCTGTGCTTGTGGGATCCCTTGGTCCTCTATGCAGTGCTGGTGCTTTACTTGTGTGGAGATCCCTCGTTTGTGCTTGCGGGATCCCTGTCTCTGTGCTGGGATCCCTCGGTCTCTCTGGATGCTTGGCCTGGATCCCTCGGTCTCTGTGCTATGTGCGGGATCCCTCGTCTCTGTGCTTGGCGGATCCCTTCGGTCTCTGTGCTTGGCGGATCCCTCTCTCTGCTGGGCCGGAGTCTCTGTGCTTGGTGCAGATCCCTGGTCTCTTGCTTGCGGGATCCCTCGGTCTCTGTGCTTGGCGGGATCCTCGGTCTCTGTGCTTGGGCAGTGATCCCTCGGTTCTGTGCTTGGCGATCCCTGGTTCTTTTGCTAGTGCGGGGATCCCTCGGTCTCTGTGCTGATGGATCCCTCGTCTCTGTGCTGGGTGGGATCCCTGGTCTCTGTGCTTGGGCGGATCCCTTGGTCTCTGTGCTTGGTGGGATCCCCAGTCTCTGTGCTGGCCGGATCCCTCGTCTCTGTGCTTGGCGGATCCCTAGTCCCTCTGGGATCTCTGTGCTTGGCGGGATCCCTCGGTCTCTGTGCTTGGCCAGGATCCCTCAGTCTCTGTGCTTGGCCGGATCCCTCGGTCTCTGTGCTTGGCGGGATCCCTCGGTCTCTGTGCTTGGCGGATCCCTCGTCTCTGTGCTTGGGCAGGATCCCTCGTCTCTGTGCTTGGGCGAGATCCCTTGTCTCTGTGCTTGGGCAGGATCCCTCGGTCTCTGTGCTTGGCTGGGATCCCTCGGTCTCTGTGCTTGGCTGGGATCCCTCGGTTCTTGCTTGTGGGATCCCTCTGCTGGGATCCCTTTTTTGCTTGGTGGGATCCCTTGGTCTTCTGGCTTGGCAGGATCCTCGATCTCTTGCTTGGTGGGATCCCTCTGTGTCTAGTGCGGGTGCTTCTTCCTGTCGATCCCTCGGTCTCTGTGCTATGGCGGATCCCTCGTCTCTGTGCTGGGCTGGATCCCTGGTCTCTGTGCTTGGCGGGATCCCTTGTTCTGTGCTTGGCGGATCCCTTGGTCTTGTGCTTGTGCGGATCCCTCAGTCTCTGTGCTTGGTGGGATCCCTTGGTCTCTTTGCTATGCGGATCCTGGTCTCTTGCTAGTGCGGGATCCCTCGGTCTCTGTGCTTGTGCAGGATCCCTCGTTTGTGCTTGCGGGATCCCTCGGTCTCTGTGCTTGCGTGCAGGATCCTCTCAGTCTCTGTGCTGTGGGGATCCCTCAGTCTCTTTGCTAGTGCAGATCCCTTCAGTCTCTGTGCTTGGCGGATCCCAGTCTCTGTGCTTGGGCGATCCTGGTCTGTGCTATGGCACGGATCCCTCGTTCTTGTGCTATGTGGGATCCCTCGGTCTCTGTGCTGTGCGGATCCCTCAGTCTCTGTGCTAGTGCGGGATCCTCAGTCTCTTGCTGTGCGAGATCCCTCAGTCTCTGTGCTTGGCGGGTTCCCCAGTCTCTGTGCTTGGGCAGAATCCCCTGGTCTCAGTGCTAGTGCGGGATCCCTCGGTTTGGTGCTAGTGCGGGATCCTCGGTCTCTGTGCTGCCGTGCAGGATCCCTCAGTCTCTGTGCTAGTGCGGGATGCCTCGTCTCTTGCTAGTGCGGGATCCTGTCTCGAGTCTCTGTGCTGCTGTGGATCCCTAGCTGTGTTTGGACTGGATCCTTTGGTCCTGTTGCTTGGCTGGGATCCCCAGTCTTCTCTGTGCTTGGCCGGGATCCCTCGGTCTCTGTGCTTGGCCAAGATCCCTCGGTCTCTGTGCTTGGCCGGGATCCCTCGGTCTCTGTCTGCGGATCCCTCATCCTGTGCTGGCCGGATCCCTCGTCTCTGTGCTTGGCGGGATCCCTCGGTCTCTGTGCTTGGGCGGGATTCCCTCGTCTCTGTGCTTGGCGGATCCCTCTGGTCTCTGTGCTGGCAGATCCTCGTTTCGTGCTGGGGGATCCTCGGTCTCTGTGCTTGGCATGGGATCCCTCGTCTCTGTGCTTGGCGGGATGCCTCGTCTCTTTGCTAGTGCGGATCCTTCGTCTCTGTGCTTGGGCGGGATCCCTCAGTCTCTGTGCTTGGGCGGATCCCTTGGTCTCTGCTTGGCCGGATCCCTCGGTTCTGTGCTTGGCTGGGATCCCTCGGTCTCTGTGCTTGCCGCAGATCCCTCGTCTCTGTGCTTGTGCGGGATCCCTCAGTCTCTGTGCTATGCGGATCCTCGGTCTCTGTGCTTGGGCGGGATCCCTCAGGTCTCGTGTTTGCGGATCCCTTGGTCTCTGTGCTTGGCTGGGATCCCTCAGTCTCTGTGCTTGGCGGGATCCCTCGGTCTCTGTGCTTGAGACCTGGTTCTTGCTTGGGATCCCTCGGTCTCTGTGCTTGGCAGGATCCCTCGGTTCTCTGTGCTTGGCGGATCCCTCGGTCTGTGCTGGTGCTTGTGTGGGATCCTCATTTTCTTGTGTGGATCTCTCAGTCTCTTGCTTGCGGATCCCTCAGTCTCTTGCTTGGGGATCCCTGTCTCTTGCTTGCGGATCCCTCGTCTCTTTGTGTGTAGGGATCCTCGTCTGTGCTGTGGGATCCCTCGTCTCTGTGTTTCGCGTGCAGATCCCTCAGTCTCTGTGCTGGGCGGTCCCCGTCTCTGTGCTTGGCGAATCCCTGTCTCGTGCTGTGCGGATCCCTCGTTTGTGCTGTGCGGATCCCTCGTCTCTGTGCTGGTGCGGATCCCTCAGTCTCTGTGCTAGTGCGGGATGCCTGTCTCTTGCTAGTGGGGATCTCTCTCTGTGCTTTGTGAGGATCCCTGGTTCGTGTTTGCGGGATCCTTTGGTCTCTGTGTCGATCTGGTCCTGGCTGCGTCCCTCGGTCTCTGTGCTTGGCAGATCCCTCGGTCTCTGTGCTTGGCGGATCCCCGTCTCTGTGCTTGCGATCCCCAGTCTCTTCTTGGCGGATCCCTCGTCCTGTGCTTGCGGATCCCTCGTCTCTGTGCTTGGGCGGGATTCCTCGGTCTTTGTGCTTGGGCGGGATCCCTCGGTCTCTGTGCTTGGGCGGGATACCTCGGTCTCTGTGCTTGGGCGGGATCCCTCGGTCTCTGTGCTTGGGCGGGATCCCTCGGTCTCTGTGCTTGGGCGGGATCCCTCGGTCTCTGTGCTTGGGCGGGATCCCTCGGTCTCTGTGCTTGGGCGGGATCCCTTGGTTTCTGGGCTTGGCCGGGATCCCTCGGTCTCTGTGCTTGGCTGGGATCTCTCGGTCTCTGTGCTTGGCCGAGATCCCTCGGTCTCTGTGCTTGGGCGGGATCCCTCGGGTCTCTGTGCTTGGGCGGGATCCCTCGGGTCTCTGTGCTTGGGCGGGATCCCTCAGTCTCTGTGCTTTTGCGGGATCCCTTGGTCTATGTGCTTGTGGAGGATCCTTCCATCTCTGTGCTTGTGTGGGATCCTCTGTCTCTTAGCTTATGCGGGATCCCTGAGTCTCTTAGTTTATACAGAATACCTTGGTCTCTGTGCTTTTGCAGGATCACTAGGTCTCTGTGCTTGTGTGGAATCCTTCCAATTCTGTGCTTGTGTGGAATCCCTCAGTCTCTTAGCTTATACAGATCCCTCAGTCTCTTCATTTGTGCAGGATCCCTTGGTCTCTTTGCTATTGCGGGATCCCTCAGTCTCTTTGCTAGTGTAGGATCCCTCTGTCTGTGCTTGTGTGGGATCCCTCTGTCTATGTGCTGCCGTGCAGGATCCCTCAGTCTCTGTGCTTGGGCGGGTTCCCCAGCTCTGTGCTTGGGCAGAATCCCTGTCTCAGTGCTAGTGCGCGATCCCTCGGTTTTGGTGCTAGTGCGGGATCCCTCGTCTCTGTGCTGCCGTGCAGGATCCCTCAGTCTCTGTGCTAGTGCGGGATGCCTCAGTCTCTTTGCTAGTGCGGGATCTGTCGTCTCTGTGCTGTGTGCAGGATCCCTAGGTCTCTGTGTTTGGACGGGATCCTTTGGTCTCTGTGCTTGGCGGGATCCCTCGGTCTCTGTGCTTGGCCAAGATCCCTCGGTCTCTGTGCTTGGCGGGATCCCTCGGTCTCTGTGCTTGGCGCATCCCTCAGTCTCTGTGCTTGGCCGGGATCCCTCGGTCCTGTGCTTGGGCGGATCCCTCGGTCTCTGTGCTTGGGGGGATTCCTCGGTCTTTGTGCTTGGGCGGGATCCCTCGGTCTCTGTGCTTGGGCGGGATACCTCGGTCTCTGTGCTTGGGCGGGATCCCTCGGTCTCTGTGCTTGGGCGGGATCCCTCGGTCTCTGTGCTTGGGCGGGATCCCTCGGTCTCTGTGCTTGGGCGGGATCCCTTGGTTTCTGGGCTTGGCCGGGATCCCTCGGTCTCTGTGCTTGGCTGGGATCTCTCGGTCTCTGTGCTTGGCCGAGATCCCTCGTCTCTGTGCTTGGGCGGGATCCCTCGGGTCTCTGTGCTTGGGCGGGATCCCTCGGTCTCTGTGCTGGGCGGGATCCCTCGGGTCTCTGTGCTTGGGCGGATCCCTCGGGTCTCTGTGCTTGGGCGGGATCCCTCGGGTCTCTGTGCTTGGGCGGATCCCTCGGGTCTCTGTGCTTGGGCGGGATCCCTCGGTCTCTGTGCTTGGGCGGGATCCCTCGGGTCTCTGTGCTTGGGCGGATCCCTCGGGTCTCTGTGCTTGGGCGGGATCCCTCGGTCTCTGTGCTTGGTGGTTCCCTCGGGTCTCTGTGCTTGGCGGATCCTTCGGTCTCTGTGCTTGGCAGGATCCCTCAGTCTCTGTGCTAGGGCGGGATCCCTCAATCTATGTGCTTGTGCGGGATCCAGTAGTCTTTGTGCTGCCATGCGGGATTCCTCGGTCTCTATGCTTGGGTGGGATCCCTCGGTCTTTGTATTTGGGCGGGATCCCTCGGTGTCTGTGCTAGGGCAGGATCCCTTAGTCTCTCTTTGGGCAGGATCCCTTGGTCTCTGTGCTAGGGTAGGATCCCTCGGTCTCTATGCCTGGGCAGGATCCCTCGGACTCTGCGTTTGGGCGGGATCCCTCGGTCTCTGTGTTTGGGTGGGATCCCTCGGTCTCTGTGTTTGGGCGGGATCCCTCGGTCTTTGTATTTGGGCGGGATCCCTCGTGTCTGTGCTAGGGCAGGATCCCTTAGTCTCTCTTTGGGCAGGATCCCTTGGTCTCTGTGCTAGGGTAGGATCCCTCGGTCTCTATGCCTGGGCAGGATCCTCGGACTCTGCGTTTGGGTGGGATCCCTCGGTCTCTGTGTTTGGGCGGGATCCCTCGGTCTCTGTGTTTGGGTGGGATCCCTTGGTTTCTGTGTTTAGCGGGGTCCCTCGGTCTCTATGCTTGGGTGGGATCCCTCGATCTCTGTGCTAGGGTAGGATCCCTCGGTCTCTATGCTTGGGCGAGATCCCTCGGTCTCTGTGTTTGGGTGGGATCCCTTGGTCTCTGTGCTTGGGCGGGATCCCTCGGTCTCTGTGTTTGGGCAGGATCCCTCGGTTTCTGTGTTTGGGCGGGATCCCTCGGTCTCTGTGCTTGGATGGGATCCCCTGATCTCTGTGCTAGTGAAGATGTTGAGGAGATTGAGAGAAACTACCCATAGAGTATATTATTTTACATTGTATAAGCGTAGTTGAGAACTAAACATGGCTGCCATCTCCTGTTTCAGCAGACCATGCCATGGTATGTAGGATGGTGACCGGATCTATGACTACATCCTGTCTACAATAAGGAGTTCCTGGAGGAAGCTGAATTCCATAGAAGTATTGACCAATCACAGAATGCCACCTCACCTGGAGACCCTCCATCAAGACTACACCCCCTGGATCTGCCCATACATTGGAGTAGGGCTGACCGAGCCCCTTACTGAGGTTTTATAAGTTCATGACTGTTCAAATAAACATCACTATGGAGCGAGCGGTGCCATGTAGAGGCCGAGGAGCGCTTACACCGGACTGTGTTTTCGGCTTGCATGCATCTGCCAAAATCAATTTTGACAGGAGCAGGCAATTAGACATATTCATATTTTTAACCATATCACAGGATCCCTCGGTCTCTGTGCTAGTGCGGGATCCCTCGGTCTCTGTGCTAGTGCGGGATCCCTCGGTCTCTGTGCTAGTGTGGGATCCCTCGGTCTCTGTGCTTTTGCGGGATCCCTTGGTCTCTGTGCTTGTGTGGGATCCCTCGACCTGTGCTTGTGTGGGATCCCTCTGTGCTAGTGCGGGATGCTTACTTCCTTACACCCTCGGTCTCTGTACTAGTGCAGGATCCCTCAGTCTATGTGCTAGTGCTGGATCCCTGTCTCTGTGCTTGTGTGGGATCCCTTGTTGTCTTTGTGCAGGATCCCTTGGTCTGTTTGCTTGTGCTGGATCCCTCGGTCTCTGTGCTTTTGCGGGATCCCTTGGTCTATGTGCTTGTGGAGGATCCTTCCATCTCTGTGCTTGTGTGGGATCCCTCTGTCTCTTAGCTTATGCGGGATCCCTGAGTCTCTTAGTTTATACAGAATACCTTGGTCTCTGTGCTTTTGCAGGATCACTAGGTCTCTGTGCTTGTGTGGAATCCTTCCAATTCTGTGCTTGTGTGGAATCCCTCAGTCTCTTAGCTTATACAGATCCCTCAGTCTCTTCATTTGTGCAGGATCCCTTGGTCTCTTTGCTATTGCGGGATCCCTCAGTCTCTTTGCTAGTGTAGGATCCCTCTGTCTGTGCTTGTGTGGGATCCCTCTGTCTATGTGCTGCCGTGCAGGATCCCTCAGTCTCTGTGCTTGGGCGGGTTCCCCCAGTCTCTGTGCTTGGGCAGAATCCCCTGGTCTCAGTGCTAGTGCGCGATCCCTCGGTTTTGGTGCTAGTACGGGATCCCTCGGTCTCTGTGCTGCCGTGCAGGATCCCTCAGTCTCTGTGCTAGTGCGGGATGCCTCAGTCTCTTTGCTAGTGCGGGATCTGTCAGTCTCTGTGCTGCTGTGCAGGAGCCCTAGGTCTCTGTGTTTGGACGGGATCCTTTGGTCTCTGTGCTTGGCCGGGATCCCTCGGTCTCTGTGCTTGGCCAAGATCCATCGGTCTCTGTGCTTGGCCGGAATCCCTCGGTCTCTGTGCTTGGCCGGCATCCCTCGGTCTCTGTGCTTGGCTGGGATCCCTCGGTATCTGTGCTTGGGTGGGATCCCTCGGTCTCTGTGCTTGGGCAGGGTCCCTCGGTCTTTGTGCTTGGGTGGGATCCCTCGGTCTCTGTGCTTGGTCGGGATACCTCGGTCTCTGTGCTTGGGCATGATCCCTCGGTTTCTGTGCTTGGCCGGGATCCCTCGGTCTCTGTGCTTGGCCGGGATCCCTTGGTCTCTGTGCTTGGCTGGGAACCCTCGGTGTCTGTGCTTGGGCAGGATCCCTCGATCTCTGTGCTTGGGTGAGATCTCTTGGTCTCTGTGCTTGGGCCTGATCCCTCGGTCTCTGTGCTTGGGCGTGATCCTTCGGTCTCTGTGCTTGGGCGTGATCCCTCAGTCTCTGTGCTTGGGCGTGATCCCTCAGTCTCTGTGCTTGGGCGTGATCCCTCGGTCTCTGTGCTTGAGTGGGATCCCTCGGTCTCTGTGCTTGGGCAAGATCCCTCGGTCTCTGTGCTAGGCTGGGATCCCTCGGTCTCTATGCTAGTGTGGGATCCCTTAGTCTCTGTGCTTGTGAGGGATCCCTCAGTTTTTTGCTTGTGTGGTATCCCTTGATCTCTCTGCTTGTGCAGGATCCCTCGATCTCTCTGCTTTGTGGGATCCCTTGGTCTCTTTGCTATGCAGGATCGCTTGGTTTACTTTGCTAGTGCGGGATCCCTCGGTCTCTGTGCTTGGGCAGGATCCCTCGTCTCTGTGCTTGGGCATGATCCCTCGTCTCTGTGCTTGGCCGGGATCCCTCGGTCTCTGTGCTTGGCCGGATCCCTTGGTCTCTGTGCTTGGGTGGGATCCCTCGGTGTCTGTGATTGGGCGATCCCTCGGTCTCTGTGCTTGGGTGAGATCTCATCGTCTCTGTGCTTGGGCGTGATCCCTCGGTCTCTGTGCTTGGGCGGGATCCCACGTCTCTGTGCTTGAGTGGGATCCCTCGGTCTCTGTGCTTGGGCGAGATCCCTCGGTCTCTGTGCTTGGCTGGGATCCCTCGGTCTCTATGCTAGTGTGGGATCTCTTACTCTCTGTGCTTGTGAGGGGTCCCTCAGTTTTTTGCTTGTGTGGTATCCCTTGATCTCTCTGCTTGTGCAGGATCCCTCGATCTCTCTGCTTTTGTGGGATCCCTTGGTCTCTTTACTAGTGCAGGATCGCTTGGTTGCTTTGCTAGTGCGGGATCCCTCAGTCTCTGTGCTTGGGCAGGATCCCTTGGTCTCTGTGCTTGCAGGCCTAATCTTCTGCTTGTGCGGGATCCCTGTGTCTTTGTTAGTGAGGATCCCTTGGTCTCTTGCTAGGTGAAATCCCTCGGTCTCTGTGCTTTGGCGGATCTTTCGGTCTCTGTGCTTGGGCGGAATCCCTCGGTCTCTGTGCTTGGGCGGGATCCCTTGGTCTCAGTGCTAGTGCGCGATCCCTCGGTTTTGTTGCTAGTGCGGGATCCCTCGGTCTCTGTGCTGCTGTGCAGGATCCCTCAGTCTCTGTGCTAGTGCGGGATCCCAGTCTCTTTGCTAGTGCGGGATCCCTCGGTCTCTGTGCTGCTTGTAAGGATCCCTAGGTCTCTGTGTTTGGACGGGATCCTTTGGTCTCTGTGCTTGGCTGGATCCCTCGGTCTCTGTGCTTGGGTGGGATCCCTCGGTCTTTGTGCTTGGGCAGGATCCCTCGGTCTCTGTGCTTGGGCGGGATACCTCGGTCTCTGTGCTTGGGCATGATCCCTCGGTCTCTGTGCTTGGCCGGGATCCCTCGGTCTCTGTGCTTGGCCGGGATCCCTTGGTCTCTGTGCTTGGTGGGATCCCTCGGTGTCTGTGCTTGGCGGGATCCCTCTGTGTCTGTGCTTGGGCGGGATCCCTCGGTCTCTGTGCTTGGGGGATCTTCGGTCTCTGTGCTTGGGCGTGATCCTCTCGGTCTCTGTGCTTGGGCGGATCCCTCGGTCTCTGTGCTTGGGCGTGATCCTTCGGTCTCTGTGCTTGGGCGGATCCCTCAGTCTCTGTGCTTGGCATGATCCCTCAGTCTCTGTGCTTGGGCGGATCCACGGTCTCTGTGCTTGAGTGGGATCCCTCGGTCTCTGTGCTTGGGCAGATCCCTCGGTCTCTGTGCTTGGCTGGGATCCCTCGGTCTCTTGCTAGTGTGGGATCTCTTAGTCTCTGTGCTTGTGAGGGATCCCTCAGTTTTTTGCTTGTGTGGTATCCCTTGATCTCTCTGCTTGTGCAGGATCCCTCGATCTCTCTGCTTTGTGGGATCCCTTGGTCTCTTTGCTAGTGCAGGATCGCTTGGTTGCTTTGCTAGTGCGGGATCCTCGGTCTCTGTGCTTGGGCAGGATCCTTTGGTCTCTGTGCTTGTGCAGGATCCCTCAATTTCTCTGCTTGTGCGGGATCCCTTGGTCTTTGTTAGTGCAGGATCCCTTGGTCTGTTTGCTTGTGCTGGATCACTCGGTCTCTTGCTTTTTCGGGATCCTTGGTGCTTTGTTAGCAGGATCCCTTGGTCTTTTGCTGTGTGAAATCCCTCGTCTCTGTGCTTTGGTGGGATCTTTCGGTCTCTGTGCTTGGGCGGGATCCTTGGTTTCTGGGCTTGGCGGGATCCCTCGGTCTCTATGCTTGGCTGGGATCCCTCGGTCTCTGTGCTTGGCCGGGATCTCTCGGTCTCTGTGCTTGGCTGGGATCCCTCGGTCTCTATGCTAGTGTGGATCTCTTAGTCTCTGTGCTTGTGAGGGATCCCTCAGTTTTTTGCTTGTGTGGTATCCCTTGATCTCTCTGCTTGTGCAGGATCCCTCGATCTCTCTGCTTTTGTGGGATCCCTTGGTCTCTTTGCTAGTGCAGGATCGCTTGGTTGCTTTGCTAGTGCGGATTCTCGTCTCTGTGCTTGGGCAGGATCCCTTTGTCTCTGTGCTTGTGCAGGATCCCTCAATTTCTCTGCTTGTGCGGGATCCCTTGGTCTTTGTTAGTGCAGGATCCCTTGGTCTGTTTGCTTGTGCTGATCACTCGGTCTCTGTGCTTTTGCGGGATCCCTTGGTCTCTTTGCTAGTGCAGGATCGCTTGGTTGCTTTGCTAGTGCGGGATCCCTCGGTCTCTGTGCTTGGGCAGATCCTTGTC
>JARQOC010000001.1:609322236-609342236 GCA_033576535.1 Allobates femoralis
AGCCCGTGGCAGAGCCACATCTCCAGCAGGCGTCCGAGATCTCGGGGTTAATCCTGTGGAGAAGGGTGGGACACCTGTACCAGCGTGTCAGTAATTTATAATTCCTCTCCTGCGCCTGACTGGACATTGTCATCTTATGTGCAAGAGTAAAGATTTTCAAACTATCCGCCTCAGAAAAGGTGATCCCCAGGTCCCTCTCCCAAGCCTCCATAAATCCAAGCGTGGTAGGGGGAAGTGAATTCAAGACCAGGCCGTAGAGCATTGAAACCACGTGAGAGGGACCCTCGGTAAGGAGCATCAGGGACTCAAATGGCGTCAGCGCCCCCATCGGCACACTGGAAAGAAAGCTTCGCAATTGCAGAAACTCTAGCCAGGACAGCGGTGTCGTAAGACCAGGGCCCCGTAACCCCCGCACGCTGGAGAGCCCCGCAAGCTTATCCTTCACCTGACCCAGTCCCACCCCATCAAGTCGTGACCAACACAGATACGTAGACCTATTCATTGCTGGGGGAAAGGCCGGATTGTCAAAAAGGGGACTCGGTCTGCTCAATCGAGAAGTCAGGCATAATTTCACGTAGGATCTATCCCAGAACCTCAGAACAATCTGTGTGAGTGGAGCAAAACTCGACACAGGTGGGCGTCTGGTCCCCCCCAGCCAAGGCAGCCAGTATAAAGAAGAGGGTGATAAAAGTTTCTCCAAGAGCACCCACTGTTTATGAGCATCACTGAACCTCCAGTCGACAATCCTAGAGAGCAAGACTGCCTGATAATAACGTTTAAAATCAGGAAGGCCTACCGCCCCCTTTAGTCTTGGGTCTCACTAGTACTGAGAACCAAGTGCGCGGTTTCCTAGTACCCCAAATAAAGCTATTGATAGCCGATTGCAGGCGCCTGAAAAAGCAATCCGGAACCTGCACTGGAGCTGTCTGAAAGAGGTAGAGGAATCAGGGTAAAATATCCATCTTGATCACTCCCACCCGACCGAACCAAGATAGCTGAGGTTTGCTATACCATTTAAGGTCCGAGATAGTTTTCCGCAGGAGCGGGACATAGTTCAGAGCATATGTTGCGCTAGTGTCAGCGGGTATTAAGACTCCTAAATATTTTAAGGCATCGGTCTGCCACTTAAAAGAGAAGGACGCCTGGAGCCGAGAGACTAGATCATCAGGCAGGGAGATATGGAGCGCCTCCGTCTTGGAGTAGTTGACTCTAAAATTTGAGACCTCCCCGAACCTACGGAACTCCCTGAGGAGTACAGGGAAAGCCACAGTCGGGTTGGCAATGTATAGCAATAAATCATCCGCATACAGGAATATCTTAAACTCATGTTGGCCAATCCGCAGAACCTCAATATCAGGTGTCCACCGTAATGCCACTGCCAGATGCTCCATCGCAAGGATATAAAGTAAGGGGGAGAGGGGGCAACCCTGACGGGTCCCATTTCTTATGTCAATGGGCGGGGAAAGGGTGCCATTCACTCTAAGACGGGCCGTAGGCCTATGATACAGAGCAAAAATCCTCTCTAACTTGGTAGGTCCCACTCCCAGTTGCTTCAGGGAGGCACGTAGAAAGGTCCAGCCTAGGCGATCAAACGCCTTCTCAGCGTCAATAGATAATAAGCATGCTGGTACCTTCCCCGTGCACATGTACGAAGTTAGAAGCAACGTCTTCACCGTGTTATCCTTGGCCTCCCTGTGTGGCACAAAGCCCACCTGATCACTATGGATGGACCCAGGGAGAACAGGGTTCAGTCTACCAGCTAACACTTTTGCGAACACCTTCACATCCACATTAATGAGGGATATGGGCCACTGTTTTTCCTTAAGCCCCTCAAATTACCCAATATACTAATCTTTAGGTTAGGGGGTTTTGAGGGATGGAATAGGCCGGCTAACAGGGTCTTCCTGAATGATCGCGCTCCATAATATGCGTAGGAGGTAGCCTTGCGTATTGTGTAGTAGGGCGGGCTCTGCGGACCTAGGGTAGGCAGGGATAGGTCAAGAATAGAAATGATAAAAAGAGGGGACTGTTAAAGACGACATTATGGGTACTGTGTAGCTTCTGCCATATTGTATCCAAAGAAGCCATATTATTGGTTATCATATCTATTCTGACTAGAGGCCTGTGTAACAGGTTGTTTAAGAGAAGTCAGCATAATTCAGCACATTCTTTTAATTGTCCTTGGTTTTAGATAAAGACCACCAATATGTAAGCCAGAATGTACCAGTTCAGTTCAGTTCCTTATCTTCTGTAACTCTCTTAAAGGTCACTAATTAATAATCTCAAAACTGTCTATTCATCATATTTGTTATTGTATGATGTAACCTATTTTTTCTAAACTTCTGTAAACGTATATAAGGCTGATACAAACAATAAAGCTAGAGCTATTCATTTGAAGACCGAGTCTGTGTCATCAATTGAGTTATAGCCATTACCAGGTATACCTGTGTAGAGCTCTTTATATCAAATCAGTCTACTCTGGTTGGGTGTTTTTATACATCTTTCACACTTGCACATAATAGGGGATCTTTTCCCGGTTTAGGAATTACGGTGATTGTGGCCATCAGCGTTTGGGGGGCAAAGGGGCAGCTGGCCGAGATGGAGTTAAACAGTTTGGTCATGAAGGGGACCAGGGAATTCGCATATAACTTATAGAAGGCGGTGGAGAATCCGTCAGGACCAGGGCTTTTACCATTAGCCAAAGATTTTATCGTGTCTAAAACCTCTTGTTCCGAGAGGGGACTCTCCAGGGCCTCAGACTCCTCCACCGACATAGGTGGGAGCTCAGTGTCCCGATGTAGTCGTTCACCCGTGCTTGAAACTCGGAAGGGGACATATCAGACAACGGGCCGATTAAATTGTAGAGAGAGTCATAATATGCTCTGAATGAGTCCACAATCTCCTCAGGAAAATGGACCAGTTCACCCGCAGCAGACCTGATGGTAGGGATATAAGTGGTGGGGGCACGGGGGTGTAAAAACCTCGCCAGAGCTCTCCCGGGTTTATCAGAGTACTTGTACAGAAATTTATGAAAGCGGTCCCTCTGTCGTGCTAACGTCGTGTCCAACAAGGCACTCAACTCACAGCGTGCCCGGAGGAGATCAGCCAGCACCCCAGCATCTCTAGTCCGTTTATGATCCAACTCCAGAGTTTGGATACGAGTCAACAAACCCACAATGTTAGTCTCCCTCTCTCTTCAGTCAGGTCCCCTGTTGTATGAATACTCCCCGTATAACTCCTTTCAAAGCTCCCATTGGTATGGGATGGCCGTGGGGTCATGTTTGTGAAAATCTAGAAAGTCCGAAATTGCTGTTTGCACGGCCGCCTGACACGTTAGATCTCCAAGGAGACCAGGGTTTAAGGACCAAGTCCATTCTCTCGGAGAAAGGCTCGGCAGCCGAAGGGAGAGCAAAACTGGGACATGGTCTGACCACAACATCGTGTCGATGTCAGACTTTGGGTCAAGAGACAGGAGCCCGTGGCTGACCAAAAAATAATCCAATCTACTATAGGAATTATGAACTGTGGAGAAGTAGGTATAATCCCGGGTAGTGGGGTGTAGTAATCTCCATACATCTACCAACCTTGAGTCCGTCAGGGCCCGCCGTAATCTCTCCAGCTGTGAGAGGGACACCGCTGACCTGCACGAAGAGGAATCCACAGCGCGGTCCAACACCATATTGAAGTCCCCTCCCATAATCACATAGCCTTCCGCAAAAGCCGAGAGGTCCCCTAGGTACTTTCTGCATGCTTGGACCTGGTCTTGATTGGGGAGATAAATGTTAGCTATGGTGAACAAATCATGGGCAATTTTAAGCTTCAAAAACACAAATCGACCATTAGAATCAGCTTTAGAGGCAACTACCTGAGCCTGTAAAGACTTATGCAATGCTGCTGACTCCTTTAGACTTGGATTCAGAGTTACTTCCATGGAACCACTGTATGTAGTATTTATGGTTAAGCTTAGGGATTCTGTCTGATCGGAAATGTGTCTCCTGCAGCAGAAGTATGTCAACCCGTTTCTTATGCATACCGTATAAAACCTTCGATCGCTTTTCAGGGACATTAAACCCCCTGACATTAAGTGAGCAGAATTGTAGGGATGCCATAGGAACTATCGGGCCTGCGGGTGGTACAATCGGGTCGGAAAGAAGTGGGAGGGGTGGGAAGTGGGGTGAGATAGAAACAGAGAAAGTAAAGCACCAAGGAAAGAGAGCAGTTCAGCCGGAAGACAGGGTTCCGACCAAAAAGAAAGAGAAAAACCAAGAAGCCACTAGGCCTCAAGGGTACAGGGCAATATCAGAGAAAACTCTGAGAAGTAGTGTCAGAAACACACCCTAGTGGGGAGGTGATTGAGCAAAGAGCAACCAGCCGAACCCCTGCAGCAAAAAAGAAAAAATCCAACTCTACCCAATAGGCCCATGACCCTGGTAACATAAACATTGTTAACGAACATAACAGCGGATCGTGGGCAAAGTACATTTGTTGAAATGAGCAGAGTCATAACAAGCCCCCGAAGGGGTATCATCAAAAGTCACATTTCAGGAGAAAGAGCGGCGTTAGCCAACATAGAATAACATTAGCACATTAATGCGGTAGTGCAACAGTTGAGCACAGTACATGAGGAGTCAATTGAAGTAGGTTGGCATTCATAAATAGTGCAAAATGAACCAGGCTAGGGACTCCACTCAGGAATCCCAGATAGAATCAAGTAGAAATGTCACCGCTACAAGACATGCGGCTCCAGTCCATCCATAATAAACAGACTAAAGCAAAGTCACGACCAAGCCCCCCGTGGGAGCCCGGCAACATGAAGGGACAATGTAGGCGGTAAGAAAGCAAAAAGAGAAAAGGGGTGGTAGTGATCATAAGGTCTGAATTAGGTGATCAAGTGTCATCAGAATGAGTAACGGAGGCACGTCTACGGCGGGAGCCCAGTTTCCTCTTTCCCAGCGACCCGGCGGGGGGTCCTCCAGTACGGCGTGGGCCCCATAGGTCAGATGCAGTAAGGCGAGGCCAGTCTCCCAATGTGACCATGGGTAGGCCCAGTTCAGCGGTGAAGTTCTGGAGATCTGACGGGGATCTCAAAATTATCAATCCTTTGTCACTGCGTACTTGTAATTGAAATGGATAACCCCAGCTGTAGGGGATCTTATTTTCCCGCAACACCTCCAGGAGGGGGCGCAGAGCCCTCCGTTTAGCCAGGGTGAAGCGTGAGAGGTCAGACAAGAGAAGGACATCACACCCATTAAAGTCAATAACATCGTGGTCCCTCGCCTTACGCATGATGTAATCCTTAATTTGGAAGTAGTGAATCCTACAAATGACGTCCCTCGGCTTAGATGTATCGGGGTTCTTTGGGCCGAGCGAACGGTGGGCTCTGTCAATTTCAATGTGTTCAGTGGGTGACCTCCCTAAGAGAGAATTGAAAATGACATGGAGGGCCGAGGAAGGTCACGTGGGGCTACGGACTCAGGGATCCCACGGATCCTGATATTGTTCCTCCGGTTCCTGTTCTCGAGTCCTCTAGCATATCTAAAACCACATTGAAAGTCTCTGAGTATAGATCCAGCAGTTGTTGCTGACTTTGCAATTGTGAGGAAAGCGACTCCACTTTAGCTTCTAATGCAGAGACAGTGGTGGTAAGGTGGGACATGTCTTCCTTAAGGGACCCCACTTCACTCCTGCACACCGCCTCCAGATGCTGTATATAGCACTCCATGTCAGCCTTTGTAGGGAAGGCACTCAGCTGCGCTCTCAGCTCAGAGGCAGTTATACAGTCATCAGAGCCCAGGGACCTAACAGGAGCCTGTGTGGGGAGGCCATGAGATGTAGTGATGGTGGGCACAATGTCCTGGGGCACTAAGCTGGAAGAGCCCCTCTCTCATGTCTCCCTGGTGGTAGTAGTGGGGGGCCCACTTCAGTTTCCTAAGCTTGATAAGGCTGCAGTATAGGGGGAGACAGTTCCTCAGCCAGCTCAGCCTGTGATGTCCTCCATCCAGGGGTGGAGGGACAGGGTACAGCTCTCACTTCTCCTTTGCTCTGTGTCTGGCTCCCTCCTGTCAGCTTCTGTGGTGAGCGGCCAGTCCCTGGTGCAGCAGTCACTCGTCCTCTCTCCTGTGCCTTCTCTGCTGTGGCCCCATTCCTCTGTGCACCCGAGGTCCCAGGCAAAGAGCGTCTGTGTGTGTGCTGCTGCATGGAGGAGGAGGCACCTTCCCCCTCCACCATGGCTGAAGGAGCTGCTTTCCTTCCCACACTTCCAGGCATCGACATGTACCTGGTGATTCCTGCGCCTGCGGGACCCGCTGTGAGCTCTCTGGGGGCCTGGAGCGGAGCCCAACCTTGCCCTTCATGATCAGTGGGTGAGTGGAGCTGATGGTGGCTATATAATTGCTGCAGAGGCCTCAGGCACGCTGGAGCTCAGGAGAGATGTGTGCTCACAGCTCCATGCCCAAGCCACGCCCCTCCCCCGTTAGATTCTTTTTACGCTTAAAGGTGTTTGTCCACTACTTCAATAAGCCTTTCTCATTCCCCATGTTTGACCCCATTGAAATAAAAAAGCTTATACTCCCCTCGGTTGTCAGCGCTGTTCCAGGGTGTCAGCACTCGCTCTCCTGGGGATCACTTGAGGTTTTTACATCACGCGAGTCCAGCGCCCAATCACCGCCGGCTCCACTGTCCTCACCTTCAAACAGATGATTAATCATCATGAAATGAGCGGCAGACAAAGTTTCCACTTCATGTTAAATATACGTCTGAAGGCGAGGACAGTAGAGCCGGCGGGGTTCAGCACTGGACTCGCGTGATGTAACAACCTCAAGTGAGTCCCGGTAACGTGTGCGGAGACACCGCTGGAACAGCACCGACACTGCATTGTCCAAGTAGTGTACAACACCTTTTAAGTTTCTACTTCTAGATGTTTCATTTATTCCTATTCGTTATTTGTTCATAGAAACAGACAAATCATTTGATAAATCTTTGAGGCGTTCTAGAAGAGAGACAGTAACACCGGGGATCTCATTGTAACACACTGTCAGCTATGACCACAGGCGCAGATTGGCAAAGTGAAATATTCACAAGGCCAAACACTAAGACACTAGACAACTATTATTGAGTAGTCAAACACCAAAGTGGAGACCATAATGGGACATAAAGAACATGAATGCAATGTGGGTGATATTTTTTTTTGTTTTTTTTACAGACAAGAATGGCAGCCGCCAAGAATGACAGAAATAAAACAACAACAAAAGGATTCACAAAAGAAATATGGCGATTGAATCTTCAGGCCGCGCAGGTAGGGGATCATCTAGTGACTGTTACCCTGAAAATAAGACTGGACTGATTTTGTTTGTTTTGGACAATATGCTATTGTTTATTTTCGGGGATGTCTTACAGCAATCGGTGACATAGAAATACCTGCTGTCACTCTCAGGTCAGGAGAGCCGCCGAGGATTGCTGAAATAAGACATCCCTCTGTTCTCTCCCTTCACTTGTAATTGGGTTAATGAAAGGTTTAGTACAAGCCAGCATCGCTCTATGTAGACGTCTGGTCTTTGCTGTAGGGACCGCCGGGTTGCTTGTGCAGAGTAGCTGCTGACCGGTGGAGCAAGACGAGAATAAAGAAAGAGTTCAAGCCGAGAAAATGAATGACAAGAACAGCGCTAGAAACATAGGGATATCTGGGTCAGAGTCCGGAGAATGTGATGTTACCCCTCTATAAATCACTTGTAAGGCCACATCTAGAAGAGTTAAAGTGTAGCAACTTGATCATTGTACAATATAGAAGGCCTCTCCGATAATCAGAGATTATGAAAGATGGACTTGTTTAGGTTAGAAAAAAAGACGCATGTTGGTCAATATAAAGGACTGGCATATGATTTATTTCTTCCAAGGACCTTGTAAAGGACCAAAACAGTCATTACTTGTGGAGAAAGGGAGATTCTGCCATCCTACATAGGAAAGGGTTCTTTACATTTAGAGCGGTCAGAGTGAGGAATGCCCGACGGCAGACACTATAACGGCTTTTATACAAGGGCTGGAGGCTTTTCTTCCACAAACAATATTGGGGGTTGTGGAGGAAGAATAACAGCCCCTCTCTGGCGCCTCCTTATCGCTAGGACAATCCGAGATTTGACCAAGAATAAGGAAGGGCACAGCTGCCCTGTAAGTGCTGCTTTATTAAGGCGTTCAGTGAGGGGTGCTGTATATATATCACCAGTCAAGGCCAGGAATATATAATAACCCTCCAGTCCATCACTGTCCAACGCTCCCCAATAACACAAGCACAAAATGCTGCCATTAGTTCCTTGTTCTATATAAACCCAGTCCGTGATCGGGATTATATCAGGGCCAGAAAACAACCCAAGTAGCATATATTAAACGAGCACACGGACATGAAGCTCTTGGATTGAGATAAAAGAACAACCCAGAATTAAATTATGTATTTAACCCCTTCCCGACTTATGACGTTATAGAGACGTCATGAAAGTCTTGGCTTCTTTGCGATCCTGCAGCTCCGGTGACTGGCTCAGTGACAAGTCACTGGAGCTGCCGGATCGCAAGGACCTATACTTTAGCCTGGGGGTGGCTTAGCCCCACCCCCTTCCCGTGGCTAAAGTCGCTCTGATTGGCAGTTGAAAGTGAAACTGCCGATCAGAGTGAATCAGAGGGATTCACCCCGCCAGATTGAATTGGAGCTCTCCAATCAGATCTGGAGGGGCAGATCAGCCCCCTCCCACTCCAAGGTTCATCAGGGGCCCCCCCGTGCCTCTCATCCGCCCCCCCCCTACTGTAATCTATTTGTTGGTGGGCTGCACCCGCCAGTCAGCTTCATCAGCCCCCTCCCTGCTCAGCCTCCCCTGTCCGGCCCCCCACCTCCAGCCCTGTGTCCTGTCGCCCCCCCCCACCTCTTCCAGCGGGCTGCACCCCCCTGGTGCACTCGCCGGTCAGGCTCCTCTGTTCCGGTGTGGGCCCTTCCTCCTCTCCTGGGCTCCTCCTCCTCACAGGTGGATTGTGAGTGAGGTAGGTATGAATAGATGGATGGATAGGTGGATGGATGGGTGCATGCGTGGATGGGTGGATGGGGTGATGATGGTGATGCATGGTGGATGGTGGATGGATGGGTGCATGCATGGGTGGATGCTGGGTGATGCATGGGTGATGGATGGGTGCATGCATGGGTGGATGCTTGTGGTGGATGCATGGGTGGATGGATGAGTGCATGCATAGGTGGATGGATGGGTGCATGCATGGGTGGATGCATGGGGGCATGGATTGATGTGTGCATGCATGGATGTGTGCGTGCGTGGATGTCTCTGCGTGCATGGATGTGTGCGTGCGTGGATGTGTGCGTGCGTGGATGTGTGCGGGTGATGTTGCGTGCGTGGATGTCGTGATGTGTGCGTGTGTGGATGTGTGCGTGTGTGGATGTGTGCATGCGTGGATGTCTCTGCGTGCGTGGATGTGTGCTTGCATGGATGTGTGCGTGCGTGGATGTGTGCTTGCATGGATGTGTGCGTGCGGGATGTGTGCATGGATGGATGTGTGCATGCGTGGATGGGTGTATGCGTGGATGGATGCATGCGTGGATGCGTGCATGGATGGATGGGTGCATGGGTGGATGGATGGATGCATGGGTGGATGGATGGGTGCAACAAGGGATCAAGTGTCCTATTGTTGTAGTCTCTGTGATCATAGTCATGGTGCACTGTATGACAGATGATTGCCATACAGTGCACCATAACGCTGACCCCAGAGACTGTAGGAAGAGGACACTTGATCCCTTGCTGCAATCTCTGGATGTAGCAGAGGCGATTGAGCGTCGTGGGACCTTCATTGTGGACAAGGTCGGAGGCAATCAAGCGTCGTGGGACCTTCGTTGTGGACTACGTCAGATCTATATAATAAAGATGGAGTCCGAATTTTGTTTGTGATTTTTTTTCAGATAAAAAGATTTTTCTCTGTGTGGTGTATTTTTTGACTATTTACTAGAGATTCCCAGTGGCCAGCTCTAACATTGGCCCGACATTATGAATCTCGGGCTTAGTGCCAGCTGACAATAAAAAAGCTGGCATTAACCCCTTTATTATCCAGTTTGCCACCGGCACCAGGGCAACTGGAAGAGCCTGGGTACAGCGCTAGAAAATGGCGCTTCAATGAATGTGCCATTTTCTGGGCGGCTGCGGGCTGCAATTCGCAGCATGGGGGCCCGGAACGCTTTGGGCCTCTCCATGCTGACGATTCCAGCCCCCAGCTGCCAAGTTGTACCTGGCTGGACCAAAAATATGGCCCCACGTCATTTTTTTTTCTAAAATTAGTTCTAGAAATAAAAAAAAAGGCCTTCCCTGTATTTTTAATAGCCAGCCAGATACAACTTGGCAGCTGGGGGCTGGAATCCTCAGCGTGGAGAGACCCAAATGTTGTGGGCCCCCCACGCTGCAAATTGCAACCCACAGCCACCCCAGAAAATGGCATTCATTAGAGGTGCCATTTTCTGGTGCTGTACCCCAACTCTTCCAGTTGCCCTTGTGCTGGTGCCGCACGGGTTCTCCATACGCGACATGGTGTCCGCTAACAATTTCAATGGAAAATTAGCTCCAATTATTAGCGGAAACCATGTCGCATATGGAGAGCCCCTCCTGTGTGCCTGAACATTGGAGCTCCCCCACAAGTGACCCCATTTTGGAAACTAGACCCCCCAAGGAACTTATCTAATGCATAGTGAGCAGTTTGAACCCCCAGGTGCTTCACAAATTAGTCCATAAAAGGAAAAAAGAAGATTTTTGTGAAAAAAAAGTAAATTTTTCATTTTTACGGATCAATTTGTGAAACATCTGGGTTTCAAAATGCTCACCACCCATCTAGATAAGTTTCCTGGGGGGGTCTTGTTTCCTAAATGGGGTCACTTGTGGGGGAGCTCCAATGTTTAGGCGCACAGGGACTCTCCAAACACGACATGGTGTCTGCTAACTATTTGAATGGAAAATTAGCTCTAATTGTTAGCGGACACCATGTTGGGTATGGAGAGTCCCTCCTGTGTGCCTAAACATTGGAGCTCCCCCACAAGTGACCCCATTTTGGAAACTAGACCCCCCAGGGAAATTATCTAGATGGGTGGTGAGCACTTTGAACCCCCAGATGTTTCACAAATTGAATCCTAAATATGAAAAAGTACTTTTGTTTTCACAAAAATGTTCTTTTAGCCTCAATTCTTTCATTTTCACATGGGGGAACAGGATAAAATGAATCCTAAAATGTGTTGGGCAATTTCTCCTGAGTACACCCCTCAAAGGGACTTCAAACGTGATGTGGTCACTAAAAAAAACGATTTTGTAAATTTTGCTGGAAAAATGAGAAATTGCTGATGAACTTTAAACCCTTATAACTTCCTAACAAAAAAAAAAATATTTTCCAAAATTGTTCTGATGTGAAGCAGACATGTGGGAAACGTTATTTATTAACTATTTTGTGTCACATGACTCTCTGGTTTAGCAGAATAAAGATTAAAAATTTGAAAATTGCAAAATTTTCAACATTTTTGCCATAGTTTTGATTTTTTCACAAATAAACGCAAAAATGATCTCCCTAAATTTACTACTAAGGCTGCTTTCACATAACGATTTTTTCAGTTCCGATGCTGTCCGATAAAAATCGGACAGCATCGGACCGATTTTCGGACCCCATGTATCCCTATGGGGATCGGACCGAATCGGATGTGCACTAAATGCCATCCGATTTGGTCCGATCCGAATCTGTCCGATTTTTTTATCGGTGCAAAAATCGGAGCTTGCTCCGATTTTTGCACCGAAAATAAAATCTGACAGATTCGGATCGGACCAGATCGGATGGCATTTAGTGCACATCCGATCCGACCCGATCAATTTAGCATGGGGCCCTATGGAGCAGGGTCCGAGAAAACATGTGATGTCTCCTCGGACCGATTTTAGTGTACTGAGCATGCTCAGTACACTAAAATAGCTCCTAAAAGTAAATTAAGGGGTTAATAAAAAAAAACAAAACTATGCTCACCTGTCCACGAGGCCCACGTCGTCTCCCGGCGTCTCCGGTGTCTCCAGGTATCTTGCCGTCTGTGCTGATAAGACCTGCCGTGATGTCACAATCACATGACTGCCAGGAACCAATAGCCGGCAGTCATGTGATTGTGACATCACGAGAGGTCCTGGCTGCACTGAGACAGAACAGCAAGGCACCGGAGACGCCGGGACCGTGCAGGAGTCGTGGACAGGTGAGAAAGGAGAGGAGGACAAGAGGAGGAGGACAAGAGGAGGAGGACAAGAGGAGGAGGACGCATAGGAGGACCGGGGGCCAAGAGGGGAGACACAGGGGATGAGAGGACCGGGGGCCAAGAGGGGAGACACAGGGGATGAGAGGACCGGGGGCCAAGAGGGGAGACACAGGGGATGAGAGGACCGGGGGCCAAGAGGGGAGACACAGGGGATGAGAGGACCGGGGGCCAAGAGGTGAGACACAGCACCGGGGGCCAAGAGGGGAGACACAGGACCGGGGGCCAAGAGGGAGACACAGGACCGGGGGCCAAGAGGGGAGACACAGGACCGGGGGCCAAGAGGGGAGACACAGGACCGGGGGACAAGAGGGGAGACACAGGACCGGGGGCCAAGAGGGGAGACACAGGGGATAAGAGGAAAGGACCGGGGGCCAAGAGGGGAGGACCGGGCGATAAGAGGAGAGGACCGGGGGCCAAGAGGGGAGACACAGGGGATAAAGAAGAGGACCGGGGGAGAGACTGACAGCTCTCAGGGAGCGATCTGACAGGAGGGCGGGCATCCTATTTTCTGTCGGAATCGGATGCCTATTTGGCACCCGATTCCAGGCATTAGAAAAATCAGATGCTGTCCGATTTATATCGGACAGCATCGGATTTTACAAAAATCGTAGTGTGAAAGTAGCCTAACATGAAGCCCAATATGTCACGAGTTTTTCTGATTTTATGTCCTGTTTCGGTGAATCTCGACCTGAGCCCCGCCTACCAAACTACCAGACAAATGATTTGATAAATCTTTGAGGCGTTCTAGAAGAGACAGTAACACCGGGGATCTCATTGTAACACACTGTCAGCTATGACCACAGGCGCAGATTGACAAAGTGAAATATTCACAAGGCCAAATACTAAGACACTAGACAGCCATGTTTGAGTAGTCAAACACTAAAGTGGAGACCATAATGGGACATAAAGAATATGAATGCAATGTGGGTGATATTTTTCTTTTTTTTTTTTTACAGGTAAAAAGAATGGAAGCCGCCCAAATGAAAGCGAATGAGGCAAAACTGAAGGAAGCAGAAAAAGAAATACGGCGACTGAAACAAGAGAACATGAAGGTAGGGGATCATCTAGTGACTGTTGCCCTGAAAACAAGATTGGACTGATTTTTTTTTGTTTTGGACAATATGCTATTGTTTAATTTCAGGGGATGTCTTACAGCAATCATTGACATAGAAATACCTGCTGTCACTCTCAGGTCAGGAGAGCCGCCGAGGATTGCTGAAATAAGACATCTCTCTGTTCTCTCCCTTCACTTGTAATGGGGTTAGTGAAATGGTTAGTACAAGCCAGCATCGCTCTATGTAGACGTCTGGTCTTTGCTGTAGGGACCGCCGGGTTGCTTGTGCAGAGTAGCTGCTGACCGGTGGAGCAAAACAAGAATAAAGAAACCAAGTTCAAACCGAGAAAATGAATGACAAGAACAGCGCTAGAAACATAGGGATATCTGGGTCAGAGTCCGGAGAATGTGATGTTACCCCTCTATAAATCACTTGTAAGGCCACATCTGGAAGAGTTAAAGTGTAGCAACTTGATCATTATACAATATAGAAGGCCTCTCCGATAATGAGAGATTATAAAAGATGGACTTGTTTAGGTTAGAATAAAAGACGCATGGTGGGCAATATAGAGGACTGGCATATGATTTATTCCTTCCAAGGACCTTGTAAAGGACTAAAAACAGTCATTACTTGTGGAGAAAGGGAGATTCTGGCATCCTACATAGGAAAGGTTCTTTACATTTAGAGCGGTCAGAGTGAGGAATGCCCGACGGCAGACACTATAACGGCTTTTATACAAGGGCTGGAGGATTTTCTTACAACAAATGTGGCAACCTGCCATTACAGGTAGCCACATGACCACCTAAGGCATTGAACTGGCTTAAGGCAACCAGTGGAACTCCCCCTACAGGTCTGGTATGAAAGGTGTTGCTTGTTAGTGGGGTCTGCTTGCTGTGTACTCTCCATCCATGTCCCAAGAGACCCCGTGGTGACCTGCACAGGGTGCCACATTCCCCCTTAGTTAATCTCAGTTCTCCCGGACTGAGCAAAAGTTTTTCTTTACAACTTCAAAACATTTTATATACATTTAATATTGGGTATTTACAGAGTCTCAAATTGAAAAATATACAAAAAGCACTGAAAAAGAAGGAAAAATATGAAAAAGCAGTCCTTACGGCACTAGTCCATTTGCCGCAGGCTGGGAAGGGAAGGAAAACAGTTTTTGTCACACTTCTTTTCCCGCTCTCCGCGCAGCAATGGCGATTCAAATTTACAGTTCAACAATCACAGTCATTAAATGGCACACAATACCTGTTGGGAACGGGTCTGTTCGTAGACGCCAAATTGACTCACGGATGCCGGGTTCTCAGGTCTCAGTCGCTGGCTGCGGTCACGGTTCGGTGCCTGAGGCTGTAAGGGCCCGGTGGTCAATTCACGGTTAAGTAAGGAATAAAGTTTGTCTCGTGACGCCACCTGTAGGTGTCCGGTGAAGGCACCGGCGCTGCTCAGACCTCCGGGTGATGTGCGGCAGCTTAGATGGAACCGCTCCCTACAGGGCGAGCGGGGTCCCCGGGGCAGTTGCTGAAGTTAAGGGGAATAGGGTAGCGCGGTCGGTGTGGTGTAAGTGGAAGGAGGGACACGCACACAAACAGTCTTTTGGTACCTTTACTGATGTTGACGGGTACACTCGACCGGAGATGAGGTAAAACACTTCTGGACTTTCCACAGCAAGCAGGGTTGTAGACTTACTAATATCCGTCGTTCTGCTGGAGTCTGGCAGGCATGAAACCCGACCAAACCGTTACTGCACTTTCTTGTGTGACACTGCACACCCGGATTTGCTGCACTGAGGGCACTCTAAGGGATTCCTGTCTGGCCTAGACTCCGGGCTCTCATTTGGTGGTGCTTCGGCTGTTCGGGGAGCTAGACCCCCTATCTGTAGTGCTGGTTTCTCTACAAGTCCGATACTGTGTCCTTGTAGCTCGGACCCAGTGACCGGAACTCTGTTAGGGTGAGTCAGGATGACTCCTCTGCCCCTTCTTGTACTGGTTACTCTCCTTGTTCCTGTGACCCCTATTCTAAGGGTCTACCACTTTCCAGGTGTCTCTGGTATGGGCCTAGCGTGGCTCCAGTACCATGTCAGCTCTCTCAGCTGCTTACAGTTCTCTAGTGACTGCGCACTCTGTTTTTTTTTTTTCCTCCAGGACCTGTATTTATAGGGGAAACTGGCTTAAGGCAACCAGTGGAGCTCCCCCTACAGGTCTGGGGTGAAAGGTGTTGCTTGTTAGTGGGGTCTGCTTGCTGTGTACTTTCCATCCATGTCCCAAGAGATCCTGTGGTGACCTGCGCAGGGTGCCACAGATGGATTTCCACAACAGGTAACCCACATACACACAACACCTTCCACCCCAGAACAGTAGGGGGAGCTCCACTTCCTGCCTTAAGCAAGATCCCCTATAAATACTGGTGCTGGGGGAGGAGTTAGCCAGAGTGTGCAGTCATTAGGAAAACTGTGAAGACGTCCTGGTATGTCGGAGCCGTGCTAGGCCCGAGCCAGTAGCCAATGTGAGGGCCTGAGAGTGAAGTCAAAGGCAAGGCTTAAGGAATAGAGGAGCATACTGGGGGCAGAGGAGCCATACCGGTTCACCCCAGGAAGCAACCCGGATACCGGAGTCCGAGTCTGCATGAGAGCATCAAGCCCAGCAGAAATACCGGTTCACTGAGGAGACTCCAGTCTCCCGGACACCTGTCACACAACCAATAGGGGAGCCAGGGACCGCAGGAGTAGTCATAGCACAGCCCACACAGATTTTCTCGACATTACAGAACGGGTGAGAGAAAGACACAGAGGAGGTCAGACCTAGTTCTACCCGGCTGAGAGACTTCAACAAGGGAAAAGAGACAAGGAGGCCTTATCCATCACTCACTGTGGAAATCCAGAAGTGCCTCCTGACCACCTGGAAGTACCCTGGACAGTGCCTGCAATACCATCAGTACAGAAACGATCCACAGTGGGTGTGTCAGTTTGTCCATCCCTGAACCCGTCCAGCCTAGAGACTGTCGCAGTGGCCCGGCTGCCCAACCACCTCCCTGTGCAAATCCCCGTCACCTCAACACTTCCCCGGGGTCCCCGCTCTACCTGTAGGGAGCTGTACCACCCAAGCTGCCCGTCCATCATCCCCGGAGTTTGAATCAGCGCTGGTGCCTTCACCAGAATCCACAGGTGGCGTACAAGACTTTTATCATTTAACCCATTATTCAGCTGACCCCCAGTGCTACGGGCCCAGGCACCAGCCACCGAGACAGCACCCCCATATCAACGCCCGGGTACCGAGTTCCCATAGACCCCTGGGCAGGTCACAAACAATGTTGGGGGTTGTGGGGGAAAGAATAACAGCCCCTCTCTGGCGCCTCATTATTGCTAGGACAATCAGAGATTTGACTGAGAATAAGGAAGGGCCGCAGCTGCCCTGTAAGTGCTGCTTTATTAAGGCGTTTCAGTGAGGGGTGCTGTATATATATCACCAGTCAAGGCCAGGAATATATAATACCCTTCCAGTCCATCACTGTCCAACGCTCCCCAATAACACAAGCACAAAATGCTCCACTAGATCCTTGTTCGATATACGTCCGGTCCGTGATCGGGATTATATCAGGGCCAGAAAACAACCCAAGTAGCTATATTAAACGAGCACACGGACATGGGGGCTCTTGTATTGAGATAAAAGAAAAACCCAGGATTAAATTATGTATTTAATAGCCGTAAGGGCACACTAGAGTAATAACAATATTTACACATATTACAGTCAGCTATGCAAATAAAAGGTGTTAGACATAACAGGCATGTGATGCGCCCCCAGGCTATGGGGTACTCGGGGGGCTGGTGCTCTCTCATTGGGGTATCACGGTAGTCGTGACCCTGTCCCGTGGCAGTCCAAAAAAGGGGTATTTACAAGGGATTTGTCATGACGCCACCCGGGGTATGTGGTTAGCAGAACCATAATGGGACATAAAGAACATGAATGCAATGTGAGTGATATTTTTCTTTTTTTTTTTTTACAGGCAAAGATGAAAGGCAAGACGCCCAAATGAAGGAAGCAGAAAGAGAAATATGGCGACTGAAACGAGAGAACATGCAGGTAGGGGATCATCTAGTGACTGTTACCCTGAAAATAAGATTGGACTGATTTTTTTTGTTTTGGACAATATGCTATTGTTTAATTTCGGGGATGTCTTACAGCAATCATTTTGACATAGAAATACCGCTGTCACTCTCAGGTCAGGAGAGCGCCGAGGATTGCTGAAATAAACATCTCTCTGTTCTCTCCCTTCACTTTAATGTGGTTAGTGAAAGGTTTAGTACAAGCCAGCATCGCTTTATGTAGACGTCTGGTCTTTGCTGCAGGGGTCACCGGGTGCTTTTTGCAGAGTAGCTGCTGACCGGTGGAGCAAGACGAGAATAAACATAAACTAGGCAACTTCAAACCGAGAAAATTATGAATAAAAACAGAGCTAGAAACATAGAGATATCTGGGTCAGAGTCCGAGAATGTGATGTTACCCCTCTATAAATCACTTGGAAGGCCACATCTAGAAGAGTTAGTTTAAGGCTGGAATCACACTGTCCGTGTGATATACAACTAAGACTAAGTCGGACGTGTCATGGATGACTAACTCAGAATGGCTCTCCCTTCTCTGGACGGGAGCGTCAGCTGCTTGTGCTTCTAAGCAGCTCCATACTCCCGTCCTGACAGGAAAGAGCCATTCCGAGTTAATCACATGTCTGACTTAGTCGTATATCACATAGACAGTGTGATTCCAGCCTAAAGTTTAAGTCTGCACGGACAAAATGTAATTGGATTATTGAATCAATGGCTGTTTCATGGACAGGTGTTGGCAATTCCTTTATTATTTAATTCTCAAATAAGCACATAGTATGGTGAAGGCGCGGTACAGCTCCTGATCCAAAGCATACCACATCATCTGTTACACACAGCCGAGGCAGTGTGACGGCCGGGAAATCATGGCTGCCAGGGGCGCTGGTCCTGGTGTTTGTTGATGATGTGACACAGGATAGAAGCAGCCGATGAATTCTGGGGTTTTCAGAGACATACTGTGTGCTCAAATCCAGCCAAATGCAGCCAAACTGATGGTCAGTGTTTCGTAATACAGATGGACAATGACCCAAAACACAAAGCCAAAGCAACCCAGGAGTTTATTAAAGCAAAGAAGTGGAATATTTTTGAATGGCCAAGTCAGTCAGCTGATCTCAACCCAATAGAGCCGCATTTCACTTGTTAAAGACTAAACTTCAGACAGAAAGGCCCAAAAGAAACAGCAGCTGACAACTGCTGCAGTAAAGGCCTGGAGAGCATCAAAGGGAACCTGTCAGCTCTTTTTACCCCAAAGCTATCACTACCTGTCCCTGCACCTTCCTAGTACATCCCTAACCATCTCTGTCTGACCAAAAACTGTCCTATAATTGTTGTAAAAAAATGAGATTGATACTTGCATGTCCGGATGGTAATTAGCCTGGTAGACTACATATGCAGTCTGACTGGGTGGTCTCCACGGCTGCATTCTCCCCCTATCGATGCTGGGATCATGCCCTGGTGGGCACGATCATTCAATCAGCATGGCCATTCAGTTACGAGTGCGGTCATTCAGTCAGGAGCGTACTCCCGATTCAAAATTCCTGTTCCTCCCGGGTAAGACACACTGCCGGCCATGTGTCACTTCCGGTCCTGTGCAGTGTGGGGGAGGTGTAGGGGTGTATTGGCGTACAGGCCATTTCCAGAGCATGTGCAATGCACACTCCGAAGCCGGCATGTACACCCAATACCCCCTACACTGCGCAAGCCCGAAAATGACACACGGCCGCATTGTGTCATACCTGGGAAGAGGGACAAGAATTCTGAATCGAGAGTGCGCTCCTGACTAAATGACCATGGGGGGGCAGAATGCAGCCGTGGAAACCGTCCAGGCAGACTAGATATGTAGTCTACCAGGCTAATACCATACAAGACATGTATAAGGGATGTAGGGATGGACTAGGAAGGTGCAATCATTGTGTTCAACCCACTGGATTAAAGCCGATAGTCTGAATTTAAACTGCAGCTAAATTGTTTTGTTCAAAATCCATTGTGGTAATGACCAGAACAAAAACTAGAAAAATGTCTCTGTCCAAATATATATGGACCTAATTGTATAGCTGCATCAGTGGGCAATATAATCAACTTTGATGTACCTTTAAGGGGAACTCCAGAGAGATAAAAACGTTTTGCACTGACCCTGCCCTCCTACATGAGCAGAGCTGTCCACTACAGTTCTAGGATCTATAGATCACTTATAAATCAGTAATATCATATCTGCTCCTCAGCTCTTCCCCTCCCTCAGGGGACAGAGTGACTCTGCCGCTCCCATCTCTCTGTGTCTCCCAATGTTCTCCCGGCTTTCTCTTCCGGCGAGGCATGTCAGGTGATTCCCGGGAGCGCTCCTTGCAGCAGGCCGCCATGGTCACCTGATGCTCCCATCTGGAAGAGAAAGTCAGGAGTCCAGCTGTGAACATAATATGCTGCCGGTTTGGTAATTAAGTATCTACTTTTTTTGTGTTACCTTTACCATGGACCCATATGTGCATTTATAAAATATAATTAAAAACCCATTTAAGGAGGGCAATGTGATCTGATTGGCTGACAGATA
>JARQOC010000001.1:609347236-609472002 GCA_033576535.1 Allobates femoralis
ACAATGTGTCCATGATTTCACTGCAACCAGAGATCTGCCAACAATCTCTGCACAATTATCTGTGTGTGTAACTGGGCCGATAAATAGATAGATAAACCATTGATAGATTGATAGATTAGCCATAGATTGATAGATAAGCTGTTTATAGATAGATAAGCCAATTGATAGATAAGGCTACCTTCACACTACGATTTTGAAGGGAACCGATGCTGTCCGATAAATTTGGACAGCATCGGCTCCCTTCTGATGCCTGCAATCGGATGCCAAATAGGCATCCGATTCCGGCATTAAATCGTAGCCTCCGGTCTGGGAAAAAAAAAAAAAAAAGTTCATGCTCACCTATCCCCGAACCCCCGCCGTCTCCCGCCGGCTCCCGGTGTCCTCGCGGTGTCTGCAGAGGTCTTCTTCTTCATAACAGGACCTGCCGTGATGTCACAGTCACGTGACCACAGGTTACCCCATATATAGATAAGCTGTTTATAGATAGATAAGCCATAGATAGATAAGCTGTTTATAGATAGATAAGCCATAGATAGATAAGCTGTTTATAGATAGGTAAGCCATAGATAGATAAGCTGTTTAAAGATAGATAAGCGGGCTGAGTGGGTGCTGAGCGGTGTGTGTGTGTGCTGGGCGGGGATGAGTGTGTCCTGAGTGGGAGTGTGTGCTGAGCATTCATGAGTGGGTGCTGAGCAGGGTGAGTGTGAGCTGAGTGGGGGTGAGCGGGTGTGTAGGCTGAGTGGGGGTGAGTGTGTGCTGAGCGGGGGTGTGTGCTGAGCATTCATGAGTGGGTGCTGAGCAGGGTGACTGTGAGCTGAGTGGGGGTGAGCGGGTTTGTGTGCTGAGTAGGTGTGAGTGGGTGCTGAGTGGGGTGAGTGTGACTGTGTGCTGAGCGTCGTAGGTGTGTACTGAGAAGGGTAAGTTTGTGCTGAGCAGGTGTGTGTGCGTTCTGAGTGGGTGTGAGTGCGTGCTGAGTGGGTGTGAGTGTGTGCTGAGCGGGGTGAGTGTGTGCTGAGTGGGTGTGTGCTGAGTGAGGGTGAGTGTGAATGAAGTTAATGAGCCATGTCGCAAATATATAGAGATATATAATATACATACACACACAATATATATATATATATACACACACACACACACCACAGCGACTAGCAGGTATGTCTAAATGGGGTCCACAGAGGGTACCGTCACACAGTAACATCGCGGCGATTTTCACAGGGCGATGCAGGGGCGTGCCATACGTCAGCGTCATCGTCGGCGATTGCCCTGTGTAAAGTGGCGACACTGGCGGGGTGCCAAATACGAGCGCGCTCCTGTGGTCACCTGCGATATCTCCGGGCGATGTCACCTGGTGTGACGGTACCTAAGACTCTTGGGCCGGGGCCCACAAACCCTGGAGCAGGCCCTGAATAGATAGATAAACCAAGGCGGCCGTCACACACTACGATTTTGTGTGGGAAACTCAACAACGATGTCAGGGGTGCGGCTCGTGGACACATCGTTAGTGAGGTGTCACATGTATAGATAACGATGTCAGGGGTGCGGCTCGTGGACACATCGTTAGTGAGGTGTCACATGTATAGATAACGATGTCAGGGGTGCAGCTCGTGGACACATCGTTAGTGAGGTGTCACATGTATGGATAACGATGTCAGGGGTGCGGCTCGTGGACACATCGTTAGTGAGGTGTCACATGTATAGATAACGTTCAGGACACAGCAGCGATGTTACATGCAGGGATCGCTCACACAACCAGCGATTGATGATTGTCAATGATGTGAGTAGGAGAAATCGGTCAGGAGATCGGTTATGGCGGTGTCACACAGAACAATGCAGCAGATTGGATGGTCGACATCGTCTGATATGGGGTCCGGTTCCCATATCTGTGATTAACGATCTGATCACTTATCGGTAGTCACATCATGCTGTCACACGCAACGATGTCGTAGGAGCAATGCCACATCAGGCACTTTCCAGCGATATGTTTACATATATCGTAGCGTGTGACGCCCGCCATAGATTGATGGATAGATGGATGGATAGATGAATAGATGGATAGATGGATAGATAGAAAGATAGAAAGATAGATAGATAGATTGATGGATAGATGGATAGATGGATAGATGGATAGATAGATGGATAGATAGATAGATAGATAGATAGATAGATAGATAGATAGATAGATAGATAGATAGATAGATAGATAATAGGCGGGCGTCACACGCTATGATATATGCAAACATATCGCTGGAAAGTGCCTGATTTGGCATCGCTCCTACGACGTCGTTACATGTGACAGCATGATGTGACTACAGATAAGTGATCAGATCGTTATATCCAGATATGGGAACCAGACCCCACATCAGACGATGTCGACCATCCAATCTGCTGCATTGTTCTGTGTGACACCGCCATAACCGATCTCCTGACCGATTTCTCCTACTCACATCATTGACAATCATCGGTCGCTTGTTGTGCCAACGATCCCTGCACGTAACATCGCTGCTGTGTCCTGAACGTTATCTATACATGTGACACCTCACTAACCATGTGTCCACGAGCCGCACCCCTGACATCGTTATTGAGTTCCCACAAAAAATCGTAGTGTGTGACGGCCGCCATAGATTGATGGATAGATGGATAGATAGATAGATAGATAGCAGAAAAAAAACAAAAAAACTTTTTTCTAGTTAGATAGATAGATAGATAGATAGATAATAGATTGATGGATAGATGGATGGATACATGGATAGGTGGATAGGTAGATAGAGAGATAGATAGAAAATAGATTGATGGATAGATGGATGGATAGATAGATAGATAGATAGATAGATAGATAGATAGATAGATAGATAGATATGGCGGCCGTCACACGCACAGATATCTTGCCCGATATCGTTTAAGCGATCTCCTTTTTGATCGCTTAAGCGATATCGGGCTTAAAATCGATGCATGTAATCAAGCGATTTACGATGTTAAATCGCTTGATCGTGACATCGCTGATCTGAGCTCCGGTTCTCAGATCTAGCGATGAGCGATTTGACGATCTGTCTCATCGTGGTGTATAACACCACGATGAGCGATCTCCCAGCGCATAGTCTATGCTGGGAGATGGTAACTATGGTACACGTCGGGTAACTAAGCGACGCGCGGCCCTAGTAACCCGATGTGTACCATAGTAACGAGCGAGATCGCGGCTCCGCATCGCTGGTGAGTCTGTCTGTGTGACATCTCACCAGCGATGTGAGCGATATTGTAAGCGATTGCGCGTGCACGTGATCGCTTACAATATCGCTAAAGATATCTGTGCGTGTGACGGCCGCCATAGATTGATGGATAGATGGATAGATGGATAGATAGATGGCTAGATAGCAGAAAAAAAAAAACCCAAAAAAAACAAAAACTTTTTTCTAGTTAGATAGATAATAGATTGATGGATAGATGGATGGATAGATAGATAGATAGATAGATAGGGACCATCCCGATGGGGTCACCTTAACGTGGTGGGATGGCTTACGCATTTTTAAATACAATGCCACCAAGTACCCTATTTTTATTATGCACTATGCATTTTATTTGTTTATTTTATCGCACAGGGGAAAGACAGCTAAAAGGAGAGAGCACATGAGAAGAGCACACATGAGGATAAGACAACACACAGGGGGGAGAGCACAGACGGGATTAGACAGCACAGTGGGGGAGAGAGACATCAAAAAATAACCAACCTTTATTGACCAATATGTGACCACAATGTTTCAGTGCAAAGACTTTTATCATAGTGACAACGTTTTCTGAAAACTGGAGCGCTGCCTTCACTAATTTTCTGTAATTGAATGAATAAATTTATAGATTGATAGACAGATAGATGGATGAATAGATAGATAAGATAGATAGATAGATAGATAGATAGATAGATAGATGGAAAGGATGAGAGAAGATGGATAGATAGATGAGATAGATAGGATAGATAGATAGATAGATAGATAGATAGATAGATAGATAACCAAGAGGAAAGAAACAGCATTGCAACTAATGAAAAATAGGTGCAAACTCTCCAAAAACTACTTCCCCACTAGTCCAATAACATAATTACCAAAAAGCAGAGGCACAAGCAATAATTCATGAAGGCTTTATGCAGCCCATATGGCATGACGATGTTTCAGTGGTAGCCCCCCCACCCCCTTTATCCAGAAGTGAAATAGAGTGTGACATGTATTTAAAGCACAAGGTGAAGTTAATTTACATAATTCATAATAAACATAATTATTACAATAAAAACATAACTGTGAATCAGAATAATGTGTTGTGACAAAAGTTAATATACATCCTTTCATTTTAAAAAGTACAAAATTCGTATATAAAATAAGGATATGAAATAAGTGCATACACAGTGCTAATTGCTTACTTATTTCTCAGTTGTTACATACAATTATAATCAATCACCCACCAGTTATCTTACACTCCACATGGAAACGCCATTACATCTCGGCATTCACAGACACCACTGCCCATGTCTGCATGATACTATGATGATGCATTTCTGCAGATGTTCAGTAGAGCACAGTGTGGCGCCCCTGCGGTCCGGTCTGGTCGCCACAGAGGGGTACTGCACCCACACCACGGGTGTAGTATTCCTGTTCTCAGTAAACGGGATGGTAAGTCCGGACACAGGGCTGCCACTAGGAATTTCGGGGCCCCTTACTGCCAACATTTTGGGGCCCCCCTGAGACTCCACTCAGCCCCCACCCCAGCTCCGCCTCCACCCAAACATACATTATATTTACAGTGAAATATTGGAACAAAGCTTTCCCAACCAGCAATCCAGATGGTTCCTTACAACAGAGTAAAAAAAAAAAAGGAAAAACAGCCCCAAAAAATAGAAAAAAAGTGGACTATATTGACCAATGGCCGTGAAGAGAGGAGACAGCCACATCTGGATAAGAATAAGCCTCTCCATCCTCACCTCCCATCTACCTGTGTGCAGCGTATGTAGCTCCTCCAGGGTCTCCGTACTTCACTCCAGACAGCTTTGAGACCCTAAAAACTGAGGCTGCCACCTCCAGACTCTGGGCAACGTTCTCAGCTATGGAGATCTCAATGCAAGAACGGGAAGGGAAAGAGACTATGACTCACCGCGGCCGGCAGACTCCGGTTTAGACAGGCGATTCTTCTCCTTCCTTGTCACGGGTGGACCGCGCCTGCCGGTAGTGGGGCCCGGTGTAGTGCAGATCAAAAGTGAAGACGTCTTGGTGGAACAGATTAAAGGGGTTTTAATTTGTTTTTCTTCGTGACGCCACCTATGAGTAGATTCGGTAAGGGCTACCGACGCTGCGGAACCCCCGGGGGATGGACAGCAGCAAGATGTTACGCTCCCCACAGGCTGAGCGGTGATCCCCGGGGGCTGGAGCTGCTCAAGATGTTGTGCGGCAGCTGCGGTTACCTTAGTGTGCGGACGGATAGTTCATAAGGAGACACGGACACAGATAGTCTCTGCAACGGGTCTTTACTGTAACCAGCAGGCAGTACATGGTATACAGTGGTTGAGTAGTAGACCGGGTGGACTCAGGCAGTGATAGTGTTCCCCAGGAATACCAGGTCGGGTACGGGGAGGCTGCTTCAATGCCCTATCCATGATGTACGTTCTGGATGCTTTGGGGAGCCTTGTATCCCTCAGTGGGTACACCGCTGGTTAGACGACTGGAAACTGGCTGGTGGTGGGGTGCTCCTATAAAGCTGCTCCTCCACGGGGCTGGTTCGCGTGACAGAGGTGAACTGCTGCCAGCTTCGGTACCAGTGAACCGGCTGTAAGTTGTGGGCACGGGAGTCTTTTGGGAACCCGTGTAGATAAGCCCAATCCCGGTGGTTAAGGCCTCAGGTGCTGACACCCGACCGGTGACGGCCCAGGGGCCCGCACGGAGTGCGGAGCCCCCGCTCCTCTCCAAGTTCTAGTCTGCTCTTGTCAGGTTCTAGATTCTGTTCTTTCTGTGTTCCCAACTCTCTAGATTATTGTGTGTTCTCCTACACTACCCTAACACTCCACCCCCTAGGACCTATGATTGGTCCCCTGTTCTAGGTGTTGCATGTTGGGTTGGATCTCAGAGTTAACTATTTCACTGCTTTGTCAGAGAATATTGCGGCTGCAATACTCCCTTGTGACGCACTCGTTGCGGGGCGCCACACTCCCCCTTGGTTAAATCAGCTTGTCCCCAAGCGTCAAACTACTCACATTACAGAGGTTTTTGCATTTTTATACATATATGACACACTTTTATTAAAATAGAAAACAGGTAAAGATATGCTTTGGTGATATAAGCAAAGAAACAGGTAATCACTTTGTGCGGACCCGGCGGGCGGTCGGCTGTACTTTAACTAGAGTCCAGGCTGTAGCCGCAAGATCACACAGTCAGTGATTAACGGGAACAGAGTCATTGAGGAAGTTCAAGTTTTAAAGTCACTGGCTCTGAGGGTGATGGCGCACCCGGATAGCGAACCACCCATCTGCACAAGCATAGCGCTCGTAGGTGATTATATCGCCCCGGTATAGGTCGCGATCGGGATGTCCTCTTGGCAAGTTTGACTCAACGTCCCGGCGCCCCACAAACACCTCCTCATTCAAACCCACCTCCCAAGCGAACCCCCACCGGTATTTAAGTTAAAGGTGTAAATTCTACCTTCACGGCGGAGTTCATCAGGCAGCGGCGGCTGGCGGCGAGCCTCGGCACGGGCCTGCATGTTGGCGCGTTCTCGGGCTTGCCACTCCTCTCGTCGTCTCTGGCGTACATCTCCGTCGTTACGGCTCGGGGTGTAGCGATGAGTAACGGAGCTGGTGGTTTGGCGGGAAGCTTGAACTTGGCGGGCTGTCTGTATCGGCACCCGGTGGAACGGCACAGGGGAAGGTGTCGGCAGTGCACCCGACCAGTGTACCCGAGCTGTATGCCCGGTAGGAAGTTCCTTGTTGTCTCCCCAAGCGAACCCGGTGTCGAAATCCTCAGCGGTGCTGTGGGTCTCGTCGTCATCCTCTCCGACCTCTTCCTCGATGACCACATCAGGCTGCTCGATGGTGAAAGACGGTGAAGCTTGTTCCATCGTACAACAGGGCGGTGGTGCTGCGGATCCTTCCGTAGGGACGTCCTGCAGGGCTTCCAGGCTGCCTGCCTCTTCATCTGTTTCCGCAGGTAAAGGTGTTTCAATCCCGGTTACCAGGTAGGCCTCGGCAATGGCAAGGGAAGCCTCCGGTACGGGGAGAAAACAGGCGACTGTCTCTGTAGTGGTGAAACATGTCGCGGGTTCCTCAGTGGGAACCTGGTAGAGATCTAATTCTTCCATGGAGCGTGTCATGAGCTCCGGCTCAAGAACGGGATCGGTTGCGATATTGGTCGCTGGAACGGGTCGAGTTGCGGCCTCCACCGGAATGACGCAGTCTATTGGCTCTGGTGACGGAGCAGGACAGGTGGTAGGCGAGGGTGAGGCGGTCGAGAAGCTGGTGACGTCGTCTGGGCTTGGAGAAGCTGTACCCGGTCGGCTCTGCTGCATCGCATGGTGTAGTCGTCTGCCTAGGGTCGCGCTCCAGCTGCGAATCGTCCATTCCACTGTCTCTAGTAACCGCACCCGGAGGTCTTGTAGAGCCTCTAGCCAGAAGTCGGGACTGCCGTCTATGGTAAGGGCAGGATCCGGACCCGGTTGGCTGATGGCTGCTCTGGCCTCCGCCTCAACCTCCCGCATCAGGTCTTGGAGTCTCATGCTGGCCATTCTTCTTGGAGGGAAACCACACCCGTTCAACCGGTAAGACGTTCTGGTTGAGCTGGTGAAGAAGTCTTCTCTCTCTGTCGGTGTGTCTATCTATGACACTCCCATTTCCTCTGGGCTTTTGTAGTCCAATGGTGGGAAAAGTCTTTGGGGTCCGCCCCCATGGTTGATTCGAGCAATCAGGGCGGACAAAGAGTTTGGCGCCTTTCGTCTTTGGCCCTCCCTCGGTGAGGAGGGGGTTGACTCACTCCTGGGCTTCACGTGGCGGCTTCTGGTGGCGGGAACGCCATCTTGGGCGCCATCTTGACCCAATGGTGTAAAGGCGGGAAAGTTCTTTTAGGGACGAACAAAGTCCAATTGTAGACAATAAAGTCCATTTTAAGCACAATATACCCGTTGGGTAACGGGCCTGCTCGTATCCTGTTCGTGACGCCATTTTCTGACTCACCGCGGCCGGCAGACTCCGGTTTAGACAGGCGATTCTTCTCCTTCCTTGTCACGGGTGGACCGCGCCTGCCGGTAGTGGGGCCCGGTGTAGTGCAGATCAAAAGTGAAGACGTCTTGGTGGAACAGATTAAAGGGATTTTAATTTGTTTTTCTTCGTGACGCCACCTATGAGTAGATTCGGTAAGGGCTACCGACGCTGCGGAACCCCCGGGGGATGGACAGCAGCAAGATGTTACGCTCCCCACAGGCTGAGCGGTGATCCCCGGGGGCTGGAGCTGCTCAAGATGTTGTGCGGCAGCTGCGGTTACCTTAGTGTGCGGACGGATAGTTCATAAGGAGACACGGACACAGATAGTCTCTGCAACGGGTCTTTACTGTAACCAGCAGGCAGTACATGGTATACAGTGGTTGAGTAGTAGACCGGGTGGACTCAGCAGTGATAGTGTTCCTCAGAGATCCGCAGTGTTCCTCCATTCTACCTACTTAGTTCCTTCTTTTGCCAGCGTCGCCCAGGAATACCAGGTCGGGTACGGGGAGGCTGCTTCAATGCCCTATCCATGATGTACGTTCTGGATGCTTTGGGGAGCCTTGTATCCCTCAGTGGGTACACCGCTGGTTAGACGACTGGAAACTGGCTGGTGGTGGGTGTGCGCCTATAAAGCTGCTCCTCCATGGGGCTGGTTCGCGTGACAGAGGTGAACTGCTGCCAGCTTCGGTACCAGTGAACCGGCTGTAAGTTGTGGGCACGGGAGTCTTTTGGGAACCCGTGTAGATAAGCCCAATCCCGGTGGTTAAGGCCTCAGGTGCTGACACCCGACCGGTGACGGCCCAGGGGCCGCACGGAGTGCGGAGCCCCCGCTCCTCTCCAAGTTCTAGTCTGCTCTTGTCAGGTTCTAGATTCTGTTCTTTCTGTGTTCCCAACTCTCTAGATTATTGTGTGTTCTCCTACACTACCCTAACACTCCACCCCCTAGGACCTATGATTAGTCCCCTGTTCTAGGTGTTGCATGTTGGGTTGGATCTCAGAGTTAACTATTTCACTGCTTTGTCAGAGAATATTGCGGCTGCAATACTCCCTTGTGACGCACTCGTTGCGGGGCGCCACAACTACCTGACCACTGATGGAAACATCCATATATTTGGAGCAGATACTGACTGTGACAACCCAGTGCACACCGACAGGAACAGCTATGACTGTACAGTCAATAAAAGAGGCAGAACACTGCTGAACCTATGCCGAAGCCTGGGACTTCATATCCTCAATGGACGCACCAAGGGAGACTCATTGGGAAGACATACCCTAAACTCCCATGTTGGCAGCAGTGTGATAGACTAAGCCATCATAGATATAGACCCTACAAATATTGGTGCCCTCATAGTCACTCCACAAACACACCTGTCAGACCACAACCAACTGCTTCTATACATCAAATCCACAAACATATCACCCTCACAAACCACGCAAAAGACTGGTCTCTTTAACTTACCGCCATCCTTCAAATGGTCCAAGATGTCGGCCCCAAAATATAAAGATGCCATCAATAGACCAGAGATCAAGGAGAAGCTCCAACACTTCCATACTAATGTGTATGAGCTAAACCCAGAAGGAGCACAACTGGCGGTAAGGGACCTCAACCACATTCTCTATGCCATGGCGGAAATGTCCGACCTGAAAAAAAGCATCAACAAGAGGCCGAGGAACCAAATCCCAACAACTGGTTTCACAAAGAATGTAAGACCATACGGAAGGCCCTAAGAATGGCTCCAAGTAAAAAACACAGAGACCCAAACAACCCCACTACCTACCACTCCATACAGCGAAATTACAAATCCATCCTCAGAAAGAAAAAGCAAAACCACATCTCCACCAAACTCCTTCAACTCCAAGACGCCCTGGAAGACAATGTGGCGCCCCGCAACGAGTGCGTCACAAGAGGGTATTACAGCCATAAATGCAGCCGCAATATTCTCTGACTCAGCAATGATCCAGTTAACATAGAAATCCAACCCTACATGCATCACCTAGAACAGAGGGCCAATCATAGGTCCTGGTGGGTGGAGTGTTAGGGAAGTGTAGTAGAACACACACAATAGTCTAGAACAGAAGGAGTCTGGAATCTAGAGCAGAGCCTAGAACACAGAACTTGGAGAGGAGCGGGGGCTCCGCACCCCGTGCGGGCCCCTGGGCCGTCACCAGTCGGGTGTCAGCACCTGAGGCCTTACCAACCGGGATTGGGCATTATTCACACGGGTTCCCAAAAGACTCCCGTGCCCCGAACCACACAGCCGGTTCACTGGTACCGAAGCTGGCAGCAGTTCACCTCTGCTACGCGAACCAGAAGCGTGGAGGAGCAGCTTCACAGGAGCACCCCACCACAAGCCAACTTCCAGTCGTCTAACCAGCGGTGTACCCACTGAGGGATCCAAGGCTCCCCACAACATCCAGAACGTACATCATGGATAGGGCATTGAAGCAGCCTCCCCGTACCCGACCTGGTATTCCTGGGCGACACTGGCAACCAATTAGTTAGAATGGAAGAACACTGCGGATTTCTAAGGGACACCATCACTGCTGAGTCCACCCGGTCTACTACCCAACCACTGTATGCCATGTACTGCCTGCTGGTTACAGTAAAGACCCGTTGCAGAGACTTTCTGTGTCCGTGCTTCCTTGTGAACTGTCCGTCCGCACTACAAGGTAACCGCAGCTGCCGCACAACATCTTAAGCAGCTCCAGCCTCCGGGGATCACTGCTCAGCCTGTGGGGAGCGTAACATCTTGCTGCTATCCATCCCCCGGGGGCTCCGCAGCGTCGGTAGTCCTTACCGAATCTACTCATAGGTGGCGTCACAAATAAATTAAAAACCCCTTTAATCTGTTCCACCAAGACGTTTTCACTTTTGATCTGCACTACAGCGGGCCCCACTACCGGCAGGCGCGGTCCACCCGTGACAAGGAGGAAGGAAGCATCGCCTGTCTAAACCGGAGTCCCGGCCGCGGTGAGTCAGAAAATGGCGTCACGAACAGGATACGAGCAGGCCCGTTACCCAACGGGTATAATGTGCTTAAAATGGACTTTATTGTCTACAATTTGGACTTTGTTCGTCCCTAAAAGAACTTTCCCGCCTTTTCACCATTGGGTCAAGATGGCGCCCAAGATGGCGTTCCCGCCACAAGAATCCGCCACGTGCAAGCCCAGGAGTGAGTCAACCCCCCCTCATCGTGGGAGGGCTAAAGACAAAAGGCGCCAAACTCTTTGTCCGCCCTGATTGCTCGAATCAACCATGGGGGCGGACCCCAAAGACTTTTCCCATGATTGGACTACAAAAAGCCCACAGGAAATGGGAGTGACACAGAAGTTCTTCACCAGCTCTACCAGAACGCTTACCGGTTGAACGGGTGTGGTTTCCCTCCGAAGAAGAGAATGGCCAGCATGAGACTCCAAGACCTAATGCGGGAGGTCGAGGCGGAGGCCAGAGCAGCCATAGGCCAACCGGGTCCGGGTCCAGCCCTTACTATAGACGGCAGCCCCAACTTCTGGCTAGAGGCTCTATAAGACCTCCGGGTGCGACTAATTGAGACTGTGGAATGGACGATTCGCAGCTGGAGCGCGACCCTAGGCAGACGACTACACCATGCGATGCAGCAGAGCCGACCGGGTACCACTACTCCAAGCCCAGACGACGTAACCAGCTTCTCAACTGCCTCACCGTCGCCTACCACCTTTCCTGCTTCGTCACCGGAGCCCATAGACTGCATCATTCCGGTGGAGGCCGCAACTCGACCCGTTCCAGCGACTAATATCGCAACCGACCCCGTTCCTGAGCCGGAGCTTCCAATGCGCTCCACAGAAGAACTTGACCTTTACCAGGTTCTCACCGAGGAACCCGCGACGTGTTTCACCACTACAGAGACTGTCGCTTGTTTCGTCCCCGTACCGGAGGCTTCCCTTGCAATTGCCGAGGCCTACCTGGGAACCGGGATTGAAACCCCTCTACTAACAGCTACAGATGAAGAGGCAGGCAGCCTGGAAGCCCTGCAGGACGTCTCTGTGGAAGGATCTGCAGCACCACCGCCCTGTTGTACAACGGAACTAGCTTCAACATCTCCAGCCAACGAGCAGCCTGATGTGGTCATCGAGGAAGAGGTCGGAGAGGATGACGACGAGACCCGCAGCACCGCTGAGGATTTCGACACCGGGTTCGCTTGGGGAGACACCGAGGAACTTCCTACCGGGCATACAGCTCAGGTACACTGGTCGGGTGCAACACTGACACCTTCCCCTGTGCCGTTCCACCGGGTGCCGGTCCAGACATCCCGCCAAGTTCAAGCTTCCCGCCAAACCACCAACTCCGTTACTCATCTCTACATCCCGAGCCGTAATGACGGAGATGTACGCCAGAGATGACGAGAGGAGTGGCAAGCCCGTGAACGCGGGAATATGCAGGCCCGTGCCGAGGCTCGCCGCCAGCCGCCGCTGCCTGCTGAACTCCGCCGTGAAGGTAGAATTTCCACCTTTAATTTACATACCGGGTGGGGGTTCGCTTGGGAGGTGGGTTTGAATGAGGAGGTGTTTGTGGGGCGCCGGGACGTTGAGTCAAACTTGCCTAGAGGACATCCCGATCGCGACCTATACCGGGGCGATGTGATCACCTATGAACGCTATGCTTGTCCAGATGGGTGGTTCGCTAACCGGGTGCGCCATCGTTCTCAGTGCCAGTGACTTTAAAACTTGAACTCATTCAAAAACTCTGTTCCTGTTAATCACTGACTGTGTGATCTCGCGGCTACAGCCTGAACTTTTATCTAAGAACAGACAACCGCCCGCCGGGTCCGCACCAAGTGTTTTACCTGTTTATTTATCTACCTCACTTTTATGCTATACAATGACCTGTCATTAATAAAAGTGTATAACCTGTTATAAAATATAAAAACCTCTGAAATGTGGGTAGTGTGACGCTTGGGGACAAGCGTATTCAACCAAGGGGGAGTGTGGCGCCCCGCAACGAGTGCGTCACAAGAGGGTATTGCAGCCATAAATGCAGCCGCAATATTCTCTGACTCAGCAATGATCCGGTTAACATATAAATCCAACCCTACATGCAACACTTAGAACAGAGGGCCAATCATAGGTCCTGGTGGGTGGAGTGTTAGAGAAGTGTAGTAGAACACACACAATAGTCTAGAACAGAAGGAGTCTGGAATCTAGAGCATAGCCTAGAACACAGAACTTGGAGAGGAGCGGGGGCTCCGCACCCCGTGCGGGCGCCTGGGCCGTCACCGGTCGGGTGTCAGCACCTGAGGCCTTACCAACCGGGATTGGGCATTATTCACACGGGTTCCCAAAAGACTCCCGTGCCCATAACCACACAGCCGGATCACTGGTACCGAAGCTGGCAGCAGTTCACCTCTGCTACGCGAACCAGAAGCGTGGAGGAGCAGCTTCACAGGAGCACCCCACCACAAGCCAACTTCCAGTCGTCTAATCAGCGGTGTACCCACTGAGGGATCCAAGGCTCCCCACAACATCCAGAACGTACATCATGGATAGGGCATTGAAACAGCCTCCCCGTACCCGACCTGGTATTCCTGGGCGACACTGGCAACCAATTAGTTAGAATGGAGGAACACTGCGGATTTCTAAGGGACACCATCACTGCTGAGTCCACCCGGTCTACTACCCAACCACTGTATGCCATGTACTGCCTGCTGGTTACAGTAAAGACCCGTTGCAGAGACTTTCTGTGTCCGTGCTTCCTTATGAACTGTCCGTCCGCACTACAAGGTAACCGCAGCTGCCGCACAACATCTTAAGCAGCTCCAGCCTCCGGGGATCACCGCTCAGCCTGTGGGGAGCGTAACATCTTGCTGCTATCCATCCCCCGGGGGCTCCGCAGCGTCGGTAGTCCTTACCGAATCTACTCATAGGTGGCGTCACGAATAAATTAAAAACCCCTTTAATCTGTTCCACCAAGACGTTTTCACTTTTGATCTTCACTACAGCGGGCCCCACTACCGGCAGGCGCGGTCCACCCGTGACAAGGAGGAAGGAAGCATCGCCTGTCTAAACCGGAGTCCCGGCCGCGGTGAGTCAACAACAAATTCTGGGAACTGTGGAATCAACTTGGATCCAAGCAGAAAGCAACATCCTCCACATCCAGAGCGGCCACATCTGGCTCCAGTATGATGTCATCTGAAGCTCCTACACTGAGAACAGCTGCAGCGTTAGGGTCAATGGAAGGAGCACGGTCTATTTCCAACTAAGCCGAGGAGTGAGACAGGGCTGCAGCCTCAGTACAACACTCTTCAATGACCTGGCGGTGGCCCTAGAGTCCTCATCAGCACTAGGACCCTCCATGACACCCAGGTGAAATTTCTGCCGTATGCCGATGACCTCGTGCTGTTATCCCCAACCGAGAAAGACCTCCAAGATCATCTGAAAATCCTAGAGACCTTCAGCAGCACATGGGCAATGCCAATCAACCAGAAGAAAACTAATATCATGGTGTTCCAGAAAAGAAAGCAGAAACCTGCTGGGCATCCTCCCTTCACGATAGACAACTGTCCACTTACAGAAACCAACAAGTACACCTACCTGGGCCTAGAACTCAGCCAATCAGGGAGCTTCAAGTAAGCCATAGAGTTACTGAAAGACAAGGCATCCAAAGCCTTCTATGTCATAAGAAGACGTCTGTATCATCTCAGGGCACCAGAAACAGTCTGGCTTAAAATCTTCGACTCCACCATTGCCCCAATCCTTCTATACGGCAGTGAGGTCTGGGGCCCAGTCTCATACCCAAACTGGTCAAAGTGGGACGCTGGGCCGACTGAAGTATTCTACCTACAGTTCTGAAAGCATCTTCTCCAAGTCCATCGGAGCACATCAAACAGCACCTGCCGAGCAGAGCTGGGGAGATTCCCGATACACCTCGAGATCCAGTAGAGGGCGCTGTCATTCAAGGCTCATCTACAGAGCAGTAGTCCCAACTCCTACCATCACAAAGCCTTCCTGCACCAGGAAGCCTCCCAACACAAAGTACCCAAAGACAGCCTGACCAAGCCACCAACCCACATGGGCTGACAAAAGGCAAAATCCAGAAGATTGTGCACAAAGGCAAATAGGAATATCTCAGCATCTGGAGGAACGACATAATCAAATCGCAGAAACTGACGATATACCAGAACCTACAGAGGGAGTATGACTAGCCCAAGGTATGGGGACTCTGGTATCTGGGCCCTCCGCTGCGGAAGGGATGTCACTGGCCTCCTTGTCTCTTTCTCCGAGTGTGTGAAGCCCCTGCCCCGTGTGAAACTTGGCTGGCCTCCTCTGCTCTCTGATCACCTGTGCTGTTGTCGGGAAACCCTTGATGTACTACCGCTGTTCCTCTCTCTGCGGTGCCTGGCTCCCTCGTTAGTGACTGCGCAGATGCACGGGAGACTGAAGTCTCCACGGTAGACTGGTATTCTCTACTGGGCCAGGTGCTCTCCAGTAGACTCGGACTCCGGTGTCCGGTGTGCTGTTTGGGTGAACCTAACGCTGGCTCCTCGGTTCCCCCCTTTGTTCTCTCTCTCTCCTCGCCTTCCGACCCCACTCTTGGACCCTGCAGGACTATTTCGAAGGCTGTTCCGGGTCACTAGAGCAGCACCGACCACCAGTATGTCTTCACAGCTCTTGTAGCATCTGCACACTCCAACTAACTCCACCCTCAGCACCAGTATTTATAGAGGATCTTGCCTAAGCGCAGCAAGTTGAGCTCCCCCTACTGTGCTGGAGTGGAAAGTGTTGTTTGTGTCTATGTACCCATTGTGGAAACCCATCTGTGCTGTAGGTGAGTCTGTGGTTACCTGTGTGAGCAGAGCGCCACATATCCCCCTAGGTAAGGTCAGTACTCCTGAACTGAGAAACAATTTTGGTTAACATATATATTATAATAACAGGTAACATATTTCCAGAGTCTCAAAACCAAAAATGTACAAAAACCACTGAAAAATGGCAAAACAGGTACAGTCCATACAGTGCTAGTCCATCCACCACAGGCTGGAAAAAGAAGTTAATCGTCACAACCAGTCCTGTGACTATGGTCCTTTTAAAGTTGGAAAACAAGGGAAAAAAGTTATTTTAAAGAGTCTTTACAGTGCAGTCTCTGTAAGCTCCGGGTAAAAAGGGATAAAGTTTTTCAAAAGTTAAATTGGGTTTGATAAAGTCCTTACAGGTAAAGCCTCTGTATGCTTAAAGTTCAGAATACACAACAACATTTACTACAGGTGCCTCGGCGGGGTGAGTGTGTGCTGAGTGGGGGTGAGTGTGTGCTGCAGCGGGCAGGATGAATCCTGGAGCAATGAGTCAATGGCCGTGATGGGGGGCTGAGTTATCTGAGAGGGCGTCACAATGGGCGTGACCGGGCGCACTGCCACAATGTGGTGAGTGTGTCCTTGCTTTTCATTAAGAAAAGCGAGGACACGCCCACCACATTGGGGCAATGCGTTCGGCCACACCCATTGTGATGCCCCTCGTAACTCCGTTCCCCCATCGGGCCATTGTGTTCTGGACTTCAATTGCCGGGGTGAGCAGTAGGTGGGCAGAGCATGGAGTATGTGTGTGGAGCATGGAGTGGAGGACGAGTGGGCAGGAGCGTGGAGCGGGCGGCGTGTTCTGCCAGTTTCTGTTGTCCATGGCACCACAGCCATCACCATATTAGCATACCCAACACTTGGGTGTGATAATATGGCTGGCGGAAGTGATATAGGCTGACATCCAGACCCAGATGGAAGTTAATGAGCCATGTCGCAAATATATAGAGATATATAATATATATGTATTGTGAGGCACCGCCGGCATGGTCCTCATGGCCGGGGCGCGTCACATGCAGGATCAAGGTATGATCCTGTGCACACTGGCCGGTTTGACTGTGATAATGCTGTGTGAACCAACTTTGAACACAAGGTTTCATGAGCCTAATGAGCGGCAGTGAGAGTGGGATGAGATCGATGAGGCTCTAAGGAATGTAAGGGCTGAGTGCTGACAACCCGGAACACAGGGAGTTAACCTGAGCTGTGTGAAAGGCTGATTATCAGCAGCTAAGGGGGTGTGTCCATGTGGGAGTGGCTGGCACGATAAGAGGCAGCCAGCTGAGTGATTGAGAGATTGATTACAGATTTGATCCATTTTCAGCCAGACATCAGCCTGAGAGGATGTGGGCTGATTACCAGCCTGAGAGCTGAGCAGAGCCAGTCTGTGTGAGGGACTGGGAGTGCAAGTCCATGCCGCCATGTTGAGATGGTGAAGAGAGCATGCTAGCTCCATGCCGGTGCCGAGGTCCGAGGTTGTGATAGCACCTGGAGGGAAGCCGTGGCTGAACCCGGTGGAGACTGGTCCGGGCGTGGGATGAACCACGTCCGGGAAAGGAGCCCTTGGGGGACGCTTGGTGGACCCGTTACACAGGTAGCGAGACCCGGATCCGTGCCCGGTAAGACAGCGGTTCCCATGTAACGGAGTGAGCTGTGTGTGATTAATGCCAGGCGGGCATAACCGCTATTGGGTCCGACTAGGCAGTCGGTAAAGGACCCGTTGATGTATGTAGGGGCTTAGGCAATTGCCCTGAATGTAAGATGATGACCTATGTAAGAGCATTGTATAATAATGTGGGGAGAAAGTGACCCAGCCAGTATGGATGATGTTGGAGGCGTTCCGTCCCTGTGGGACGAGAGGGAGGCTTGCCCTGCTGATTGCAGAGGGTACCCGTCCCTCAACCACGACCTCTAATGGTGTGGGTGTGCCTGTGGTGCCAGACACAGGGGTAATAGGGCTCCTAGTAGGTAACGGATGAGGTTCCCGTGTACTATGGTTTGCCAGTCCCTGTAATGGGCCATGGAGGAGCCACAGTCCCTGGATGATGGGATGATGGGCTGTGAGCGTGTGGAAGATGTATGTGATCCATGGACGTTTGAATGATGGATCACACATGGTATGTAAGGCCCGGTCAGGCAGGAATCCTGACTACGGGTAATGTTATGTCATCGAGCTGGGTGACTAAAGCCAGGCGGCAGGTACCGCCATTGGGACCCACAGGGCCCGTTGAGGCGTATGTAACGAAGGTCAGAAGCAGGGGTTAAAAGGGCTCCTAGAGTGGGGACACCATGGTTGAACCAGGTGGACTCTGACCGGGACGTAGGCGGAGATACGTCCAGGAAGGAGCCCCTTGGGGATACATGACATACCCGGTACTCAGGTTGCTCAATCCCTGTCATGAACCCGGAGGGTCATCGTCGAAGTATATCAAATGTATTTATTATAAATGTACTGTGAAATGTATATAGGCCGGAGGCCGTAGCCACCACGGGAGCTGTTAGTAGAGCTCCAATGGGGACAGAGATGGTTACAGGTCCCGGGTTACTATAAGCGTTATGTGCAATATATGTAATGTTATATGTAAATGTATGGTGTATTTATGTATGGTGTTTATAATCAATGTGATATGTGTCAAACATGCTACCCGGGTTATGCTATTAATATGTGAAAATAAACGGGTAGACATTGGTTAAACTTATAAACACGTGTTTGTTGTCGTTTTGCAAGCGGGTTCCCCGGTTGCTACCTCACAGTATATATGTATATATATATTTATACATATATATAATATACATACACACACAATATATATATATATATACACACACACACACACACGCACAGCAGTATGTGCTAAAGGGGGCCCACAGAGGGTACCGTCACACCAGGTAACATCGCCGGCGATTTCACAGGCGATGCAGGGGCGTAGCCTATCGTCAGCGTCATCGGCGGCGAGTTGCCCTGTGTAAAGTGGCGAAACTGGCGGGGTGCCAAATACGAGCGCGCTCCTGTGCCTCACCTGCGATATCTCCGGCGATGTCACCTGGTGTGACGGTACCCTAAGACTCTTTGCCCGGGGCCCACAAAACCCTGGAGCAGGCCCTGGATAGATAGATAAACCATAGGCGGCCGTCACACACTACGATTTTGTGTGGGAACTCAATAACGATGTCAGGGGTGCGGCTCGTGGACACATCGTTAGTGAGGTGTCACATGTATAGATAACGATGTCAGGGGTGCGGCTCGTGGACACATCGTTAGTGAGGTGTCACATGTATAGATAACGATGTCAGGGGTGCGGCTCGTGGACACATCGTTAGTGAGGAGTCACATGTATAGATAACGATGTCAGGGGTGCGGCTCGTGGACACATCGTTAGTGAGGTGTCACATGTATAGATAACGATGTCAGGGGTGCGGCTCGTGGACACATCGTTAGTGAGGTGTCACATGTATAGATAACGATGTCAGGGGTGCGGCTCGTGGACACATCGTTAGTGAGGTGTCACATGTATAGATAACGATGTCAGGGGTGCGGCTCGTGGACACATTGTTAGTGAGGTGTCACATGTATAGATAACGATGTCAGTGGTGCGGCTCGTGGACACATCGTTAGTGAGGTGTCACATGTATAGATAACGATGTCAGGGGTGCGGCTCGTGGACACATCGTTAGTGAGGAGTCACATGTATAGATAACGATGTCAGGGGTGCGGCTCGTGGACACATCGTTAGTGAGGTGTCACATGTATAGATAACGATGTCAGGGGTGCGGCTCGTGGACACATGGTTAGTAAGGTGTCACATGTATAGATAACGATGTCAGGGGTGCGGCTCGTGGACACATTGTTAGTGAGGTGTCACATGTATAGATAACCATGTCAGTGGTGCGGCTCGTGGACACATCGTTAGTGAGGTGTCACGTATAGATAACGATGTCAGGGGTGCGGCTTGTGGACACATGGTTAGTGAGGTGTCACATGTATAGATAACGATGTCAGGGGTGCGGCTCGTGGACACATCGTTAGTGAGGTGTCACATGTATAGATAACGATGTCAGGGGTGCGGCTCGTGGACACATGGTTAGTGAGGTGTCACATGTATAGATAACGATGTCAGGGGTGCGGCTCGTGGACACATCGTTAGTAAGGTGTCACATGTATAGATAACGATGTCAGGGGTGCGGCTCGTGGATACATCATTAGTGAGGTGTCACATGTATAGATAACGATGTCAGGGGTGCGGCTCGTGGACACATCGTTAGTAAGGTGTCACATGTATAGATAACGATGTCAGGGGTGCGGCTCGTGGACACATGGTTAGTGAGGTGTCACATGTATAGATAACGATGTCAGTGGAGCGGCTCGTGGACACATCGTTAGTGAGGTGTCACATGTATAGATAACGATGTCAGGGGTGCGGCTCGTGGACACATGGTTAGTGAGGTGTCACATGTATAGATAACGTTCAGGACACAGCAGCGATGTTACATGCAGGGATCGTTCACACAACCAGCGATTGATGATTGTCAATGATGTGAGTAGGAGAAATCGGTCAGGAGATCGTTATGGCGGTGTCACACAGAACAATGCAGCAGATTGGATGGTCGACATAGTCTGATATGGGGTCCGATTCCCATATCTGTGATTAACGATCTGACCACTTATCGGTAGTCACATCATGCTGTCACACGCAACGATGTCATAGGAGCGATGCCACATCAGGCACTTTCCAGCGTTATGTTTACATATATCGTAGCGTGTGACGCCCGCCATAGATTGATGGATAGATGGATAGATGGATGGATAGATGAATAGATGGATAGTGGATGGATGGATAGATAGAAAGATAGAAAGATAGATAGATAGATAATAGATTGATGGATAGATGGATAGATAGATGGCTAGATAGATAGATAGATAGATAGATAGATAGATAGATAGATAGATAGATAATAGGCGGGCGTCACACGCTATGATATATGCAAACATATCGCTGGAAAGTGCCTGATTTGGCATCGCTCCTACGACGTCGTTACGTGTGACAGCATGATGTGACTACCGATAAGTGATCAGATCGTTATATCCAGATATGGGAACCGGACCCCACATCAGACGATGTCGACCATCCAATCTGCTGCATTTTTCTGTGTGACACCGCCATAACGATCTCCTGACCGATTTCTCCTACTCACATCATTGACAATCATCAATCGCTGGTTGTGTGAACGATCCCTGCATGTAACATCGCTGCTGTGTCCTGAACGTTATCTATACATGTGACACCTCACTAACGATGTGTCCACGAGCCGCACCCCTGACATCGTTATCTATACATATGACACCTCACTAACGATGTGTCCACGAGCCGCTCCACTGACATCGTTATCTATACATGTGACACCTCACTAACAATGTGTCCACGAGCCGCACCCCTGACATCGTTATCTATACATGTGACACCTCACTAACAATGTGTCCACGAGCCGCACCCCTGACATCGTTATCTATACATGTGACACCTTACTAACGATGTGTCCACGAGCCGCACCCCTGACATCGTTATCTATACATGTGACACCTCACTAACCATGTGTCCACGAGCCGCACCCCTGACATCGTTATCTATACATGTGACACCTCACTAACCATGTGTCCACGAGCCGCACCCCTGACATCGTTATCTATACATGTGACACCTCACTAACGATGTGTCCACGAGCCGCACCCCTGACATCGTTATCTATACATGTGACACCTCACTAACCATGTGTCCACGAGCCGCACCCCTGACATCGTTATCTATACATGTGACACCTCACTAACGATGTGTCCACGAGCCGCACCACTGACATGGTTATCTATACATGTGACACCTCACTAACAATGTGTCCACGAGCCGCACCCCTGACATCGTTATCTATATCCATTTTTGCTGATGTGGCAAACTTTGGTGTTATTAAAGTTGAATTTCAAAACAGTGTAGGGTTCTCTTTCCCATTGATCATCTAGTTTATGTCTTCTCCGTTTTCTTTTTAATACAATACGTCCGAGTAGTATTGGTTCTGCTGGTGCACTTTTGTTGAAGTTTCTCTCTTGCCGTTGTCTGGATTTTTCTAGACTGTCTTCAACGCAAGCTTGGACTTGTATATACTGTTCTAGACGGTTGGTGTTCCAGTCAGAGTTAAAAGTATCTGCTTTGGGTTCAACGATTCCTAATTCCAGATCTACGGGTAGTCTTCCTGTATTGCCTCTCATAAGATAGGCGGGTGTACAGTTCGTAGAGCTCACTGGAATGTGATTGTACATGTCTACCAGATCAGGCAGTTTTTCTGGCCATTGGTTTCTTTCTTCAAGAGGTAGTATCTTGAGCATTTCTATTACGATGTTGTTCATCTTCTCACATAACCCATTGGATTGAGGATGATCTGGTGTAGTTCTTATCTTCTTACAACCATAAAGATGACAAAACTCTTGGAAGATTTCAGCTTCAAATGCTGAACCTCTATCCGTTAAGACTTGTTCTGGATTGGCTAGTGGTCTACAGAAGACATCTTGGAAGGTCTTTGTGGCTATTGCTGCCGTAAGATCTTTTACAGGTGCGACCATCAGGAATCTGGAGTAGTGGTCCACTATTGTTAAAGCATAAGTGAAGCCTGTCCGGCTTGGAGTCAATTTCACATGGTCCAAGGCTACAATCTGGAGTGGTTGCGTTGTTACAATAGGTTGGAGTGGTGCTCTTTGACTCTCCTGGTCTTTTCTGCGTAGGCTACATGGTCCACAGTCTTTACATCATCTTTCTATGGATCCTCTCATGCCAACCCAGTAGAATCTGTCTTTGAGCAACATTTCCAGCTTTTTGTACCCAAAGTGTCCAGTTTGGTTGTGGTATGCATTTAGTACCATTTGGATCTCTGTTCGGGGTACTATGATTTGCCAGGACATTTCATGGGTTCTGGGGTTGATTTATCACCTGCAGAGTTTTCCTGGTAGATGAACAATTTGCTTCTTTCATTCCACAGGTGTTTAGCTTCTGGTGGAGGATTTGAAGGTAGCTTTGCGGACTCCTGAGTTATCAGTCCTTTTACTAAACTGATAGCCGGGTCACTGTGTTGAGATTCCTTCCAACCAAAGTATGGTAACGGGTTCACTACTTTCTCTGGAAGTTCTGTGTGGATTTGTTGACATTGGGACGTTCTCAACTGATGGAAGGTGGGTAGCTCTTTCTCTCCCAGCTCATCCTCACCTGCTCCCATATCTGCTAAGTGAGGCATCCTGGATAAGGCATCTGCATTGCTGTTGTTATGACCTGCCCAGTACTTGATGTTAAACTGGTAATTGGATAATCTGGCCATCCATCTCTGTTCCATGGCACCCAATGTTGCAGTTTCCAGATGGGTCAGGGGATTGTTATCCGTGAAGGCAGTAAACTTGTTGGATGCCAGGTAATTTTTAAATCTTTCTGTGATGACCCAGACCAAGGCCAGGAACTCCAACTTGAATGAGCTGTAATTGTCAGGGTTTTGTTCTGTAGGGTGAAGCTTCCTGCTAGCATAGGCAATCACTCTTTCTTTGCCTTCTTGCTTCTGGGAGAGTACAGCTCCTAACCCCACATTACTGGCATCGGTGTTCCACAGGAATGGTAGGTTGTAGTCGGGGTAAAGCCAGGATCTCTTCACCTGTTAGGCCCTTTTTCATCTGCTGGAACAACTCTTCCTGTTCTTTGCCCCACTCCAAGGGAGGATCTCTGGATTGCCTTTCTGGGGTTGGCCTACTAGGAGGTTTTGCAGGGTAGCAGCTTTCTTCGTGTACTCCTTGATGAATCTCCTGTAGCATCCCACCAATCCCAGGAACTGACGTACTTCCTTGAGGGTCTCTGGTTTTGGCCATTCCCTGATGACAGTGACCTTGTCTGGATCTGGGACCACTTCTGGGGAACTGACTATATGTCCCAGTTACTGAACCTTCGGTTTTAACAGGTGGCATTTGGATGGTTTTAGCTTCATCTCGTATTTGGACAAGGCTTCAAATACCTCTGCTAGATGGGTTAAGTGTTATTCATAGGATTTAGAATACACAATAACATCATCCAGGTAAAGCAGTACCGTTTCAAAGTTCTTGTGCCCCAGGTAATACTCCATCAGCCTCTGGAATGTTCCAGGTGCATTACATAGTCGGAAGGGCATACTGTTGAATTCACATAGGCCCATGGGCGTGGTAATTGCCGTCTTCTCACGGTCTTCTTCCAGTGAGATCTACGGTTGAAAATTAGTAGACTTCAATGCAGCTAGTGATTCTTCAATGTGTGGCAACGGGTAAGCATCTTTGTGTGTTATGCGATTTATTTGCCTGTAATCTACACACAATCTCATGCTGCCATCCTTCTTTCTGACTAGGACTAGTGGAGCCGCCCAAGGACTACAACTATCTCTTATAACCCCTGCGTCCTTCATGTCCTGTAACATCTCTTTGGCTTTTTGATAGTGTGCAGGTGAAATAGGCCTGTATTGCTCTTTAATTGGTGGATGTGTACCTGTGGGGATGTGATGGTGTACCCCTTTAATCCTACCAAAGTCAAGTGGATGCTTACTAAATACTTGTTCAAATTCTTGGACTACCCAGTAGACACCTTGCTTTTTATGCATGGGAGTGGAATCCGTTCCTACATGGAGCTGCTGACACCAGTCCTCTAGCTGCCCCTTAGCGTTGTTATCCTCTGCCACTTTGGGTGGAGGTAAGGGTCCCACTGCTTGCATCTCGTTGTTATGCACAGTGTACAGCTTAGCAACGGTGGTATACCTGGGTAGTTTGACCTCTTCACTGCCACAATTTAAGATGCAAACAAGTACTCTTCCCTTGTGTACATTGACTACCCCCTGGCTGTCAAGAGTGTAGGCCTATGCTCTGAGCTGACGGGCTCCACTACCGCCTGATAGTCCTGCCCTCTCAGACCTATAACTGCTCGACCAAAATGATCATTTCACACAATGGAGGTATTATAATAGGAAGCTGGTCCGTTACCCGTGCAGTACCAATTTCACCACCTGTAAGTTTTACCTGTTGCTCGTGCAAGAGGGCTCTTATCTCTCTTTGAAGAACTTTCTTCTGCCCAGGTATGTCAGTGTCCGCAATCTGTTGAAGCAAAAACAACACTTCCTCCATGCAATAACTAACAACATTTGTTCCGAGAATAATGTATGGATCCCGGTTATTGGGATTTTCTGCTACCACAATAATCCCCTGGTCTTGTAATTCCACCCTCCCCACCTTTATGGGTACTTCTCTAACCTCCACTATAGTAAGTGGTTCACCGTTAGAAGCATATATATTGAGGTTCATATCGGGTGGGTTAAGTTCATTACATGACCAGAATTGCTTATAAAGGATATCAGGGATAGTGGTCACTTGTGACCCGGTGTCCAATAAAGCAGGTGTCGAGATGCCATCTAGTATGATAGACAGGAATGGTCGCTGTCCAATGTAGGTATCATACCAGTTGGCTGGGCCCTGGCGAGCTACTCCTGAGGTTCGGCCCGGGCCCCCGGGGTCTGCTCGTTTAAAGGACAGTATTGTGCGATGTGGCCGGTCTTGCAGCGACGACAGATGGGCTCTCCTATGGAGCTGTAACAATCAGTGGTCCTCCCTCTGGGCAACGTGGTCTTCCTTCCTCTCATCCACGGGACGTCCTCCGGGCTGTCAGCAAGCTGGATTAGAGGTTGGGGTTTAGGCTGTGGCTTTGGCTTCTGCTGCAGCTGTAGGGTTTCCATAACTGTGGCTAGGCTCTTGCCCAGCTGGCGCACTTCCAAGCAAGTCAATCCTGTCGGCGTTAGTAGACTGAACACGGCTTTCAGCTACAGGCACGGGGTACTGGTGTTGTTGTAGCTGGAGCCTTGCCACTGCACCACCGCCGGATGGCAGCTTCAGGAGTCTCCACTGGCTGTAACCCCTTAATGGCCATGTCCTGTAAAGTATTGAAATTAGCGCCCGGGTGGCTTAGGGACCACTAGTGCAAAGGTTTTGTTGTCCTCTGGTGATATTAGCGCCCGGTAAACTGCTCAGTCAATAGTTTATTTTCATCAGGGATACTAGCAGGGCTGACTTGCTTCAGAGCTCGCAGCGCCTCCTGTACGCGCCAGGCATAGGACAGGATATCATCCCCCGGTTTTTGATAACAATGATAGAAGCACATTCTTATGTCAGCCTCATTACAGTCCTCAAAAGCAACTTTTAATTTATCAATGATTAAAGATACTGATCCCCGTTCAGCGGTGGACCAGGGATTCAGCCTCTCTTTCTGCTGCACCAGTTAACTGTCCCAATACAACAGCTGCGCGCTGCTGACCAGTCATTGCATACATGTCCAACACGCTGCAGATCTTTTGTTTGAAGGTGGATAAGGTATCTGGGTGGCCGTCATACTAGGGTAACCACTTAGCACCAGGGATATATGGTAGCGAGATCGGCATGATCGGGGCAACTGCGCACGGTGGGTTGGCGGCTCTACCGGTGGCAGCCATGGTCCTTTGGGGTGATTCTCCAGTGGTCAGCAAATGTGCTGTCGTCGTTGCTGGACGAGGCAGACATTTTCGGGGCCCCCTAGTGAATCACAACCAGTCTTTCAACAGTTAAACAGTTTTGAACCCCGTAGACAGGGAGTTAAGCGTTCGGAAATTTCCAGATTAGGCCGCTGCGCTTTGGAAGTATTGGCAGAGCAAGGGGCGGGATTTGGTTTTCGCGCTCTGCAAGCTGTTACGCCCCCTTTTTTCCCGCTGCGCTGGGCAGTAATGGCGGCTCAGTTTAACAGTCACAAATTACAGTCTTAAACACGCACACAGTACCCGGTAGAATTGGGTACGGGATCCTGTTCGTGACACCAGAAATTGACTAGCCCAGGGTATGGGGACTTGGGTATCTGGGCCCAAGCTGCGGTAGCCTGCCCAGACCCCCGTGGCCCTGGTGGTCAACGAAAAGTGGTAGTAGGAATGAGAATAAAAGTTTATAAGTTTATCGTGATGCCACCTGTGGTATCTGATGACTACACCAGCGCTGCATGGGACCTCCAGGGATGATGGATGGGTAGCTAGGTGTGGAAGTTCCCCACAGGCGGAGCTGGGTCCCTGGGGCATTTGGTGATGATGATGAGGGATGGAGCAGGGATTTGGCCGGGCTGTTGATAACGGTACAGTCTCTGTGGATGGCAGAGGCGCGGGTAAGGAACCGACACACACAAACACACCCCTGGCTGTTCTTGACCTTTTACTGGTGTAATTGCAGGTAAACGTCCAGGGCACTGCCGGGTGTTCAGGATGCACTTCTGGGTCTCCACAGCGAGTGGGTATAAGGCCTCCTTGTCTCTTTCCCGTGTGTGTGAAGCCCTGCCCCGTGTGAAACTTGGCTGGCCTCCTCTGCTCTCTGATCACCTGTGCTGTTGTTGGGAATCCCTCGATGGACTACCGCTGTTCCTCTATCTGCGGTGCCTGCTCCCTGGTTAGTGACTGCACAGATCCCGGGAGACTGAAGTCTCCACGGTAGACCGGTATTCTCTACTGGGCCAGGTGCTCTCCAGTAGACTCGGACTCCGGCGTCCGGTGTGCTGTTTGGGTGAACCTAACGCTGGCTCCTTGGTTCCCACTTTGTTCTCTCTCCTTGCCTTCAGACCCCACTCTTGAGGCCTGCAGGACTACTTCGACGACTGTTCCGGGTCACTGGCTCAGGCCTAGCGCGGCACCGACCACCAGTACATCTTCACAGCTCTTGAAGCGTCTGCACACTCCAACTAACTCCACCCCCAGCACCAGTATTTATAGGGGATCTTGCCTAAGGGCAGCAAATTGGGCACCCCCTACTGTGCTGGGGTGGAAAGTGTTGTTTGCGTCTATGTACCCAATGTGGAAACCCATCTGTGCTGTAGATGAGTCTGTGGTTACCTGTGTGAGCAGAGCGCCTCAAGTACAAACTGGCCCCATATCTAGAGAAACTAGAAAACCCCAAAGAGCGACAGATCCTGAGCCGGTACAGACTGAGCGCCCACAGCCTACTCATCCAATCCGGGCGGCACCGACAGAACTACAAGCCCCGAGAGAGCAGACTGTGCCAGCAGTGCCCCAAAGAGGCTACGGAGGATGAGGCCCACTTCTTACTGAGGTGCCCTAAATACTCTGCAGTGAGGGACACTCACTTCAAGAGACTGTCTGATCTCCACCCAGACTTCACCTCCATGGAAGAGGAAGAGAAACTGCCAATACTACTGGGGAAGAGGAAAGTGCAGCGGCCATAGCAGCGCAATATGTCAGTGCCTGCCACATATTAAGAGGAGACTGATATGTCATAGACTTCTGTACCCCACACCGGACACATCCCTATCCCTCAACCAAGAGCCTGATATGCCATAGACTTCTGTACCACACCCTGGACATGCCTATACCCCCTAAAAAGGATCCTGGTATATGCTGGACCTCTATAATCCTCCCTACTTCCCACTCCCTACCGCCGCCGTCCCCCTATTTTTATGATTTGTTTTGGCAATGCTCATATGTACTTAGTCCTGCCAATAAAGCTCTTTTGAATTTGAATTTGAATTTGAGTGAGAGACAGTCAGAGAGTGATAGAGACAGACAGTCAGAGAGAGAGACAGTCAGAGAGAGAGAGACAGAGTGAGAGACAGTCAGAGAGAGAGACAGACAGTCAGAGAGAGAGAGACAGACAGTAATTATTATTATTATTATTATTATTTATTTATATAGCGCCATTAGGTTCCATGGCGCTTTACATGAGGATGAGGGAGACAAGAACAAGTACACTAAATCTAGGCGATCAGGACGTACAGGTACAGGAGGGGCAGGGACCCTCTCCACGAGGGCTCACAGTCTATGAGGGGTGGGTTAGGATACAGTAGGATGGGGGAATGTCAGGTATGGGGTGTTCGCCTGGGTCTCATGGCAGGTTGTAGGCTTGACGGAACAAGTGAGTCTTCAGGTGACACTTGAAGCTACTCAGGGTAGGAGAGTGTCTGACGTGTTCGGGTAGGGAGTTCCAGATAAGGCAGATGCCCGGGAGAAGTCCTAGACTCGGTTGTGCGAAGAGGTGATGAGGGGTGAGCAGAGGAGGAGTTCTTGGGAGGAGCGGAGGTTGCGTGAGGGTAGGTATCGGGAGACCAGGTCGGAGATGTATGGTGGAGCCAGGTTGTGTATAGCTTTGTACGCCATGGTTAGTGTTTTGAATTGGGATCTCTTGGAAGAGAAAATGCCAATACTACTGGGGGAAGAGGAAAGTGCAGCGGCCAAAGCAGCGCAATATGTCAGTGCCTGCCACAGACTAAGAGGAGACTGATATGTCATGGACTCCTGTACCCCAACCCTGAACACTTCCCTATCCCCCAACTAAGATCCTGATATGCCATGTACTTATATACCCCACCCTGGACATGTCCCCATCCTCTAAAAGGATCCTGATATGCCATGGACTTATATACCCTACCCTGGACATGTCCCCATCCTCTAAAAGGATCCCGATATATCATGGACTTCAATATGCCTACCCACTCCCCACTCCCGTCCCCCTATCTTTACTATTTGCTTTGGCAATGCTGATATGTACTTAGTCCAGCCAATAAAGCTCATTTGAATTGAATTGAATTGAGAGAGAGAGTGACAGACAGTCAGAGAGTGAGATAGAGAGTGAGACAGTCAGAGAGTGAGAGAGAGATGTCGAGCCCATTATGGGACAGGGTACTCGGTACCGGACCGGGTCTGCTACAGGGGATGTCACGGATGGTCCTGGTCCGGAACGTGTCCCTGGCCTGACAGTGAAAAAGGGGATATTTACAGGGGATAATGTCAGTCGTGACACCACCCACAGTATGTGGTCAGTAGTGGGGCCACCGCTGCCGCAGAACCTCCGTGGATGATGTAATGGCAGCTAGGATGGAATAGTTCTCCGTGAGCAGAACTGGGTTCCCTGGGGCAGTGATGATAAAGTCTATTGTGTAAGGTATGGTGCAGGCCTGTGCTGGGTGCTGTCCTGAAGCTGCAGAAATCCTCCTTCAGTGTTGGAGCTGACAAGCTGTGGCTCTCCAGGCGGGGATCTTCTGCAGACCTGTGTGGAGGGAATCATGTGCAGGCAGAAACATGGGAGGGAGTCGGAGTCAGGGTTCACCGTGTTTACTTCTCAAAATTCTCAGTTAGGCTGCCTTCACATTTGCGTATGGGAACGCAGCGTATGCTACGCTCCCATACGCAGTCAAGCGCATGCGCACTTTGTTCCTATGTTTAACATAGGAACGCATAGTGCCTGCGTTTGCCAGCGTTTGCTGCGTTCGGGTGCAGATGCGGAAGATATCTGCTCCTTCCAGGGTCCCCCGTCTGCACCCGGGACACAGCATGTTGCATTTTTTGTGCGCTTGGGGACCTTGGAAAATCAGCAAGCTTCCCCAAGCACACAAAAGAATGCATTGGCGTCAATGGGTCCGCAGTGTTCTGCGCTTGACAGCGCAGGAGAACGCTGCGGACCCACTGAAATCTCTCTCGGTGGCCGCCGGTGATGTCACAGGAGATCACCGACGGCCACCGGGAGATCAGCTGAGCCTCTGATGATCTCCTCCTCCCCGCCGCCGGTAATCTCCTAGCGGTGTCGGCGGGGGGAAACAACTGATGTGACAGCTGTTTGAATCTTCCCGCGCCGACATCTCCTCTCGGTGTCACATCAACTGTTTAACCCCGCTGACACGTCCCGGAGCTTACCGGCGGCCGGGAGGAGGAGATCTCCGGCGCTGATCTCCGCCTCCGGCCCACCCCCGGGCACCTCAGATTGGCTGCCTGGGCTCCATAGTGATGTGTCCGCAGGCGGACATTCTCCGCTGCAGACACATCAGAATGACCCTGCTTTTCATTGCATTTGTGTCTGCATGCCATCAACATGCAGACACAGTAGCGTAGCTAGCGGGGGGGCAGGGGGTGCGATCGCCCCGGGCCCCCCCGGCTTGAGGGGCCCACTGGCCGCCCCCGGGGGGCCCCGCACTCCCTGGGGGGGCCCCGCACTCACTTGGGGGGCCCGTGCTGGCAGCCGGCAGCCGCGCGGCCGGAGAGGAGGGAGGACGGGACTTTCTGCTGTGTGCAGATCTGCCCGCCCTCCTCCCCCTCCTACAGCAGACGCAGGCGGCCGGCCGCGGTGAGTGCTGGTCCCCGGTCCGGTCCTCCTCACACCTCTCCACCATGCACCAAAATGGGCCAAGTGCTTCCGAATTCAGGGGTGAGTCGGGTGACAGTAACGTCACTGCAGGTCTTTCAGGTGCAGGTCCTGGAGTTTACAACCCTGGTAATTTTCTCCACTGCAGCTCCGTGCACATTCTCCCTCAGAGAGGGACAGATAATGAGGCAATTAATAGTAGATTCTTAAATGAGGAATTCTCTCTTTTTATATTCCTTCTTATATTCCTGAATTATATTTGTTTCATTTGAATCCAATGCATTAAGCATAGGCTATTACTCACTGTTATCAGTCATATACTAGAAATACACTAAGGGGTTAATCTTGTTAAACAGCTCTAACTTCCTATAAGAAACCCCGATTGTAACAGTCTGTATCACCGGGTGAAGGCGGACTTTACCACGGGGGGGTCTCCTACAGCAGAGGCACCAGGCGGCCGGCCGCGGTGAGTGCTGGTCCCCGGTCCGGTCCTCCTCACACTCTCCACCATCACCACCACCCCCCCCCCCCGTCCTCACATGGGGGCCCGGGTGGTGATGTCGCCCCGGGGCCCGAAGGTGGCCAGCTACGCCACTGTGCAGACACAAACGCAAATGTGAAGGCAGCCTTACAGCTCACAGTTACAGTTACAGTTCACAACACAAGTCTTACACGGGCACAACTTTCCCCTCCGGGTTCCTTTACTCCCTGCAGCCAGGTTGTTCCTTTTATGATCCCTCACTCTGTCTCTCTGTCCTTTCCGGGCTTTTGATTCTCTCTCTCTTGTTCACTTGGTGTGTGTGACTCCGGACAGTATGGCGGTAGCTCGGACTCCTGTGAGCCCTCCGGGTTGCCACTGAACTGCCTGTCCTTTGGGGTAGGGGCCCTAACATATAGCTGAGGTCCCCCATCGGTTGTCTGGGGATGCCGGGTGAATCAACGGTCCCCTCTAGAGCCGACACTCTACTCTTAGCCTAGCCTCCAATAGTCCTCGGTGGTGAGGCTCTACCAGGCTCTCTCTAACCATGTCTTCAGGTTCAATAGGAGGGCTACTCCGCCTGCAGTCTGCCGTCTCAGCCGTGGTTCCAGGACCCAGTGTCACTGTCCCTCTCGTCCCTCACACTCCTGGGGTGCTGGCTCCGTATGGGCTTTCTCTCTGTGGCTCACACTGGCTCTCCAGATTCTGCGCTCCTTCCACCCCACTCTTCCAGGACATGTGCTTCTTTCTGTACTGCTCAACCTACCTCGGCCTACTGACTCCTTTCTCTTCCCCCTGCTCTATATCTACCCTCTGTCACCTACCTACGTGTTTGCCCACCCACTGTCTCTAAACCCACCACCCCTTGCCTGCCTAGAGTTCCCAGGCTCCGGGTTGGGTGCTGCTTTCTACTGCTACGTGGGTTGTGTGGGCTGTTAGGGTGTTGGTGTTCAACTGTCTTTCCTACCTCCCTGGCTGCAGTTCCCTTTGTGGCCTCCTGGACGCAGGGGCGCCACAGAGACAGTCAGTGAGAGAGAGACAGTCAGAGAGAAAGTGAGAAGTCAGTCAGTGAGAGTGAGATAGCCAGAGAGTGAGAGTGAGACAGCCAGAGAGTGAGAGTGAGACAGCCGAGAGTGAGAGTGAGACAGCCAGAGACTGAGAGTGAGACAGTCAGAGAATGAGAGTGAGACAGACAGAGTGAGAGACAGAGTGAGAGACAGAGAGTGAGAGAGACAGTCAGTCAGAGAGACAGTCAGTCAAAGAGTAAGACAGTCAGTCAGAGAGTGAGCGAGACAGACAGTCAGGGAGAGAGAAAGTCAGAGAGTGAGAAAGAGTTAGAGAGATAGTCAGAGAGAGAGACAGAGAGAGAGACAGAGAGAGAGACAGTCAGGGTGAGACAGTAAGAGCGTGAGACAGTCAGAGAGAGACAGAGAGAGAGACAGTCAGAGAGTGAGAGACAGTCGGAGGAGTGAGAGACAGAGAGTGAGAGAGACAGAGAGAGAGAGACAGTCAGAGAGAGAGAGAGACAGTCAGAGAGTGAGAAAGAAAGACAGAGAGAGAGAGAGAGAGACAGTCAGAGAGAGAGAGACAGTCAGAGAGTGAGAGAGAGACAGTCAGAGAGTGAGAGAGACAGTCAGAGAGTGAGAGAGACAGAGAGAGAGACAGTCAGAGAGAGAGAGAGAGACAGTCAGAGTGGGAAAGACAGTCAGAGAGTGAGAAAGACAGAGAGAGAGTGAGAGCAGTCAGAGAGTGAGAGAGAGACAGTCAGAGAGTGAGAGAGAGAGACAGTCAGAGAGTGAGAGAGAGACAGTCAGAGAGTGAGAGAGACAGTCAGAGTGAGAGAGAGACAGTCAGAGAGGGAGAGAGACAGAGGAGAGAGACAGTCAGAGAGAGAGGTGTCGAGCCCCAGGCTTTGGGGTACTCGGGTATCAGGCTCCAAAGGGGTTAACACTCCTGTGTCACGGGGAGTGGTGGCCGCGCCTGATCCCATGTCCTGGGGGACTTCTTTGAAAGGGGAATTATTTACAGGGGATTTTATATACACAGTTGTCGTGACGCCACCTGGATGGGTCACCAGCGCCGCCACAGTCCGCTGGAGGTAGATGGTAATGCGGCTAGTTGGTAAAGTCCTCTACAGGAAGGGCTGGACCTCTGGGCAGCGTTCCTGCAAAGGGAACAAGTTCAGGCAGAAGCAAAGTCACTTTCTCCCGGGTACTGTACTGTTAACTTGAAGCAGCAGCAGTTACACTTCACAGTTCAGCACTTTAGATGTTACAAAGACAGGTAGCTCTACGGGTGGCTGCAAGTGGATCCCAGGTGGTATGATGGAATCCTTGGTGTACCTTCGTTAACTAACCCGTGTCCGTTCTTCCCCGCTTTGGATCGATCTATACCCAGAAGCTCTGTGTAGGTAGTACCGGGAGTCCCCTCCCTCTTTGGTGAGGAAGCAGACAGACCTCTCCGATGGCAGGGTGCTGCGGCTGATGAACAAGCCACAGCAGCCAGTTGCCGACTGCAAGCTGGACTTTGGCCTGTTCCTAGGGCCCAGCGTTCCCCTGGTTGGACTGGAGTATCTCCTGGAGAATGGACGCTCCAGGCTGGGGATCTCCCTTTCTTTCTAGGGCCCGTACTTCTCTTGTCAGCCGCCTTCTTTCAGGACCTCCTCAAGGCCCCTTCTTCTCTCCTCCAGTGCGGCTTGAAACCGACGCGGTGTGACCTTCCGCCTCGTTTCACTTAGCTATCCTTCCTAGAACCTTTCCTCTTCCTCCATCTCCTCCTGGCCCCTCAGCCGAGAGACCTAGCAGCAAAAACCAAAAGAAAAAGAGACCTCCTTGTTCCCACCTAGAGGTGAATTTATTCCCTCCCAGGTAACCTCCCGCCCCAATGTGGCAGTGCTGGGAATGGGTCCCACCCACCATCCTAGGGTCCACCTGCAGCTGGAGCAATTGCACCTCTTTTACGGGTGCAATACCCCTCTGTGACGCCTGCATTTGCGGGGCGCCACAGAGGCAGAGAGGCAGACAGAGAGACAGTCAGAGAGAGAGGCAGAGAGACAGAGAGAGAGACAGGCAGAGAGAGAGACAGAGAGAGAGAGACAGTCAGAGAGTGAGAGAGAAAGACAGTCAGAGAGTCAGAGAGAGACAGTCAGAGAGACAGACAGTAAGAGGAAGAGCGACAGAGAGAGACAGAGAGAGAGACAGTCAGAGATAAAGAGGCAGTCAGAGAGACAGACAGAAAGACAGAGAGTCGGAAAGACAGAGAGTTAGAGAGAGAGAGACAGAGAGTTTACTCCCCACTAGCAGCAGCTCTGTGTCTTCAGTGCAGTTTTTCTTGCATCCAGCCAGTGCCAGAAGCTGCTTAAAAGGTGAGGAGATCATGGCCCGCCCCCTCATCTCCCCTCCGGGCCGTGTGACTTCCGGTTCTGCGGGGATGGACAGAGTCTGCTGAAGAGGTGAGGGGGCGGGGCCAGGCGGTGATCGACGAGAGGGGGCCCGTGCAAGATGGTGAGGGGGTGGGGCCTGGAGGAGATCGGGGCCCGCCCCCTCACGTCTTGCAGGGGCCCAGCAAAACAACTTTAGCCAGCATGTGCTGGTGGGGGGGCGGGCCTCCTTGTTCCAACAGCCACACCCCCCGCTAGCTCACCCGGGCCCCCCCCTATAGCCATGCCTCCTCCAATCATTGGCCGGGCCCCCTGATGATTAAGACTTATAAGGGTCTGATGGCGGCCATGCCATCAAGTACCGGGCAGGCCGTAACAATGCAAATGCTGATGCTCTCTCTAGAAAGCCTCAGGTACATCTGCAAGGACTTGAAGAAGATGCGGATGACTTGGAGGAAGTAGAACTCCCAGCTTTTCATAAAAACAGAAAATGGGAAATTACAGAATCCCATATCTATCAATACCGTCAGAATGTAGCATTGAACCCGTTGCCTCATTATGGATGGAAGGAGACACAAGACAGTGATCCGGCAGTGAGCCTAGTGAAGAAGCTGATAACCCAACCGGATTCCCATCTTGATGCTCCACCTGAGACCCAACATTTGTGGAAGGAAAGAAGCAGGTTATTCATCTATCAAGATCAATTGTGCAGACGGTATATCAACCCCAGAACACATGACATGGAATGGCAAATTGTGGTTCCAAAAAGAGACGTCCAAACGGTGTTAGAAGCGTACAATAATGGAGCAGGACACTTTGGATGGAAAAAGCTGGAAATCCTGTTATGTGAGAGATTCTATTGGATCGGCATGAGGTCAACCATAGAGAAATGGTGTAAAAATTGTGGACCATCCTCATAGAGAAGAAAAGACTGTAATAGCCAGAAGGCACCACTACAGCCTATCATCACTAAACAGCCATTAGAACTGGTAGCCTTAGATCACGTCAAACTCACACCCAGTATATCAGGCTATACCTATGCTCTTACCATGGTGGACCACTATTCCAGATTCCTAATGGTAGCTCCTGTGAAAGGCTTAACAGCTCAGACAGCAGCAAGAACCTTTCAAGCTTGTTTCTGCAGACCATTTGGGTATCCAGAACAGGTATTGACAGATCAAAGTCCTACCTTTGAAGCTAAACTGCTTCAAGAGTTCTGTAACTTGTACGTATGCAAGAAGATTCAAACTACGCCTTACCATCCTCAAACCAATGGAATGTGTTAGAAAATGAATCTGTCACGGGTGGCACGGATGACAGGGTAGAGGCCACGCGCAGACGGTCCCAGCGGTTGGCCAATCAGCCATAAGAGTTGAGGACAGACGCAGATTTGTTTGTTTGTTATCTATTTCTGAAATAAAAATATTGGTTAAAAAAAAAAAAAAAAAAAAAAGAGTTGAGGACGGTCCGTCTTTCAGGGCATTTACCTTCTGTGTAGATGAAGAGAAGGTATGATAAGATCTCCCTATCATGGGGAGACGGCTGGGAAGGTCTTGTGCTCGGTCTGGTTTCTACACCAGTATCCTGGGTCTCTAGGACCCAGCAGGTTCTTCCCACCTTTATAAGGAGTTTCATTGCCCTCCCTCAGTGCAGGTGATATTTCCTTGTGCACTCATTATACTTGCTCCAGCAGAAGCAGAGGTGTGGAGGTTGCTGTGATCTGCTGCAAGATAAGTGTTTTCTTTCCCCATTGTCTGTTATTTCCTTGTGTTGTCTTTAGTTGTTAGTGGAGGGGTCTAGTGAACCTCTCCATCTGATCCTTAGCTAAGGTAGTGCTAGGATCAGAGAGGGACGAGGTTCGTGGTCGGCGACAGTTGAGGAAACTGTATAGGGACGTTAGGGCAGACAGGGTCAGCCCCAGTAAGACCAGGGGTCACCCTCTCCTTCTTGTGCCCATAGTTTTAGGGACTCCTTATTTCCCCCCCCGTCGTGGTCCTACGCTGAGTGCCTCTCCCGCCCCCAGCGTGACATTATCACCTGCCAATACTGTAATTGAAGGACAGGGAGGAACCGATTTTTCTTCCTGTCCTTATGGATCCTGTGTCTGCTTTGGCCCAGCAGCTGCAGTCCCTGTCTTTGGAGGTTGCGGACCTTCGGTCGGCTTTACAGGGCCCGCAACCGCAAAATGGTGTCTTGGGGAATCAAGCATTGGGTCAGGCCAGACCTGAACCTAAGGTTGCCCTCCCTGACAGGTTTTCAGGAGGTAGAGATAAGTTTACTGTGTTCAAAGAGGCCTGTAAATTATATTTTAGGCTTAGGCCCTATTCCACTGGTGATGAGCAGCAGCGTGTAGGAATTATTATGTCGCTACTGCAGGGAGACCCCCAGTCCTGGGCTTTCTCTCTGCCACAGGACTCTACTTGTCTCCGCTCTGTGGATGAATTTTTTGACGCCCTGGGCCTCATATATGATGACCCTGACCGTGTCTCTTTGGCTGAATCCAGGTTGCGCCATCTCCGCCAGGGGACTCGGTCGGCGGAATCATATTGTTCTGAGTTCCGCAGGTGGGCTACGGACACGAAGTGGAACGATCCGGCGCTCCGGAGTCACTTTTGTCAGGGTCTTTCGGAGAGGCTGAAGGATGCTCTGGCGGTTTATGAGACCCCTCCGTCCTGGAGGCGGCTATGTCGTTAGCTATTCGTATGGATAGACGCCTCCAGGAACGGAGGGGTAGACCTCCTGTTACTGGGAGCCATTCTCGTGGTGATTCCTGGTCACCGGGAGGTCACGCGGAGGGTGAGTCGTTCCTCCCGAGTGCGGAGGAACCTATGCAGCTGGGAGGAGCGGCGGCCTCGAGGTTCTCCTCCGGTACCTCCGGGGCATGGGGAAGGGGGTCTGTTTTTTCTGTGGGAAAGGGGACCATTTTATTGGGGCCTGTCCCTACACCCCTAAACGGACTGGGGGGCCTGGACCTTCTGTGACTATGGGGGGTGTGGAGGTGGTCGAGCGGGAGGTGTGTGTATCCTCCATTTGTACTTCCCGTTTCCTCCTAAGTGCGGAGGTGGCGCTGGAGGGCACAATGGAGGGTATTTCTGTGTTTGTGGATAGTGGTGCGGGGGTCAGCATGGTGGATGCTCGTTTTGTAGACGCTCATGGGCTTAACTGCTGTTTATTGTCTCGCCCCATCCGTATCTATGCCATCGACTCGGCACCTCTTGCTCAAGGTAGTCTCACACATATTGTACATGACATTAAGTTGACGGTTGGATCCCAGCATCAAGAGACGATATCTTGCTATGTTCTAGACGGTCTCCCCGCTCCCATTGTCCTGGGCTTGCCATGGTTGATTAAACATAATCCCGTAGTGGATTGGCAGTCCCGGGACATTGTGGAATGGAGTGATTTTTGTTCTGAGAATTGTTTGGTTACCTCGTTTTCGGTGGTGTCTGCTGTATCTCTGCCCCCGTTCCTATCAGAGTATGAGGATGTGTTCTCAGAGAAGGGGTGCCAAGACCTGCCCCCCCATCGGGCATATGATTGCCCAATCAACCTCGTTCCCAGAGTTAAACTGCCCAAGGCTAGGATGTTTGCTATATCGGGTCCGGAAAGACAGGCGATGAAGGATTTCATTTCCGAGAGTCTGCAGACGGGTTACATCAGGCCCTCAACCTCGCCGGTTGCGGCTGGTTTCTTTTTTGTTAAGAAAAAAGATGGGGGCCTCCGTCCTTGCTTGGATTTCCGGGAGTTGAATCGGATTACTGTCCGTGATCCGTACCCCCTCCCTCTGATTCCTGATTTATTCAGTCAGGTAGTGGGTGCTAAATGGTTCTCCAAGTTGGATTTGAGGGGGGCCTACAACCTGATTAGGGTCAGGGAGGGGATGAATGGAAGACGGCATTTAATACCCCGGGCGGCCATTTTGAAAGTCTCGTAATGCCGTTCGGGCTCACTAACGCCCCTGCGGTTTTCCAACACTTTGTCAATGACATATTCCATCATTTGGTGGGTAGATTTGTGGTTGTTTACTTAGATGATATCTTGATCTATTCCCCCGATTTGGAGACGCATCAGTCCCATGTCAAGCAGGTGTTACAGGTCTTACGGGACAATAAGCTGTATGCTAAACTCGAGAAATGTGTCTTCGCCGTTCAGGAGGTACGGTTTTTTGGGGTACCTCCTGTCGCCGTTGGGTTTTCGGATGGATCCGGAAAAAGTCCGGGCGGTGCTGGACTGGGAACTACCGGACAATCTACGGGCATTGCAGCGTTTTTTGGGGTTTACCAACTTTTACCGTAAATTTATTAGGAACTATTCGGTGCTGGTGACGCCTCTTACGGACATGACTAGGAAGGGGACGGATTTTTCCGAGTGGTCGGAGTCTGCTCGCCGGGCTTTCTCCTCCCTAAAGCGTTGTTTTGTTTCCGCGCCTATTCTCCGTCAGCCCGATCTTTCTCAGCCCTTTGTGGTGGAGGTGGATGCGTCTGAGGTGGGGTGGGGGCTGTATTGTCGCAAGGCCCTTCACCTGGGAGATGGGTGCCCTGCGCGTTCTTCTCCAAGAAGTTGTCGTCGGCCGAGAGGAATTATGATGTTGGTAATAGGGAGCTGTTGGCTATTAAATTGGCTTTTGAGGAATGGCGTCACTGGTTGGAGGGGGCTGTCCATCCCATCACGGGTATTACCGACCACAAGAACCTGTCTTACCTTGAGTCCGCCAAGCGTCTCAATCCCCGGCAGGCTCGGTGGTCCTTGTTTTTCACGAGATTTAATTTTACCGTCACTTACCGTCCGGGGGTTGAGAACGTGAAGGCTGATGCGTTGTCGCGTAGTTTCCCGGGTGGTAGTGCTCATGAAAGTCCCGTTCCCATCTTACAGGAGGGGGTGGTTGTTTCTGCTCTTTGCCCTGATCTGGAGGGGGAGGTGTTGAAGGTCCAGGGGGCGCCCCTGCCTCCTGTCCTTCTGGGAGACTTTTTGTGCCATCATCTTTGCGTCTCAGGGTGCTGTCAGAGCATCACGACTCCGTATTGGCAGGGCATCCCGGCAGTAGGGCCACCTTCGATCTTTTATCTCGCCGCTTTTGGTGGCCGGGGTTGAGGAAGGACGTAGCGGAATTCGTGTCTGCCTGTAGTGTGTGTGCACGGGCTAAGGTTCCGCATACCCGTCCGGCTGGTTCTCTCTTGCCATTGTCTATTCCTGAGAGGCCATGGACGCATGTGTCAATGGATTTTATCACCGATCTCCCGGCGTCGGCAGGCAAGACGGTAGTGCTGGTAGTGGTTGATAGATTCAGTAAGATGGTTCGCTTTGTGGCACTGCCCGCACTTCCTAATGCTCGGACACTGGCACAGGTGTTTGTAAGTGAGATTGTGAAGCTTCATGAGTTCCCTCCGAGGTGGTTTCTGATCGTGGTACTCAGTTTGTCTCCAAGTTTTGGAAGGCTTTTTGTGCCCGTTTAGGAATTGCTTTGTCCTTCTCTTCTGCTTTTCATCCTCAGTCTAATGGGCAGACCGAACGTATGAATCAGAATTTGGAGACTTATCTGAGGTGTTTTGTCTCTGACAATCAGGAGACTTGGGCGAGTTATCTGCCCTTGGCCGAATTTGCCCTTAATAATCGTCTTCAGGAGTCCACTGGCAAGTCACCGTTCTTCGGTGCATATGGGTTTCATCCTCAGTTTGGTACTTTTAGTGGTACTAGTCCTTCCGGAGTTCCTGAGGAGGACCGATTTACCTCATCCCTTTCCTCGGTTTGGCGGGGGTACAGAGCAGCTTGAAGCTCGTAGGCGACAGGTACAAACGTATGGCTGACAAGAAGCGTGCGCCAGGTCCGGACCTGTGTGTGAATGACTACGTGTGGTTGTCTACCAAGAATGTGAAGTTGAAGGTGCCCTCTTGGAAGTTGGGGCCCAGGTTTATTGGACCTTATCAGATAACCGCCGTTATCAATCCCGTGGCGTTTCGTCTTGCGTTACCTCCCGCTCTTAAAATCCACAATGTATTTCATAGGTCGCTCCTCAAACCGTATGTGCCGTCGTCTAACCCGTCTCCTTTGCCCCCGGAGCCCATCTGCGTGGCGGGAATTTGGAATTTGAGATCTCAAAGGTGGTTGATTCTCGCAGGGTGCGCCGTTCTCTTCAGTATTTGGTGCACTGGAGGGGATACGGTCCTGAGGAGCGGATGTGGGTACCAGCGTCGGAAGTCTCCGCCGCTAGGCTGGTCCGCGCTTTTCACCGTTCCCATCCGGATAAGCCTGGTCCTGAGTGTCCGGGGACCACTCGTGGACGGGGGGGTACTGTCACGGGTGGCACGGATGACAGGGTAGAGGCCAAGCGCAGACGGTCCCAGCGGTTGGCCAATCAGCCATAAGAGTTGAGGACGGTCCGTCTTTCAGGGGCATTTACCTTCTGTGTAGATGAAGAGAAGGTATGATAAGATCTCCCTATCATGGGGAGACGGCTGGGAAGGTCTTGTGCTCGGTCTGGTTTCTACACCAGTATCCTGGGTCTCTAGGACCCAGCAGGTTCTTCCCACCTTTATAAGGAGTTTCATTGCCCTCCCTCAGTGCAGGTGATATTTCCTTGTGCACTCATTATACTTGCTCCAGCAGAAGCAGAGGTGGTGGAGGTTGCTGTGATCTGCTGCAAGATAAGTGTTTTCTTTCCCCATTGTCTGTTATTTCCTTGTGTTGTCTTTAGTTGTTAGTGGAGGGGTCTAGTGAACCTCTCCATCTGATCCTTAGCTAAGGTAGTGCTAGGATCAGAGAGGGACGAGGTTCGTGGTCGGCGACAGTTGAGGAAACTGTATAGGACGTTAGGGCAGACAGGGTCAGCCCCCGTAAGACCAGGGGTCACCCTCTCCTTCTTGTGCCCATAGTTTTAGGGACTCCTTATTTCCCCCCCCCCGTCGTGGTCCTACGCTGAGTGCCTCTCCCGCCCCCAGCGTGACAGAATCACATAGTGATAGAATTGTTAAAAACTTTGCCACTAGAAGAACAAAACAGATGACCAGAGAAGTTACCAGATCTTGTTGACATTTACAACAACATGAGCTCAACAAATTGTACCCCTGCATACCTCATGAGAGCAAGACCAGGAAAATTGCCAGTAGACTTTCAAATGGGCATTGTAGTTCCTGAAAAAAACACCTCAGATGCAGATTGGGATACCAGAAGAAAAGAGCAGTATAAGAAAATACAGGAATGTATAAAGAGAAGTGTGGCAAAATCAAGAGAAAAGCAAGAAGCAGACTTTAACAAAAGCGCACAAGGAACACCCTTAACATCAGGTAAATTGGTTTTGAAGAGAAAAAGAAGATTGCACAAATTGGATGATCAATGGGAAGCAGAACCCTACACTATACTACCATCAACCTTCGATAACCAGAAAACCTGTTTGATTAGTAAAGACAAAGGTAGAACAACAGCAACAGTGTCCAGAGATCATTTAAAGAAATGTCAATTGCAACCTAGAGAGATAATTCCTTGTCAGGAAGAGGAAAAAGAGGAAAGGACAGTCAAGACAATCTTAGGAGACCTTACTGCAGATTGGCCTCAAATAGAGGGTGCATACTTAATACCTATATTGACATTCCCACAACCAGTTGGAGAATCAAGAACAGAAGAACCACCCATTGTAGCAGAGCCAGAGAGTCCTGCAATCAGTGCACCTGCCATTCCTACTGTGAGATCAAGTAGTCGCAGACTGTTACCCAGTTTACCTGTGATACATAGACCCACTCACACTAATCACACATCAGAATTACATAGATCGACACATATCAACTTCGGTCACCCACCACTCAGATACAGGGAATAAGCGGTAAAATGTGGGATATGTAAATACGTTGAAAATGTAAATATGTTAAAAATGTAGATATGTAATTAATGTTAGTATACAGAAGGGTGAAGAGTAGGCCAAAACAGGTCACACCAGGTACACAACATCAGAAAGAGGGGTTAGTGGAGTTAAACGAGCTGTCTAGGGAGAGCAAAATCTTGGCCAATAGGTGACCCCAGGGCCAGGAGACCTACATCGCTTATGACCGGTAGAGGCCCCTGCAGTACTTAGGACTCCTACGCCGAGGCACTTGTAGTAAGTGTTTGTTGTGTATTTTGAAACTTTGCCTGTTTAGACTTTTTAAACTTTTTGCAAATCCTTAAAAATGGACCATGGCCACAGGACTGGTGGTAGTTAAAACATTCTTTAACAGTCTGCAGCGTGTGGACTAGCGTTGCATGGACTGGGTTACCTGTTTTACCTATTTTTCCCTGGTTTTTGTAATTTTTATTTTGAGACTTTGTTCAAATTAATGTAAATAATATTGTTATGGTATGTTTATTGAAAAATGTTTCAGTCCCGGAGTACTGAAGTTAACTAGGGGGGAATGTGGCACCCCTGCAGTGATTGCCACAGGACCCACCAGTGCAGGCAAGGATAGACACCATGGCACACACAGCACACAACACTTTCCACCCTAGGTCTGAAGGAGGAGCTCCACTTGCTGCATTAAGCAAGATTCCCGATAAAGATCCAGGCCTGGGGGGAGGAGCCAGTTAGTTAGTCAGTCAGTCAGACAGAGGGAGTCAAGGAGTGACAGTTGAGGTGTCAAGAAGGAGGAAGAGCTGGTTGCTGGGACCAAGTCAGGCCCAGAAACAGAAAAGACTGACACCGGAGCTGTGTGGTACCATAGCAAGGGACGGAGGCAAGTGGGAAGTTAGAAAATTCTAGAAAGAAGGGAACAGAAATAATTGCCCTTTAGCCCACCCGGACACCGGAGTCCGAAGCTGCTGTTGATCCAGTCATAGCAGAGAAAGCCCGGACAAACAGGAGGATTTAATCCCCCTGGTGCTCAGGAGGCCAAGACCCCAAACCTGACCAAACATAGGACCAGGGACCCAAGGAAAGGAGTAGGGATCCCCACAGAAAGGTCCTCATCGTCAGTTGTGGAGTATCATCCTGAGAGCGAGAGAGAAAGCGGCAGGTTCAGCTTGAGGAAGAACTCTCCCAGATCACCGCACACGCAAATAGAGGAGGCTTCATATCTTTCAAAGGTGGATGTCCAAAACTGCACCGGCCACCTGGTTACCCTCCTGGCACTGGCGTAGTGTGGGAGGGGCAGGGGTGGCGGCAGCAGCCTGTAGGTTATTCACCTCAGTCACCGCGGTCACGGTGGATGGCGGCTGCATTAGGGACCCTGCATCCCGGGGCCCTGGGGTAATGGGCGCAGCGTCTGATTGCTGGCAGTGTCACTCAGTGCCGTATTAGCCTGCCTAGCAGAAGACACTATACCAGGGAGCAGCAGATCAGAACCTGCGATGATGTCACAGGCATGTGACCTGGGTGGGCGGAGCCATGGAGTATACCCAGCGTGAAGGAGCAAAATATACAAGAAGCTGGAGAGAAGATGGGACAAAATAAACAAGGGTTCAAGAGGTGTGGTGGAGGAGGAAAGGGGTATAGAGGAAGGAGAGTGTCATGGGGATGGAGGATGGCAGTGCAGGGGTGGAGGATGGGAAACTGCAGGAATATAGGGGAAGGAGAGTCAGGAGGATGGAGGATGGGGAGGCAGGAGGATTGGAGGATGGGGAGTGCAGGATATGGAGGATGGGAGTAGCAGGAGGATGGAGGATGGGGCAGGAGAATTGGAGGATGGAGAGTACAGGAGGTATGGATGCAGGAGTAAGGAGGATGGGGAGTGCAGGAAGGATGGGAGTAAGGAGGAGGATAGGGGAGTGACAGTGAGGATGTGGAGATGGAACTCACGGTGGCACGGGGACTCCGGTTTAAACAGGCAGGAGCTTCTTCCTCCTTGTCACGGGTGGACCGTGCCTGCCGGTAGTGGGGCCCGGTCGAGTGCTGATCAAAAGAGTTGAAGACGTCTTGTGGGAACAGATTAAGGGGTTAATTTATTCGTGACGCCACCTATGAGTAGTTCGGTAAGTCTTAGGGTACCTTTACATGCCGCTACTGGATGGTAGCTACAACCAGCTACTTCACGTGCACGAGCATGCACAAACGGTTGCAAACGGTACCCGCACCACCTTTACACGCCGCAACAAGGCTGCGCTACAGTAGGTTACATCTATCTCTAGATACACCGCCGGGTGTCTCAAGTTACCTTCTGCTGAGCACCTTACCTCATTTACACAACGCTACAACAAGCTAATATGGGCGGACCTGGTGCAGCAGGGACAGTACATAGGCGTGCCACAATTGTGGATTACGAGACATCCGTACGCTGATAGGACAAAGCAAGAACATCATGATTGGGCAGGCATCGCAGGAGGCTGATTAATACATGACGCCCAAGCAATTGTGTAGTGTGACTGGTCAGCTCCTTAAATATGCCTCCCTATGCAGCGACTACCAATCGTAATGCAGGAGCTTCCTCCAATGATCGCTGATGGGGCGCGGTAACCCGGAGCCTGTGTCACGCCCAGCTACATACCAGGTACATAGGCTGGTGTCCAGACATCCCTTCTGTTGCTTCTTTACACGCCGATACAGGTCGCTACAATCGCCTGGGTAGCCACCTGTTTCAGGGCAGTGCTCAGAAACAGTGCCGCTACTGGAGGGTGGCTACAACCGTCTTCACACGCCGCTACCACGGGGTGAATTGCCGGTGCAAGATACATTTCTCGCATGTATCCGGCTGTAGCCACCTGCCAGTAGCGGCGTGTAAAGGTACCCTTACCGACGCTGCGAGGTCTCCGGGGGATGGATAGCAGCAAGATGGAACACTCCCCACAGGCTGAGCAGGGGATCCCGGAGGCTGGAGCTACTTAAGATGTTGTGCGGCAGCTGCAGTTACCTTGAAGTGCGGACAGACAGTTCATAAGGAAGCACGGACACTGTAAGTCTCTGTAACGGGTCTTTACTGTAACCAGCAAGCAGTACATGGCATACAGTTAACGGGTAGTGGACCGGGTGGACTCAGCAGTGATAGGTGTCCCTCAGAGATCCGCAGTGTTCCTCCATTCTAGCTAAGTGTTTGCCTTTATCGCCCAGGAATACCAGGTCGGGTACGGGGAGGCTGCTTCAATCCCTATCCAAAGTATACGTGATGGATGTTTTGGGGAGCCTTGGATCCCTCGGTGGGTACACCGCTGGTTAGACGACTGGATTTGGCGATGGTGGGGTGCTCCTGTGAAGCTGCTCCTCCACTCTTCTGGTTCGCGTAGCAGAGCTGAACTGCTGCTAGCTTCGGTACCAGCAAACCGGCTGTATATGGGCGCGGGGTAGTTTTGGACCCGCATTTGGATGCCCAAGTTCAGTTGGTAATGCACCGGGAGTAATGGTGCTCAACCGTGGTAAGGGTGAGGAGATGGCCGGTAGAAGCTGGCCAGGGGGCTGCACCGACTGTGCAACCCCCTCTCCTAGGTTGCAGAGCTGGAAGTCTGCAGAGGTCTTCTAAGTTGCTGTTGCTTCTCCAGACCCGAGTCTAGAACTCTCTAAGCTGGACTAAACTTTCCACTACACACTACCCTTGCACTCTGCCCACCAGGTCCTGGACTGGCCCCCTCTACTAGTGTTGCATGCAGGGTATGAATCTCTGAGTTAACCACATAACTACTGGGTCAGAGAATATTGCTGCTGCATTTATGGCTGCAATACCCTCCTGTGACGCACTTGTTGCGGGGCGCCACAGGGACTGCAGGAGGACAGATGATGTAGAGTGCAGGAGGATGGGGAGTGCAGGAGGATAGGGAGTGCAGGAGGATAGAGAGTGCAGGAGGATGGAGTGCAGGAGGATGGGGAGTGCAGGAGCATGGGGAGTGCAGGAGGATGGGAGTGCAGGAGGATGGGGAGTGCAGGAGGATGGGGAGTGTAGGAGGATGGCGACTGCAGGAAGATGGAGAGTGCAGGAGGATGAAGGATGGGGAGTGCAGGAGGATGGAGAGTGCAGGAGGATGGGGAGTGCAGGAGGATTGAGGATGTGGAGTGCAGGAGGATGGAGAGTGCAGGAGGATGGAGAGTGCAGGAGTATGGGGAGTGCAGGAGGATGGGGAGTGTAGGAGGATGGCGACTGCAGGAAGATGGAGAGTGCAGGAGGATGAAGGATGGGGAGTGCAGGAGGATTGAGGATGTGGCGTGCAGGAGGATGGAGAGTGCAGGAGGATGGAGAGTGCAGGAGTATGGGGAGTGCAGGAGGATGGGGAGTGTAGGAGGATGGCGACTGCAGGAAGATGGAGAGTGCAGGAGGATGGGGAGTGCAGGAGGATGGGGAGCGTAGGAGGATGGCGACTGCAGGAAGATGGCGAGTGCAGGAGGATGGAGGATGGGGAATGCAGGAGGCTGGAGAGTGCAGGAGGCTGGAGAGTGCAGGAGGATGGAGAGTTCAGGAGGATGGAGAGTTCAGGAGGATGAGGAGTTCGGGAGGATGGAGAGTGTCAGAGGATGGGGAGATAGATGGTGACACACACTATATGGGTCATGGATAGATGATGACAGACACTATATGGGTCATGGATAGATGGTGACAGACTCTATATGGGTCATGGATAGATGGTGACAGACTCTATATGGGTCATGGATAGATGGTGACACACACTATATGGATCATGGATAGATGGTGACAGACACTATATGGGTCATGGATAGATGGTGACAGACTCTATATGGGTCATGGATAGATGGTGACAGACACTATATGGGTCATGGATAGATGGTGACAGACTCTATATGGGCCATGGATAGATGATGACAGACACTATATGGGTCATGGATAGATGGTGACAGACACTATATGGGTCATGGATAGATGGTGACAGACTCTATATGGGTCATGGATAGATGGTGACAGACACTATATGGGCCATGGTTAGATGGTGACAGACATTATATGGGTCATGGATAGATGGTGACAGATGTGACGAAATGGACCCTTTAATATATAATGTAGGAGGATTTCTTATTCATCCAGACATATCATATTGTATATAGGTTTGTAAACTTGTAATGGTCAAAGAGAATTTCTTACAGTATTGTCATAGATTTCTGGGGTTAAAGTTTAGCTTGGTAATGTAATTATCTAACCTGTTTGTCATTGAAGGCCAGAGAGCTTAATTATGCTAATCGTCCATTGTCTATTACCCTGTGAATGTGGATTGAGGCCCAGCCACTATTGTGTTAATGTCATGGTTTGCAGACTCAATGTCTAATATTACCCTTCCATTGTATCACTGCTAGTTGCTATATCAATCAGCATTTGGATTGCAATAGGACTAAAATATGTTAAATGAGGATTGGAGTTCCGCCAATGAAAAGACTGTGTTATTGCACCAATCATGACGTCCCCAATATCCTACAATGAGGGCTGAGGGTATATAAGGAGGACTGTTCACTTTGACCAGCAGATTGGAGATTGGAGATTGAAGATTGGAGTTAGATTCTGTCTAGTGGCCTCAGTCTAGGGGTTTCGGTCCCGGCTAGAGGTCACTGGATTGGATACAGGCAGCTAATCGAGGGTCTTTGGATCCGATTAGCGAGCCATAACCCCAGACCTAGGCATTTCGGTGCCGACCAAGGGGATCAGAACACGGACTAAAAGAACCACAAGGACTTCAGCATCGGATTAGCGGATACGACTGTGATAAAGACTGCACAAGATACTTAAGGACAAGGAAGCAACCCAGGTTGGGACGATACAGTCACCTGGCTACAGACTTTGCCGTGCTACATTCTAAACCCTGGTGAGCCAGCGGAAGGGTGAGACTCTGTTGCCTGTTGTTACATTTATGTGTTGTGCTTGGTTATGCGTTATATGCTGTTAACTGTTTGGGGATCCAATAAAGCCTTGATATTGTGATTCCCTGACCCTGTGTTGTCTGAGTAGTGTTCCGCCCACGGTTAAGGAGCTCGGGCGTTCAGTTGGGGATGAGCCCTGGTCCACGTTGTCTTTGTAAAGGCGGCTGGGCCTGCGGACGAGAGCGCCCACTGACACCCGGGTCTCCACAACAGACACTATATGGGTCATGGATAGATGGTGACAGACACTATATGGGTCATGGATAGATGGTGACACACACTATATGGGTCATGGATAGATGGTGACAGACACTATATGGGTCATGGATAGATGGTGACAGACTCTATATGGGTCATGGATAGATGGTGACAGACTCTATATGGGTCATGGATAGATGGTGACAGACACTATATGGGCCATGGTTAGATGGTGACAGACTCTATATGGGCCATGGTTAGATGGTGACAGACACTATATGGGTCATGGATAGATGGTGACAGACTCTATATGGGTCATGGATAGATGGTGACAGTCACTATATGGATCATGGATAGATGGTAACAGACACTATATGGGTCATGGATAGATGGTGACAGACACTATATGGGTCATGGATAGATGGTGACAGACACTATATGGGTCATGGATAGATGGTGACAGACTCTATATGGATCATGGATAGATGGTAACAGACACTATATGGGTCATGGATAGATGGTAACAGACACTATATGGGTCATGGATAGATGGTGACAGTCACTATATGGGTCATGGATAGATGGTGACAGACACTATATGGGTCATGGATAGATGGTGACAGACACTATATGGGTCATGGATAGATGGTGACAGACACTATATGGGTCATGGATAGATGGTGACAGACACTATATGGGTCATGGATAGATGGTGACAGACACTATATGGGTCATGGATAGATGGTGACAGACACTATATGGGTCATGGATAGATGGTGACAGACTCTATATGGGTCATGGATAGATGGTGACAGTCACTATATGGGTCATGGATATGTGGCGCCCCGCAACGAGTGCGTCACAAGAGGGTATTGCAGCCGCAATGTCCTCTGACTCAGCAATGAAATAGTTAACTCGGAGATCCAATTCAGCATGCAACACCTAGAACAGGGAACCAATCATAGGCCCTGGGGGGTGGAGAGCAGAGCAGAGCAGAACAGAGAGAAGAGAGAGAGAGGAGAGAGAGAGAGGAGCGGGGGCTCCGCACCTCCGTGCGGGCCCCTGGGCCGTCACCGGACGGGTGTCAGCACCTGAGGCCTTATCATCCGGGAATGGGCATTATTACACGGGTTCCCAAAAGACTCCCGTGCCCACAACTTACAGCTGGTTCACTGGTACCGAAGCTGGCAGCAGTTCACCTCTGCCACGCGAACCAGCCCCGTGGAGGAGCAGCTTTATAGGAGCACCCCACCACCGACCAGTCGTCTAACCAGCGGTGTACACACTGAGGGATCCAAGGCTCCCCAAAGCATCCACGACGTATACAGATGGATAGGGCATTGAAGCAGCCTCCCGTACCCGACCTGGTATTCCTGGGCGACATTGGTTAGAACAAGACAGGTAGAATGGAGGAACACCTACGGATCTCTGAGGAACACTACCACTGCTGAGTCCACCCGGTCCACTATCTGTAACCACTGCATACCGTGTATTGCCTTCATGGTTACAGTAAAGAACCGTTATAGAGACTTACTGTGTCTGTGCTTTCTTATGAACTGTCCGTCATTAACTAAGAAGTAACCGCAGCTGCCGCACAACATCTTGAGCAGCTCCAGCCCCCGGGGATCACCGCTCAGCCTGTGGGGAGCGTAACATCTTGCTGCTGTCCATCACCCCGGAGGTTCCGCAGCGTCGGTAGCCCTTACCGAACTACTCATAGGTGGCGTCACGAAGAAAACAAATTAAAACCCCTTTAATCTGTTCCCGCAAGACGTCTTCACTTTTAATCTGCACTACACCGGGCCCCACTACCGGCAGGCGCGGTCCACCCGTGACAAGGAAGGAGAAGAATCGCCTGTATCAACCGGAGTCAGCCGGCCGCGGTGAGTCAGAAAATGGCGTCACGAACAGGATACGAGCAGGCCCGTTACCCAACGGGTATATTGTGCTTAAACTGGACTTTATTGTCTACAATTGGACTTTGTTCGTCCCAAAAAGAACTTTCCCGCCTTTACACCATTGGGTCAAGATGGCGCCCAAGATGGCGCTCCCGCCACAAGAAGCCGCCACGTGAAGCCCAGGAGTGAGTCAACCCCCCCCCTCATCGTGGGAGGGCTAAAGACAAAAGGCGCCAAACTCTTTGTCCGCCCTGATTGCTCGAATCAACCATGGGGGCGGACCCCAAAGACTTTTCCCACGATTGGACTACGAAAGCCCAGAGGAAATGGGAGTGTCATAAATAGACACACCGACAGAGAAAGAAGACCTTCTTCACGAGCTCTACCAGAACGTCTTACCGGTTGAACGGGTGTGGTCTCCCTCCAAGAAGAATGACCAGCACGAGACTCCAAGACCTAATGCGAGAGGTCGAGGCGGAGGCCAGAGCCGCCATAAGCCAACCGGGTCCGGATCCTGCCCTTACCATAGACGGCAGCCCCGACTTCTGGCTAGAGGCTCTGCAAGACCTCCGGGTGCGACTACTTGAGACAGTGGAGTGGACGATTCGCAGCTGGAGCGCGACCCTAGGCAGAAGACTCCATCATGCGATGCAGCAGAGCCGACCGGGTACAGCTTCTCCAAGCCCAGACGACATCGCCAGCTTTTCAACAGCCTCACCGTCGCCCACCGCCTGTCCTGCTTCGTCACCGGAGCCCATAGACTGTGTTATCCCAGCGAGGACCACGACTCGACCCGTTCCAGCGGACGATACCGCAGCCGATCCCGTTCCAGAGCCGGAGCTTCCAACATGCTCCCACGAAGAAGCCGTTCTCTACCTGGTTCGGCCTGTGGAACCCGCGACTAGTTTCCACACTACCGAGACTGTCGCCTGTTTTCTCCCTGAACCGGAGGCCTCCTCTGCAACTACAGAGGCCTACCTGGTGACCGGGATTGAAACATCACTTTCCACTGCTACAGAAGAAGAGGCAGGCAGCCTGGAAGTCCTGCACAACGACCCAGACGAGAACTTTGCAGCACAGCCACCCACCGATCCAGAGGATTCCATCCCATCGTCTTCGCCAGCCGAGCAGCCCGACGTAGTCATCGAGGAGGTCGAGGAGGATGACGAGGAGATCTACAGTCCAGCTGAGGATCTCTACACCGGGTTCGCCTGGGGAGACACAAGGAACCCTTCTGCCGGGCGATCAGCTCGGGTGCACTGGTCGGGTGCCGCCGCAACAGTATCTTCTCCGGTTCCGTTGAACCGGGCTCCACTCCAGACTGCCCACCAAGCTCGAGCGGTTCAACAACCAGCACGCCGTAGTGACTTTATCCACACGCCGCATCACTCCGACGAAGAGGTACGTCGTATCCGGAGAGACGAGTGGCACACTCGACTGCAAGCCAACATGCAGGCTCGTGCCGAGGCCCGCCGCCAATCTCCATTGCCTGAACAATTCCGTAAAACCGGGTGGGTAAGCACATTTAACTTGTCCACCGGGTGGGGATTCGTAAGGGAGGAGGGTATGAATACTGAAGTGTTTGTGGGGCGCCGTGATGTGGAATCGCAACTACCGCGAGGCCATCCAAGCCGAGACTTGTATAGAGGGGACATTGTAACCTATGAGCGCCATATATGCCGTGATGGGTGGTTCGCCATACGAGTCCGGAACACTGCCATTCATAAGTGACTGTTGTTGATTGAACTTTGCTATTAAAAGAGACTTCTTCCTGTTTGCACCGTAACACCGCGACTTGGCGGCTACAGCCTGAACTTTCATTCTAAGGACAGCCGACCGCCCGCCGGGTCCGCGCAAAGTGTTAACCTGTTTAACTACTTCACTTTTATGCATCTATGACTTGTCATTAATAAAAGTGTATTACCTGTTATATAAAAAAAATCTCTGTAATGTGAATAGTGGACGCTTGGGGACAAGCGTATTCAACCAAGGGGGAGTGTGGCGCCCCGCAACGAGTGTGTCACAAGAGGGTATTGCAGCCGCAATGTCCTCTGACTCAGCAATGAAATAGTTAACTCGGAGATCCAATTCAGCATGCAACACCTAGAACAGGGAACCAATCATAGGCCCTGGGGGGTGGAGAGCAGAGCAGAGCAGAACAGAGAGAAGAGAGAGAGAGGAGAGAGAGAGAGGAGCGGGGGCTCCGCACCTCCGTGCGGGCCCCTGGGCCGTCACCGGACGGGTGTCAGCACCTGAGGCCTTATCATCCGGGAATGGGCATTATTACACGGGTTCCCAAAAGACTCCCGTGCCCACAACTTACAGCCGGTTCACTGGTACCGAAGCTGGCAGCAGTTCACCTCTGTCACGCGAACCAGCCCCGTGGAGGAGCAGCTTTATAGGAGCACCCCACCACCGACCAGTCGTCTAACCAGCGGTGTACACACTGAGGGATCCAAGGCTCCCCAAAGCATCCACGACGTATACAGATGGATAGGGCATTGAAGCAGCCTTCCCGTACCCGACCTGGTATTCCTGGGCGACATTGGTTAGAACAAGACAGGTAGAATGGAGGAACACCTACGGATCTCTGAGGAACACTACCACTGCTGAGTCCACCCGGTCCACTATCTGTAACCACTGCATACCGTGTATTGCCTTCATGGTTACAGTAAAGAACCGTTATAGAGACTTACTGTGTCTGTGCTTTCTTATGAACTGTCCGTCATTAACTAAGAAGTAACCGCAGCTGCCGCACAACATCTTGAGCAGCTCCAGCCCCCGGGGATCACCGCTCAGCCTGTGGGGAGCGTAACATCTTGCTGCTGTCCATCACCCCGGAGGTTCCGCAGCGTCGGTAGCCCTTACCGAACTACTCATAGGTGGCGTCACGAAGAAAACAAATTAAAACCCCTTTAATCTGTTCCCGCAAGACGTCTTCACTTTTGATCTGCACTACACCGGGCCCCACTACCGGCAGGCGCGGTCCACCCGTGACAAGGAAGGAGAAGAATCGCCTGTATCAACCGGAGTCAGCCGGCCGCGGTGAGTCAGATAGATGGTGACAGTCACTATATGGATCATGGATAGATGGTAACAGACACTATATGGGTCATGGATAGATGGTAACAGACACTATATGGGTCATGGATAGATGGTGACAGTCACTATATGGGACATGGATAGATGGTGACAGACACTATATGGGTCATGGATAGATGGTGACAGACACTATATGGGTCATGGATAGATGGTGACAGACACTGTATGGATCATGGATAGATGGTAACAGACACTATATGGGTCATGGATAGATGGTGACAGACACTATATGGGTCATGGATAGATGGTGACAGACACTATATGGGTCATAGATAGATGGTGACAGACTCTATATGGGTCATGGATAGATGGTGACAGACTCTATATGGGTCATGGATAGATGGTGACAGACTCTATATGGGTCATGGATAGATGGTGACAGACTCTATATGGGTCATGGATAGATGGTGACAGACTCTATATGGGTCATGGATAGATGGTGACAGACACTATATGGGTCATGGATAGATGGTGACAGACTCTATATGGGTCATAGATAGATGGTGACAGCTGTGTATTAATTATAGTACACTTTTCCATTTGAAGACGCTGGATAACATCTTGCTTCACTTTGAATGTTGTTTAATCTCAGGGGTTGGGTGGTTTCTAGGAGAAGAAATGTGTGAAAAATTGCTGATTGTAAATAACAGATTCCATAATCAAGTACAATAAATCAGTAGATTAACAAGACACACCTGAAGTGTAGGGCACAATACACTTCTCACATATTTTAGTAAACAGAGGCCGAGAAATATATAATGAAAATGTTTATGGTCACTATAGTGTGGGCCCCTAGCGTCATTTCCACTGGTGGGCCCTAGGCACCCCAGTCCAACCCTGGATAGGACCTGTGGTGATGTCGCGACTCGGAGATCTCGAGTCACGTGATCGCAACACATGACCGGTACCCGGCCAGAAGACAGAAGGGAAGACACCTCCGGCGGTGAAAATTGCTCCAGCCCCGGGCCCTCCTTGAGTCCTGCTTGTTGCCATACACTGGGGTTGTGCAGAGGTGGCGGTGCACAGTGACAACCCCAATAGGTGAGTGGCCATTTGGCCCAATACTTAGGGGCGGTAGCCGCGGCAAATGTTTCGACCACCCAGGCGCCACAAACAGCTTCTACGCCACTGCCTCCTGCACTGTACCCGCTACCCGACATCAGTAAAAAAAAGGTACTGAAACAGAGACTAGTGTGTGTGTGCCTGATTCACCGCCGCCGCCTGGAAAACTTACACAGAGCCAAGGACTACTATTCCCCTCATCCACCCCGCTGCCCTGAGGTAAAGCTCTGCCTGTGGGGAGCTGTACTACCAAAGCTGCATCCCCATCACCTCAGTTGGCGGCGGCAGCGCTGGTAACTACATTACCAGGTACCACAGGTGGCGTCACGTATAATAATCCCCCTTCCCAAATAGTTTTCCCCTGAGCCATTGAGGGTCCAGGACCCGACCAGCCGTGATCCCCACTGAAGTAGCAACCTGTCCCGGTATCCAAGTACCCCCTACTCTGTTAACCGACTCAGATCGGCCCTTCATGGACAGGGAACCATCAGGCTCCTCTCCCCTCGTCAGTTGGTTTCCTGTCCTTCAGAGTGGAGCCCCAGGAACGGCGGTTCCAGATGAATATTTGCTTATTCCTTATATTTGTTTATCTCCCACATTGGGGGCATACCTGCAGGCCTATGGGCAGCTCCTGGATGGCTGGAGGCAGCCGGCAGGTGCACGGCTGATCCCGTAGGTGCAGGCACAGGGATGGCCAGTTCAGGCTCTCTTGCTGGGACCACAGGGGTGGCGGGCTCCGTATCCCAGGGGGACCTCATGACCTTCCTCCAAGTGAATTTCCCGGCGTTGGCCATTATGGGATTGGCGCCGCTGATAAAGATCCAGACTCTGGTGATGAAGGTCATAGACTCAGCAACTATGACTAACAAGGGCTACGTCACTTTTAGGGTCTCCCACGGCCTGGGCTCAGGCTCACACCAGGGTTCTTCAGTGGGACAATCTGGCAAATCAAGAAGCCCTGTCTCAAAATCTGGAGGGCAAGTTGATGCTACAACGGCTACACTGAGGTCCCTTTGTTGGTGGTTGATCAGTTCAGTGCTGTTCAGCAGAGTTTCCTGGTGATCCCCAGCCACAAGGGTGGTCCCCACCCATGCCAGTCCCTTGTGGTGTGGGGCTCACCTAGGTCAGCAGGGGCTTCCACAAGTGCGATTCCTCAAGCATGAAAGAATTATTAGCATTACAGGGCCATCATGTTAAGATCCTGTCCCGCAATCAGGTGTCAGCGGCCTACAGAAATCATCACAGGGACCTGGTCCAAGAGTCTGATGGAAGCAGCAGGTTGAATCCTTCTGTTAGCAGGGACACTCTTAGCCTCCATCTCGGCAGTACACATAGGACAACTATGAGGCAGACTTCCTCAGCCGAGTACACCTTCACCAGGGCGAGTGGGCCTTAAATTAGACAGTCTTTTCCCAGATAATAGACATGTGGGGGATCCGCTCCATAGATTTATTTGCGACCTGACCCAACAGGAAAGTGGATCGGTTCTGCTCTCTGGATCCCAGGGATCACCCATTTGCACTAGATTCCTTACTGATAAGCTGGAATTTCAGTCTGTATTATGCCTTTTCCCGAATAATATTGATCCCAGTTCTCCGCATAATACGGGTGTCACGCTTCCGGGGGAAGACGCCCAGGAGTGGACCCACTGGGCCATGGTACCGAACTCCCCTGGGTGAGCTGGTCCTAGTTTAACCAACCCCTATACAGGGATTGTCAGGGGCAAGCCCAGGGGGTCTAAATACTACAGCTGCTAGTACCAGGGGGGCGGCTCGTAGGGTTAGCCTATACTACAGTAAGGCCAAACAGGGAAGGAGACACCAGAGCCCGGGGTCAGGAGAGCTGGAACGGGTTCTACCAGAGGAGAGCACAAGGTGGGCCTGACTAACAGCAAGAGAAGCAGAAGCTTACTAACTCAATAATCAGGCACCTCCCAGCAGTGGAGGTGGCCTGATATACCGGATTACGGACAGCTATTGGTCAAGGGAGTGTCAGGTTGAGCTATGCTGGCCCCTACATTCACAGGGGAGGAGCGTGGCCGCGCCTAGTGCACCGCTGATTAGATTCATGACTGCGACCATTGTAGTGTGCTCATGTGTGAGCCCCGTGATCAGCAGATCAGAATGGGACCCGGTGATGGCTCTGAGATACAGCACGCCTGGACGCCGGATGCCCGATCGGCAGAGAAGCAGAGGATGCAGACCCAGGAGAGGTGAGCTGAGGAGCGGTGCCAGGGGACCTAACAACAGGAAGACAAAATAAGGATGATCTTAATAGCCCCCTTCTGGCCAAAGAGACTGTGGTTTTTCTGGCTCCAGTGGATGTCAGTCTCCAACCCCTGGGTCCTCCTGGAATTACCAGACCTTCTCTCTCAGGGAACGGTTCATCACCTGCAGGTAGAGAGGTTGCATCTGACCACCTGGAATTGGAAAGGGAGCTTCTGAGTAAAAGGGGCTTCTCTGCGGGGGACCTCAACCGTCCTCATGTCTAGAAAGCCAGTAACCCCAGGATCTAGAAGAAGATATCTGATTCAGATCTCCAGTGGCATTGAGGTCTCCACTGATGAAGAATGGCTCCACTATCTTTGTACCCCATACACCACACCATACCATCAATGTTTGTGTTCCAGCAGTCTTGGAGGGATCTATCCACTGACAATCCAACACAATGAGCAGCACTTTGAACACAGTTTATAACTGGTCATAAACTTGTAAATAACTCATGAAAGAATAAAGTTACGTTAAAACCAAGCACACCGTTGTTTTTCTTATGAAATTCTCCATACGTTTGAGGTGTCACATGACCCTCTTCCCATTGAAAAAAATAAAGTTGGATCCAAAATGGCCGACTTCAAAATGGCCGCCATGGTCACCGCCCATCTGGAAAAGTTTTCCCCCTCCCATATACTAATGTGCCATAAACAGGAAGTTGATATCACCAACCATTCCCATTTTATTTAGGTGCCTCCTTATAAATGACCCACCCTGTAGATATTTTTCATCCTTTGAAAAGTGATTGAAAGTTCAATGGACAAACTATGAACTGCATCCATCACACAGGTCTAAATAGGGATAGAATGGCTCATTGTCTCCCTCAAGTGGCCAAAGTGTAAAACGCAGCCACAAAATAATAATTACAGCATTGGCTCCCTCCCGTGGACAAACTATGAACTGCATCCATCACACAGGTCTAAACAGGGATTGCATGGCTCATTGTCTCCCTCAAGTGGCCAAAGTGTAAAACGCAGCCACAAAATAATAATTACAGCATTGGCTCCCTCCCGTGGACAAACTATGAACTGCATCCATCACACAGGTCTAAACAGGGATTGCATGGCTCATTGTCTCCCTCAAGTGGCCAAAGTGTAAAACGCAGCCACAAAATAATAATTACAGCATTGCCTCCCTCCCATGGACAAACTATGAACTGCATCCATCACACAGGTCTAAACAGGGATTGCATGGCTCATTGTCTCCCTCAAGTGGCCAAAGTCTAAAACGCAGCCACAAAATAATAATTACAGCATTGGCTCCCTCCCGTGGACAAACTATGAACTGCATCCATCACACAGGTCTAAACAGGGATTGCATGGCTCATTGTCTCCCTCAAGTGGCCAAAGTGTAAAACGCAGCCACAAAATAATAATTCCAGCATTGGCTCCCTCCCGTGGACAAACTATGAACTGCATCCATCACACAGGTCTAAATAGGGATTGCATGGCTCATTGTCTCCCTCAAGTGGCCAAAGTGTAAAACGCAGCCACAAAATAATAATTACAGCATTGGCTCCCTCCCGTGGACAAACTATGAACTGCATCCATCACACAGGTCTAAACAGGGATTGCATGGCTCATTGTCTCCCTCAAGTGGCAAAAATGTAAAACGCAGCCACAAAATAATAATTCCAGCATTGGCTCCCTCCCATGGACAAACTATGAACTGCATCCATCACACAGGTCTAAACAGGGATAGCATGGCTCATTGTCTCCCTCAAGTGGCCAAAGTGTAAAACGCAGCCACAAAATAATAATTACAGCATTGGCTCCCTCCCGTGGACAAACTATGAACTGCATCCATCACACAGGTCTAAACAGGGATTGCATGGCTCATTGTCTCCCTCAAGTGGCCAAAGTGTAAAACGCAGCCACAAAATAATAATTACAGCATTGCCTCCCTCCCATGGACAAACTATGAACTGCATCCATCACACAGGTCTAAACAGGGATTGCATGGCTCATTGTCTCCCTCAAGTGGCCAAAGTCTAAAACGCAGCCACAAAATAATAATTACAGCATTGGCTCCCTCCCGTGGACAAACTATGAACTGCATCCATCACACAGGTCTAAACAGGGATTGCATGGCTCATTGTCTCCCTCAAGTGGCCAAAGTGTAAAACGCAGCCACAAAATAATAATTCCAGCATTGGCTCCCTCCCGTGGACAAACTATGAACTGCATCCATCACACAGGTCTAAACAGGGATTGCATGGCTCATTGTCTCCCTCAAGTGGCCAAAGTCTAAAACGCAGCCACAAAATAATAATTACAGCATTGGCTCCCTCCCGTGGACAAACTATGAACTGCATCCATCACACAGGTCTAAACAGGATTGCATGGCTCATTGTCTCCCTCAAGTGGCCAAAGTGTAAAACGCAGCCACAAAATAATAATTACAGCATTGGCTCCCTCCCGTGGACAAACTATGAACTGCATCCATCACACAGGTCTAAACAGGGATAGCATGGCTCATTGTCTCCCTCAAGTGGCAAAAGTGTAAAACGCAGCCACAAAATAATAATTCCAGCATTGGCTCCCTCCCGTGGACAAACTATGAACTGCATCCATCACACAGGTCTAAACAGGGATAGCATGGCTCATTGTCTCCCTCAAGTGGCCAAAGTGTAAAACGCAGCCACAAAATAATAATTACAGCATTGGCTCCCTCCCGTGGACAAACTATGAACTGCATCCATCACACAGGTCTAAACAGGGATTGCATGGCTCATTGTCTCCCTCAAGTGGCCAAAGTGTAAAACGCAGCCTCAAAATAATAATTACAGCATTGCCTCCCTCCCATGGACAAACTATGAACTGCATCCATCACACAGGTCTAAACAGGGATTGCATGGCTCATTGTCTCCCTCAAGTGGCCAAAGTCTAAAACGCAGCCACAAAATAATAATTACAGCATTGGCTCCCTCCCGTGGACAAACTATGAACTGCATCCATCACACAGGCCTAAACAGGGATTGCATGGCTCATTGTCTCCCTCAAGTGGCCAAAGTGTAAAACGCAGCTACAAAATAATAATTCCAGCATTGGCTCCCTCCCGTGGACAAACTATGAACTGCAGATGTTACTTAATCAGCATGGAAATATAAATATGTATATAATAATAATAATATAATATTTATTCATAAATCTGTAATAGTTCACAAGGCCCCTAACGTCCCGCTTAGATCCTCCAGACAATACCATTCAGTGTGGCGGAAGGGGTTGATCATTCTCGATATTTTGTGAGGGCTATAGTGAAAACCAATGAATGTTTTCCACAGCGGAGATACTTTCCCTGCAGATTTTTACTTCCTCCTTTCCGCCTCTATTAATTCAATTCCCAGTAAGTGTTTCATCTGGGATATTATCATCACTATTGATGGGATGCTTGGTTTAAGCCATTTGCCCAGTAAACCGCGTAGGGCTACAACTAAGAATGTGTGAATGTTTTTAGGGATCTTTGCTTTACCTCCTGTGGGTTGAGTCTCCGGGTGTCTTATCTGAGGATAGAGCATGGCTTGTGGTGTTTGTGGGAGTTGGATTCCCCAGCATGATCGAGCCTGTTCCCCAACCTGTGTCCATTACTTTGCAACTGCCCTGCATTCCCACACCTCCGGCCAGAGATTCGTTGAAGGCGTTCCGCACTTGGGGCGCACTGTAACCCTGTCAGGGTATCTAGGAGAGGATGGAATATTGAAACCATATAATGCTGTGTGCATGAGCTTAAAATAGGTCTCCATCTTTCGCAGAGAATGGATTTTTTGACCTGTTCTAACATTGGCCCGACATTATGAATCTCGGGCTTAGTGCCAGCTGACAATAAAAAGCTGGCATTAATCCCTTTATTACCCAGTTTGCCACTGGCATCAGGGTAAATGGAAGAGTCTGGGTACAGTGCCAGAATATGGCGCTTCAATGAATGCGCCATTTTCTGGGGCGGCTACGGTCTGCAATTCGCAGCATGGGGGGCTCAGAACGTTCGGGCCTCTCCACGCTGAGGATTCCAGCACCCAGCTGCCTAGTTTTTTCCTGGCTGGATCAATAATATGGCGAAGCCCCACGTCATTATTTTAAAAAAAAAATTATTTCTACAAATAAAACGACATGGTGCTTTGCTGTATTTTTGGTTGCCAGCCAGGTATAACTTGGCAGCTGTGGGGCTGGAATCCTCAGCGTGGAGAAACCCAAACGTTGTGGGCCCCCACACTGCAAATTGCAACCCACAGCCGCCCCAGAAAATAGTGAATGCATTAGAGGCCCCATTTTCTGGTGCTGTACCCCAACTCTTCCAGTTGCCCTTGTGCAGGTGGAAAATTAGCTCCAATTGTTAGCGGACACCATGGCTAGGGTCACATTTCCGTTTTGACCCTAGCATGCCGGATTTTGGTTTTAACTTAGAACTTTTTCCAGCACTGGAAAACGCAGTCCCTAGTTACCCTATGTTTACCTTAACTTCCTGTCACACAGGCAGCTGCTCGGAGTGCGCTTTACAGCGCCGCACAGGAAACGCTGTCTGCAACGTTTCCTGTGCGGCGCTGTAAAGCGCACTCCGAGCAGCTGCCTGTGGGACAGGTAGTTAAGGTAAACATAGGGTAACTAGGGACTGCGTTTTCCAGCACCGCATAGCGGTAATGCTATGCGGTGCTGGAAAAAGTTCTAAGTTAAAACCGGAATCCGGCAGGCTAGGGTCAAAACGGAAATGTGACCCTAGCCCATGCCACGTATGGAGAGCCCCTGTGTGCCTAAACATTGGAGCTCCCCCACAAGTGACCCCATTTTGGAAACTAGACCCCCCAAGGAACTTATCTAGATGTGTAGTGAGCACTTTGCACCCCCAGGTGCTTCACAAATTGATCCGTAAAAATGAAAAAGTACTTTTTTTTCACAAAAATGTTCTTTCAGCCTCAATTTTTTCATTTTCACATGGGGGAACAGGATAAAATAGATCCTAAAATGTGTTGGGCAATTTCTCCTGAGTACACCGATACCTCATATGTGGTCATAAACCACTGTTTGGGCGCACGGCAGGGCTCAGAAGTGAAGGAGCGACATTTCACTTTTACAGCTAATTTTCCATTTAGAAAGTGAAATTTCGCTCCTTCCCTTCTGAGCCCTGCCTGCGCCCAAACAGTGGTTTATGACCACATATGAGGTATCGGTGGAGAAATTGCCCAACAAATTTTAGGATTCATTTTATCCTGTTGCCCGTGAAAATGAAAGAATTGAGGCTAAAAGAACATTTTTGTTAGAAAAATTAAAATGTCCATTTTTTCCTTCCACGTTGCTTTAGTTCCTGTGAAGCACCTGAAGGGTTAATAATCTTCTTGAATATAGTTTTGAGTAGCTTGAGGGGTGCAGTTTTTGGAATGGTGTCACTTTTGGGTGTTTTCTGTCATGTACGCCCTCAAAGGGACTTCACATGTGATGTGTTCACTAAAAAAATGGTTTTGTAAATTTTGGTGAAAAAATGAGAAATTGCTGATGAACTTTGAACTTATAACTTCCGAACAAAAATTTTTTTTTCCAAAATTGTGCTGATATAAAGTAGACATGTGGGAAATGTTATTTATTAACTATTTAGTGTCACGTGACTCTCTGGTTTAGCATAATAAAAATTAAAAATTTGAAAATTCCTAAATTTTCAAAATGTTTGCCAAATTTTTTATTTTTTTGCAAACAATCGCAAAAATTGTTGACCTAAATTTACCACTAACATCTAGCCCAATATATCACAAAAAAACAATCTCAGAATCGCTAGGATCCGTTGAAGCGTTCCAGAGATATTACCTCATAAAGGGACACAGGTCAGAATTGCAAAAAATGCTATTTTAGTGTTGCTAGCGCCCACCCTGATTCCCTCGAATAGATCCGACTCTTCCATATACCGAGCAGGGCTTCAATGCCAAGTTGAACACCAATGGAGACATCGGACATCCCTGCCTGGTCCCCTTATATAGGTGAATTGGCTCAGAGAGGAAGCCTGGCGTGTGTATTCTAGCTGTCAGGTCCCTATACACCCCTCCAGGTATATTCTAAAGTTGCCCTTTATGTTGAACGAGTCCAGAGTTGCCCCTAGCCATCCCAGCATCTTGTTGTTCTTGTGTTAGTTTTGGAAGGATGACTTGTTGGAGGAATTTTTTACCTTCGGCCAAATTACCGTATATACTCGTGTATAAGCCGACCCGTGTATAAGCCGACCCCCCTACTTTTGCCCCCAAAACCTGGGAAAACCTATTGACTCGTGTATAAGCCGAGGGTGGACCCCAGCACAGGTATACAGGCCTCCCCATTGGTAGTATACAGCAGCCTCCGCAGTGGTAGTATACAGCAGCCTCCGCAGTGGTAGTATACAGCAGCCTCCGCAGTGGTAGTATACAGCAGTCTCCCCCTGTGGTAGTATACAGCAGTCTCCCCCTGTGGTAGTATACAGCAGTCCCCCCCTGTGGTATATACAGGCCCCCTGTGGTAGTATACAGCAGCCCGCCCCCCTGTGGTATATACAGGCCCCATGTGGTAGTATACAGCAACCCTCCCCCTGGGGTATATACAGGCCCCATGTGGTAGTATACAGCAGCCCTCCCCTGGGTATATACAGGCCCCTGTGTAGTATACAGCAGCCCCCCCTGTGGTATATACAGGCCCCTGTGGTAGTATACAGCAGCCCTCCCCCTGGGGTATATACAGGCCCCCTGTGGTAGTATACAGCAGCCCTCCCCTGGGTATATACAGGCCCCTGTGGTAGTATACAGCAGCCCTCCCCTGGGTATATACAGGCCCTGGGTAGTATACAGCAGCCCTCCCCCTGGGGTATATACAGGCCCCCTGTGGTAGTATACAGCAGCCCTCCCCCTGGGGTATATACAGGCCCCCTGTGGTAGTATACAGCAGCCCTCCCCCTGGGGTATATACAGGCCCCCTGTGGTAGTATACAGCAGCCCTCCCCCTGGGGTATATACAGGCCCCCTGTGGTAGTATACAGCAGCCCCCCCCTGGGGTATATACAGGCCCCCTGTGGTAGTATACAGCAGCCCGCCCCCTGTTCTATATACAGGCCCCCCTGTGGTATAATACAGCAGCCCCCCCCCCTCGTGCTATATACAGGTTGCTGCCGCCGCACACCTGTAAAAGAAGATCTTTCATACTTACCTCCTGTGACCGCGCGCGCATCCCCGCTCTCCTTCCTGCTTTTACCCGGCATCCATCCATGTGACCGCGCGCCGGTAATGACGTCATTATCGGCGCGCGGTCACGTGGATGGACGCGGGTAAAAGCAGGAAGAGAGAGCGGGGATGAGTGCGCGGTCACAGGAGGGTAAGTATGAAAGATCTTCTTTCACAGGTGTGCGGCGGCAGCAACGGGGCGCCTGTATATAGCACGAGGGGGGGGGCTGCTGTATTATACCACAGGGGGGCCTGTATATAGAACAGGAGGCGGGCTGCTGTATAGTGACTCGTGTATAAACCGAGGGGGGCACTTTTCAGCACAATTTTTGTGCTGAAAAACTCAGCTTATACACGAGTATATATGGTAGTATATAAGGGTTTATATAATTCCTTGTAAAAGTGTTGTAGTATTTCATTGATTTTCCTAGGGTAAGAGGTTACAGTTCCCCTGCCGTCTCGTAGTCTATCAATTGGATTTGCCTGCAGATGCCCTTTTGCCAGTCTTGCCAGCAATTTCCCCGCTTTGTTCTCATATCTCAGTGACACACACACTCCAGGGCCGGGGTACTCAGGAACCGGGCGGTTACTCAAATGTTCTACTTCACCTCTCTTCGGTTGTTTTTTTCACGGGGACAGACGGGGGCTGAGACCTGTTCCCAGGACTCTGGCAGTGTCATTCTGTAAAGGGGATGATGTTAGGGAAAGTCTGATGGGAAAAGGGGTATTCGTGATGCTATCTGCTGTCTACCGCCAGGGCGGCCACCACTGCTGCAGAACCTCTGGTGCAGTGACCGGCAGCTTGGATGGCGTCGCTCCCTGCAGATGGAGCGTAGTCCCCAGGGCAGTGGAGTGGTTTCCCTGGTTCATAACTTGTCAGATGTTCGCTCCTTCAACGGTACCCTCGGTCTTCCAGGCAGCCTCCGTGGCCGGTGGTCGCCACTCAAAAAAGTCACAGAGACTGCCATGTTAAAACATGGCAGCTGGGTACAGTTGACTCACCCAGGCCAGGGGACTCAGGTCTCAGGCGCAGTCTATAGATCACAGTTAGTGGTGCCTGAGGCTATGAGCCTGGTGGTCAATGAAAAAGGGGAAAAATAAAAAAAAAATAAAGTCGTTCGTGACGCCACCTGTAGGTTCCGGTGATGGCACCGGCGCTGCGGGATCCTCCGGGGTGATGGGCGGCAGCAAGATGGAGTCGCTCCCTACAGGATGAGCGAGGTCCCCGGGGTTATGAGTTGTAAATAGGGTAGCACAGTCGTTCCTGTGAAGCAATGCAGGTGAAGAACAGTTCATGGAATAAAGCTCGGACACGTTGCTCACTCTGAACGGGTATTTACTCGGGTATTCTGCAGCATACAAAGTAACGCAGTTCTTATTGCCAGGTAGTGACTTGCAATGAGCAGCGTCCCTCTGGAGCTCCACAGGTGTCTTTCTCTATCTGTATCTGTCCCTTCACTTCGCTGCTCTGCTATACCCAATTGGGAACACTGAGGGCCTTCGTTTGGGTCACCGTTGTACGTAAATTCTCCCCGCGGGCCCTGGCCTTCAATGGTGGGTGCTCCTGGTATAAGCTGTGGTAGTTGGTAGTTAGTGGGTTGTGCTCCTGTAAAGCCTGCGACCACTCCGGGTTCTGTGGTTCAGAGTTGTAGCCTGCTGGACCACCTCGGAGCCGGTACTCCGGGTTTGGAGTGGGCAAGGGTATTGGATTACCCGTTCTACTCTTGGCCCCTTTCTCTTCTGGGTCACCAGGTTGAGGTGCCCTCCCAGTTAGCTGTCTCTGTTTCCACTCTGCTACATCTGCTGCGCAGCTCTGTGCAGCTCCTCCTTGCTTATCAACTTCTGTCCTGTAGCTTCTCCCTCGCCTCGACTTGACTCGTCTCTTCTTACTGTTCTCTACTTCCTGGTGTTCTAACTCCTTGCTGCTCTCCCCACTGCTATATAGCCTAGCCTCTCCTCCCACCAGGACCGGTTACCCTAGTAACGGGTGCCTAATTGGTCCTCTAACACTAGGTGTTGCATGTGGTGGATGGAGCTTCAGGATTATCCTACTCATTACTAAAACAAAGAATACAACACCTTCAATCAGGGGTGTAGTACCCTTTTGTGACGCACTCTTAGTGTGACGCACTCTTAGTGCGCCACACGTTTCTTGCGACTCTCCGGTACAGCACTTTCTCCAGAGCCAGGTTAGTACAGTCATGGTTGGTGCCCTTTCCTTCCTTCCTAAGTGTCTCAGTCTCTGGTGGTCTGTCTCTCTCACAGCGTTCTAAGGTGTAGTTCTCATCTGAAGCAAGCGCAGCATCGTTCTGCCCTCCAGGCTCTCAACGCTCTCCACAGCACAGAGCTCAGGTCCCGACAGCCACGAGTGCTTATTTGTGTCCCAGGCACCATTAAGTCCCGGGCACTGCTCTCTAGTTCAGCCGCCTTCCCGGGTTGTGTCGGGTGTTAGGCCACAGCTCCCGTTAGAAGTCTGAGGCCTCCGGTTTCGGCTCGAGCTTGAAGCTTCTGCACCGTCTGCAGTGTCGGTCCCTGTGTCCTCCACCAACCCTTCTTTCTCGTCATATTCCAGCGTACGGGGGTTGATGCCTCGTCTGCACCCTTAGGGGTCCTCTCTCCGTCAGTCAGGCTTTCCCTCCCGTGGGCGAGCCGGGTGGCATTGCTCCAACCCACAAGAGTCGGCACCACACCATCTCGACTACCAGTCCTTAAGCTTCTGTGGCGCCCCGCAACGAGTGCGTCACAGGAGGGTATTGCAGCCATAAATGCAGCAGCAATATTCTCTGACCCAGCAGTCATTGGGTTAACTTAGAGATCCAAACCCTGCATGCATCACTTAACGTAGAGGGCCAAGGGTAGTGTGTAGGAGAAGTACAGACTTTAGTTAGTCTAGAGAGAGTCTGAGAGAAGTCTGGAGAGAGACTTGAACTTGAAGTAGGAGCGGGGGCTCTGCACCGCTGTGCAGCCCCTGGGCCGTCACCGGTCGGGTGTTAGCACCTGAGGACTGAACAACCAGGATCGGGCATCACCAACCACGGGTTCCAAAAGACTCCCGTGCCCAACTCACAGCCGGTTCACTGGTACCGAAGCTGGCAGCAGTTCACCTCTGCTACGCGAACCAGAAGCATGGAGGAGCAGCTTCACAGGAGCACCCCACCACCCGCCAAATTCCAGTCGTCTAACCAGCAGTGTACCCACCGAGGGATCCAAGGCTCCCCAAAACATCCATAACGTACATCTTGGATAGGGATCGAAGCAGCCTCCCCGTACCCGACCTGGTATTCCTGGGCGACAATGGCAAATACTTAGCTAGAATGGAGGAACACTATGGATCTCTAAGGGACACCATCAATGCTGAGTCCACCCGGTCCACTACTCGTTAACTGTATGCCATGTACTGCCTGCTGGTTACAGTAAAGACCCGTTACAGAGACTTTCAGTGTCCGTGCTTCCTTATGATTGCATCTGTCCGCACACAAGGTAACCGCAGCTGCCGCACAACATCTTAAGCAGCTCCAGGTAGGACTTACCGAACTACTCATAGGTGGCGTCACGAATAAATTAACCCCTTTAATCTGTTCCTACAAGACGTCTTCGACTTTTGATCTGCACTCAACCGGGCCTCACTACCGGCAGGCGGGCCCACCCGTGACAAGGAGGAAGGAGCTACAGCCTGTCTAAACCGGAGTCCCCAGCCACGGTGAGTCACTTCTCCTGTTGATTCTTCTGCTGTTCTGTTCTTACTCACTAAACTGAAACTAAACTCCCCTTTTTGTTGATCTACAAGGCTCTCCCTACTTCCGGGGTCTTCCCAGAGTCCCAGGGGCCTAAGTGCTGTGTGTGTTGTGTTGTGGGCTTAACTGCACCATCCCAGCACCTGGAGAACAGAGCACTACACTCCCTAACCGCAGGATTGCAGTACCTCTGGTGGCAGCTTACCCAGCAGGGCACCACATCAGCAATTCAACCTTCTATCTAGAGCAGTACATCTGCGCCCTCTTATCAATCCAGGTTTCAAACTCATGTTTGGCCAGCTTCCATTTTTCCCTGTTTAGAGTTGTAGGGCTCTGGAGGAACTATGTATATATACCGTATATACTCGTGTATAAGCCGAGTTTTTCAGCACAAAAATTTTGCTGAAAAGTGCCCCCCTCGGCTTATACACGAGTCAGTGACGGCTGAGTATGTGGGGCCGGTGTCCGGGGGCTGGAGGAGGTGGGGGAGGCTGTATAGTGAGCGACCGGTCACATGGGGCCGCTCATTAGTGCAATGCAATATGCACTGCATCCCCCAGTCCATCAGCGGCAGCGGGAGCCGTGCATATTACATTGCACTGTCAGCCCTCCTCCGCCCCCCTGTGGTAGTATACAGCAGTGCTCCCCCCCTGTGGTATATAGAGCCCCCCCCCCGTTGCTGCCGCACACCTGTAAAAAGAAGATCTTTCATACTTATCTTCCTGCTGTCACCGCGCGCATCCTCCGCTCTTCTTCTTGCTTGCACCCGGGCCCCGGCGTCCATCCACGTGACCGCGCACAAATAATGACGTCATTATTTGTGCACGGTCATATGGATGGATGGCGACGCCGGGTGCAAGCAAGAAGGAGAGCGGAGAATGCGCGCGGTGACAGCAGGAAGATAAGTATGAAAGATCTTCTTTTTACAGGTGTGCGGCAGCAACGGGGGGGGGGGGGGGCTGTATATACCACAGGGGGAGGCACTGCTGTATACTACCACAGGGGAGGGGCTGCTGTATATACCACAGGGGGAGGCACTGCTGTATACCCACAGGGGGGGATGCTGTATATACCACAGGGGGAGGCACTGCTGTATACTACCACAGGGGAGGGGCTGCTGTATATACCACAGGGGAGGCACTGCTGTATACTACCACAGGGGAGGGGCTGCTGTATATACCACAGGGGAGGCACTGCTGTATACCCACAGGGGGGGATGCTGTATACTACCACAGGGGGAGGCACTGCTGTATACTACCACAGGGGAGGGGCTGCTGTATATACCACAGGGGGAGGCACTGCTGTATACCCACAGGGGGGGATGCTGTATACTACCACAGGGAAGGGGCTGCTGTATATACCACAGGGGAAGGCACTGCTGTATACCCACAGGGGGGGGGGCTGCTGTATACTACCACAGGGGAGGGGCTGCTGTATATACCACAGGGGGAGGCACTGCTGTATACCCACAGGGGGGGATGCTGTATACTACCACAGGGGAGGGGCTGCTGTATATACCACAGGGGGAGGCTGCTGTATACTACCACAGGGGGAGACTGCTGTATACTACCACAGGGGAAGGGCTGCTGTATATACCACAGGGGAGGCACTGCTGTATACTACCACAGGGGAGGGGCTGCTGTATATACCACAGGGGGAGGCACTGCTGTATACTACCACAGGGGGAGGCACTGCTGTATACTACCACAGGGAGGGGCTGCTGTATATACCACAGGGGGAGGCACTGCTGTATACCCACAGGGGGGGATGCTGTATACTACCACAGGGGAGGGGCTGCTGTATATACCACAGGGGAGGCACTGCTGTATACCCACAGGGGGGGCTGCTGTATACTACCACAGGGGAGGGGCTGCTGTATATACCACAGGGAGAGGCACTGCTGTATACCCACAGGGGGGGCTGCTGTATACTACCACAGGGGAGGGGCTGCTGTATATACCTCTGTGGCTGCTGTATACTACCACAGGGGGAGACTGCTGTATACTACCACAGGGGGAGACTGCTGTATACTACCACAGGGGGAGACTGCTGTATACTACCACTGGGAGGCTGCTGTATACTACCACTGGGGAGGCTGCTGTATACTACCACTGGGGCTGCTGTATATACCTCTGTGGCTGTTGTATACTACCACTGGGGAGGCTACTGTATACCACTGGGGGGGACTGTATACCTGTGCTGGGGTCCACCCTCAGCTTATACATGAGTCAATAGGTTTTCCCTGGTTTTGGGGGCAAAAGTAGGGGGGTCGGCTTATACACGGGTCGGCTTATACACGAGTATATACGGTATATTTCTAAGCTTTGCACTACAATCTGAGTATTTTTCTGCTAGTCTTCCCTTGAGTGAGGCCACAAACATCATCATTTTGCCTCTTAATTCCAGTACAACGCGTGTTGGTTTGCATGTTCCTTGTTGTCCCATTCAAATTCCTCCCACCAGCCCCGTACTTTGTCATTAAATCCCTCATCTTTTGTAAGATAAGATGGAAATTTCCACATGTAACGTGTTCCTTTTATCTGGTTATCCACCAGTTCTATACCCACCGGAGCATAGTCAGATATGACCAGGTCGTAGATCTCCACTGACTTCATTCTATTTAACAGTCTCTCCGAGGTCAGCAGATAGTCTATCTTTGACCAGGGTTGGTGGACATGGGAGAAGCGGGTAAACTCTCTATCCTCTGGATGTAGCCAGCGCCAAACATCCCTCAATCCCGTTTGTTCAAGGAAGGAGGGGAGAAGAGTCTCTCTTTTTGGAGGAGTCAGGCTCTGGCTCTTTCTGTCCTCCTCCCCATTGTGAACCGTCTTCAGGTCTCCCCCAGTAATTATCAGAGACGAGTTGTCCAGAACAATCTTCCACTCAAGGTCATCAAAGAAGACTCTGTTTGAGTCATTGGGTCCATATACATTGTAGGTTGAATAGACTTCTCCTCCATGCTCTATGGTGACCCAAACCCATCCCCCCTGATCATCACACTTCTGGGACAGCAGATTAAATACAAAATTACGATGGAACAGTATCACTACCCCTGCGTGTCTACCTTGAGCTGATGAGCCCACTACTTTCCCAACCCATAACTTGCTGACGCTAAAAAAAATCGTCCTCCTTTAGATGGGTTTCTTGAAGCAATACAATATCTGGCGAGTACCTTTTCAGAAATCTCAGTATCTTTACTCTTTTATTCCGGGATCTTGGGCCTTTCACATTCCAGGAGATGACCTTCATAATCCCTGTCACTACAGCCTATTACCCAGTGGCGTAACGATCACAGTCACAGGGGTCATGGGTGCAACGGGGCCCATGCCTACAAGGGTCCCGCGCCGCCAGCCGCCCTCTGTGCCCAACGATCACAGCGCCAGGTGCCTGCTTCACATGGATGTGCATCCCGGAGGACACATGTGACATCTCGGTAGATAGGGCCGGTGTGTCAGTGAGAGGAGGGGAGGAGGATGCCCCTACTTCCTGCTCCTGCTCCCGCCCCTCCCCTCCTCTGACCTGCCAGCTTCCTGGCCTGCATTCCTCTGTGCCGCCTCCTCCCACTTCCTGCTTGAGTGCAAAATGGAATGCAGGCTGGCGGCATCTCTTCTTCCTCCTGAGTCAATCCTCAGAGGAGACCTCAAGAGCAGTGAGGGAACCAGGAGAGGTAAGTTGTTTTTTTTTTGTTTTTTTTATAATTATTGCAGTATGGCCAGAGGATTTTGGGGGGGGGTGGGAAAGATCATATGTAAGGCTGTACATAATACTGCACTATATGGGAGAAGGCTGCATATATAATACTGCACTATATGGAAGAAGGTGGCATATATAATACTGCACTATATGGGAGAAGGCTGCACATAATACTTCTCTATGTGGGAGAAGGCTGCACATAATACTGCACTATATGGAAGAAGGCTGCACATAATACTGCACTATATGGGAGAAGGCTGCGCATAATACTGCAATATATGGGAGGAGGATGCACATAATACTGGTTTATATGGCGAAGGCTGTACATAATACTGCACTATATGGAAGAAGGCTGCACATAATACTGCACTATATGGGAGAAGGCTGCATATATAATACTGCACTATATGGGAGAATGCTGCACATATAATACTGCACTATATGGGAGAAGGCTGCATATATAATGCTGACCTATATGGGAGAATGCTGCACATATAATACTGTACTATATGGGAGAGGGCTGCACATATAATACTGCACTATATGGGAGAATGCTGCACATATAATACTGTACTATATGGGAGAAGGCTGCACATATAATACTGCACTATATGGGAGAAGGCTGCATATATAATACTGCACTATATGGGAGGCTACATATATAATACTGCACTATATGGGAGAAGGCTGTATATATAATACTGTATATATAATACTGCTCTATATGGGAGAAGGCTGCATATATAATACTGCACTATATGGGAGGCTACATGTATAATACTGCACTATATGGGAGAAGGCTGTATATATAATACTGCTCTATATGGGAGAAGGCTGCATATATAATACTGCACTATATGGGAGAAGGCTGCATATATAATACTGCACTATATGGAAATTATATGAGGCTGCATATATAATACTGCATTATATGGGAGAAGGCTATATATATAATACTGCACTGTATGGGAGAAGGCTGCATATATAATACTGCACTATATGGGAGAAGGCTGCATATATAATACTGCACTATATGGGAGAAGGCTGTATATATAATACTGCACTGTATGGGAGAAGGCTGCATATATAATACTGCACTATAAGGGAGAAGGCTGCATATATAATACTGCACTATATGGAAGAAGGCTGCATATATAATACTGCACTATATGGAAATTATATGAGGCTGCATATATAATACTGCATTATATGGGAGAAGGCTATATATATAATACTGCACTGTATGGGAGAAGGCTGCATATATAATACTGCACTATATGGGAGAAGGCTGCATATATAAAACTGCACTATATGGGAGAAGGCTGCATATATAATATTGCACTACATGGAAATGATATAAGGCTGCATATATAATGCTGCACTATATGGAGAGTATTAAGGCTGCACTATATGGTAGGTTTTGGGGCTGCATCATATGGAGAGTTTTGAAGCTGTATTATACTATATGGAGAGTATTGAGGCTGCACTATATGGAAAGTTTTGAGACTGCACTATATGGAGAGGCTATGAGGCTGTATTATATTATATGGAGAGGCCATGAGGCTGTATTATACTATATGGAGAGGCTAAGAGGCTGCATTACATTATATGAAGAGGCTATGAGGCTGTATTATACTATATCGAGAGGCTATGAGGCTGTATTATGCTATATGTAGAGGATATGAGGCTGTATTATGCTATAAGGAGGGCTATGATGCTGCATTATGATATATGGAGAGGCTATGAGGCTGTATTATGCTATATGGAGATGATATGAGACTGCATTATACTATATGAAGAGGTTATGAGGTTGTATTATGCTATAAAGAGGACTTTGAGGCTGCATTATGATATATGGAGGGATGTCAGGTTGCATTATATTATATGGAGGATAATGGGGGTTCATTATAATAATTGAATGACTATGGGGCCCAGCTTATGAATGGAGGACTATGGGATGCATTATAATACATAGAGGACTATGGGGATATGTTGTAATATATGGAGGAATATGTGGATGCATTATAATAATTGGACGACTATGGTGACGGGAGGTGCCGGCCCATATAAACCAGGATGGGGGACATGTATACCACGATAAGGGCCATATTCCAGGAGGAGGACCATATATAGCAGGATGAGGGACATTAATACTTAATGAAGGGGGAAAAGGGTCAATTTGTGAGTCTTTAAAGGATTTATAACTTTATATGAGGCCCATACATTTCATCAACACGCGGGGAGGGGCCCAGGTTTAAGTTTTGCACCAGGGCCCGCCAGACTCTGGTTACGCCACTGCTATTACTTCTTGCTTTGTTTTCCTTATGAGGTTTCAAGTGATTAAAAGAAGATCCTCAGGTGGTTAGAGAAGGGTAAAAAAGAAAGAAAAAAGATTTAAAGATATGAAAGGGGACAGAGATTTCAGCTTTAAAACAAATAAACAGTGAGCTCTTAATACACTGTAGTGTATTTCTAGCTTCTTGCACCACTAATAGCGTTGTGGACTTCACTTTTTTTTCTGATGAGGTAAGGGCTACCAAAAAGAAAAAAAAAAGAAAAACCTGTGGAAAGAAGCATATTCAACACCACACATCTATTATATAATCACGAATGCAGCGAGTGCCCCTTTTGAGACCGCACTCGCTGCGAGTCAATGTCGTCATGTGGATACGAACGAAGCATTGGCCGCGCAGCGGCCATTGCGAGTCGCTCTAAGGCGACTCGCTATGCCCGCGCAGCGGGCATGGCGAGTCGCCTTAGCAGCGCGAAGCATTGGCCGCGAAGCGGCCATTGCGAGTCAGAGACTCGCTCTGCTAGAATCCCGATGCATTGTGCATCGGGCACCCATCTAGTAATAAATAATTGTCAAAATGCCACCTGCACCTTCTCCTCCGCCCTGATCCATACCTTTGCATAACTCTTTGCCCTCCACCCCTCCAGAACCTGGGTCCCTTTCCCAAATAAGGGGCAGATGGACACATCCCACCAAAACCCATCTTCATTAAGGCGTAACATATATCAATTGTCAGTACTCAACACGTTACCAACAGCATCCAGTCACCTAGGGGAGACACTGTCCTGTTTGTAGAAGAAGTGCATGTGGGGGAGACCCATCAAGAGCAAGATGTATATGATGCAGTCCATTTCAATGGTGCTTCATCTACGCCGACCAGATGCCGTCCCTCTGGGGCTTTGGTGTTGAGGGGAAGCTGTCTTCTTCATGATCTCTTCTTCACTCGTTGCTTTTTGCGTTGCACAGTATTTTTTCCATATCTTTCTCTGCATCTCTAGCCGATTTGTAGATGAGGTTATCACCGTCATTTTGGAAAATCCTCAGTGTCGCCGGGTATTGCAGTGCAAAACGTTTCTTTGCTTGATAGAGTGCTGCACATATTTTATTAAAAAAAAAATCTGTACGTACCTCTCCTGGGAGGAGACAGCAGCACAGTGGAACGCAGGGGAGGAAGCCGGCAGGTCAGAGGAGGGGAGGGGCGGGAGCAGCAGCAAGAATTAGGAGGCTCCCCCCTCCTCTCCTCTCCCTGACACACGGAGCTTGTGCTGCCACGCTGTCCTTGGAGACGCACATTCATGTGAAGCAGGAGCTGCAATCGCGGTCACAGGGGATGGCTGGAGGCGTGGGCCCCCTACAGGTCCGGGCCCCGTCTCAGCCACGAACCCTGCCACCGCTATCATTACGCCACTGATCATGACTATTGCATCACCCTTGTCTGCAGGTTTAATGATGATTTCTTTGTTGGTTTTCAAAGACTGTGTGGCCCTTCTCTCCTGGGCATTGACTTGGATGGTTGATAATTATGTATATGTGTATCTAAGATAGTGGATTTTACCAAATTTCTGAAAGTGTCTATATAGTTATCCAAGTTGGGGTTGTGTCCAGGTGCAGGTGTCTAGTTTGACCTTTTCTTGGTTGTCAGGATCCCTCTTCCTTTGTTGAGGACAGCCATAGGGTCAAATACTTAATTAACCTTTAGACTTAAGGAGTTGAGAGAAATGACCCATAAATTCACCTTCCATAAGCCTGTTCAGATCAAAGTGTGATATTGACCTAAAGATGGCTGCCATTTCCTGTTTTATCACACCATGCCCTGATATGCAAGATGGTGACTGGATCTATGACTACATCCTGTTGTACAAGGGAGTCCTGGGAGGAAGATGAATTCGATAGAAGGACTGACCAATCACAGAACGACACGTCGCTTGGAGATACCCAATGACCTCACGGACCAACCCATCCTGATGACCTCATGGATCCGCCCATGGACTAGCCCATTATCCAATCCACTAACCAATGAATATGCCCATTGTAGGGCTTGCTGAGCCTCTTACTGAGTTAACATAAGTCCATGCAAGTTCAAATAAAGGCACTTGGAGCTAAGCCATAGCCTGAACGAGGAGAGCTTACCTCTGACTGTGTGTGTCTGATGTTATTCTGGGAACTTGCTCTCAACCTTATGGAGAGAGCGAAGTAGGTGAGGAGATTGTAAGCCACTTCCCTCCTCTCAGATATATGCATATATGCAAATTTGCACTTCACTACGGAAGTGGAGAAACTCCAGTGCCACATTTAAGCAGCTCCTAAAAGTCATAATCGCTTTCCTACAAGCTTTTAATATGACAAAGGGATTTGTGCCAGATCAGAACCCCAAACTACAGACGCTGCGTTTCGGGGTAACTGCCCCTCATCAGTGTAGTGTGTGGGATATTCTGATCTGGCTGTGTGAGTGGGCTAAGACAAGGTCTGGGAACTTGCTCTCAAACTATTGTTATTCTTTCACGCATACACTTGTTCCATATCTATTAGGCCAGAAAAAGGAAACTAGTAAATATTTCATACTTTCCATCTTAACACCTTCAGTCCAGTTGGGTTCTGAATCCTCTTTGTCACTGTAACATGCCCTCATGTGCGGGCACCCTCACTGAACAAGTTGCTGATTATATCATTGTACCTGTTTTCCCTTATTGCTGTCTTTCCTCTTCCCTTTTTTTGTATTAAATAATCTCCAACTGTTTTTACAAACTTCGTACAGGTTACAGTAAAAATGCAAACGTATAAATCAAACTTGGTGTGAAAGCCAACTTGCAAAATTTCGCTTTAAGGATTTCTCATATAAAAAGGAACAGAAGTGCAAGAGACTAAGAAAAACAATGTATTAGATCTAGAGCTGTAACACATCTTTGTACCACTAGGTGGCAGTGTAATATAGAGCATTGAATAGATATGTTTCTGTGCCTATAAATTTGAATTTTATTATACAAATAGATAGAAAATTTATCAAAAACTAATTTTTTGGGGATCTGTGGTTCTCATATCTCCTATACATTACATTAATGCAAAATACATATAGTTTTAATTTATTGAATAAAAACATATAAAACAGATTTAGGAAAGTTGAATGACCCCCCGCTTCTCTTGAAAAAGGCTTATGATGGTTTTCAACTTTTAAAATTGATTAACTATACCCCAAACTACCTTACTCATCTGCTGACATCACCACCAATGCCCCAATCACTGGGCTCATGTATTCCCATCTCTTAGATGTGTATATATTTGGATTCCACATAAAGAGGGACAGAGCCTCTTGACAGCCACAATTAAAGATATATTGCTGGCCCTAGTTCTCTGGCGGACACCGAACAGTCGCCTGAGGACCGGCCTGGGGGGCAAATGCATGCTTGCCCCCCGGCCCAGCCCGCCCCTGCTCAGCAGTTGTGTGCCAGCAATTCATCACCCGGTGATTGACTAGAGTGGGTATTCGTGGACAAGCAGGGGGGGCTGATTTTTATGCATTATTTAACAATACAAGTTAGCAGATTAAACGGAATGTCCACTTTCACATATTTATAAAGTGTTCTTCCCATCCCCAGTATAGGTGATACGTTCTGATCATAGTTTGTCCAACTCTTGTCAATAGGTTATAACCTCTATTCACTGCTCATCCCCTGTAATTACCCCGGTGGTGTCACAGCAGGGAAAACGGATACTGGATCTTTCCAGAAAAACACTAGAGACACAACCAGTGATCAGATTATCATTAACATACCTTGTAAACATAATGATTACCCAAAATGAAATACCTCTTTAAAGGTCCTGTACACCTTCACACCAGTTTTCTTTTCTATCACTTATGGCTTCTTAAGTGCCTTGTTAATGAAATTTCTATTAAGTCATCATTAAATGTTGTCTACCATTTTGCTGGCGCAGAGTATCTCCAAGTCTTTTATCTAGCTTGGTGCTTTAGCAAAAATATTAAAAATCCATCTAAGTTCCCAGTCCTGAAGACCCTCTCTGTACCTCCCTCCCTTTTCTCAGTGTTAGTGATAGCAGGGGAAGTGGTTGTACACAGATCTGCAATAGAGAGGGGAGGACGTTTCTTGGAGGACATGGATATAAACAAGGAGGACAATACAGAATTTGTACTGTGCTGATACATGACATCTAGGGAAGACAGTAGAGCCCCGGATACACACACACCTCACATCCAGCCTATATTACTGGAGAGACAAACAGATCTCACATCCAGCCTATGTTACTGGAGAGAAACACAGAGCTCACACCCAGCCTATATTACTGGAGAGACACACATACCTCACATCCAGCCTATATTACTGGAGAGACACACAGACCTCACATCCAGCCTATATTACTGGAGAGAAACACATACCTCACATCCAGCCTATATTACTGGAGAGACAAACAGATCTCACATCCAGCCTATGTTACTGGAGAGAAACACAGAGCTCACACCCAGCCTATATTACTGGAGAGACACACATACCTCACATCCAGCCTATATTACTGGAGAGACACACAGATCTCACATCCAGCCTATATTACTGGAGAGACACACAGACCTCACATCCAGCCTATATTACTGGAGAGACACACATACCTCACATCCAGCCTATATTACTGGAGAGACACACAGATCTCACATCCAGCCTATATTACTGGAGAGACACACAGACCTCACATCCAGCCTATATTACTGGAGAGACAAACAGATCTCACATCCAGCATATGTTACTGGAGAGAAACACAGAGCTCACACCCAGCCTATATTACTGGAGAGACACACATACCTCACATCCAGCCTATATTACTGGAGAGACACACAGATCTCACATCCAGCCTATATTACTGGAGAGACACACAGACCTCACATCCAGCCTATATTACTGGAGAGACACACATACCTCACATCCAGCCTATATTACTGGAGAGACACACAGATCTCACATCCAGCCTATATTACTGGAGAGACACACAGACCTCACATCCAGCCTATATTACTGGGAGAGACACACATACCTCACATCCAGCCTATATTACTGGAGAGACACACAGACCTCACATCTAGCCTATATTACTGGAGAGACACACAGACCTCACATCCAGCCTATATTACTGGAGGACACACAGACCTCACATCCAGCCTATATTACTGGGAGAGGCACACAGAGCTCACATCCAGCCTATATTACTGAAGAGACACACAGAGCTCACACCCAGCCTATATTACTGGGAAAGACACACAGACCTCACATCCAGCCTATATTACTGGAGAGACACACAGAGCTCACACCCAGCCTATATTACTGGAGAGACACACAGACCTCACATCCAGGTTATATTACTGGAGAGATACACAGACCTCACATCCAGCCTATATTACTGGAGAGACACACAGACCTCACATCCAGTCTATATTACTAGGAGAGACACACAGACCTCACATCCAGCCTATATTACTAGGAGAGACACACAGACCTCACATCCAGCCTATGTTACTGGAGAGAAACACAGAGCTCACATCCAGCCTATATTACTGGAGAGATACACAGACCTCACATCCAGCCTATATTACTGGAGAGACACACAGACCTCACATTCAGCCTGTATTACTGGGAGAGACACACAGAGCTCACATCCAGCCTATATTACTAGGAGAGACACACAGACCTCACATCCAGCCTATATTACTGGAGAGACACACAGACCTCACATCCAGCCTATATTACTGGGAGAGACACACAGACCTCACATCCAGCCTATATTACTGGAGAGACCAGGGGCGTATCTAGGGGGGTGCAGCCGGACTTTTTGCACCGGGCGCCGCTCAGTGGGGGGCGCCGGTGCCATCATCAGGTGACCAGGCATCCGGCGCTGGCACTGCCGCGCCGCTGCCGGAACTAATCTCCTCCTCGCCGCATATTAGCACGGGCGGCCGTGGAGAAGTGCGTGCACACACAAGCCCTGTTGCTGGTCCGCCCCCTGGCAGTTACCACCCCCCGGCTGACGTCACCCGGCACCGCACAGGGGTACAGAGAGGACTGGAGAAGAAGAAGAGCCTAAACAGGCGAGAGGGGAGGGGGGGTGGTGACTGACCCGGCTGGGAGTTATGAGGTGTATATATGTATACATCAGGCGCAGGCACACACTATGAGGTATAATATTATACCTCATAGTGTGTGCCTGCCTGGTGATGTATACATATATACACCTCATAGTGTGTGCCTGATGTATATACAGTATATATACACCCCATAGTGTGTGACTGATGTATACATATATATACCTCAGGTATATATATGTATACATCAGGCAGGCACACTATGAGGTGTATATATGTATACATCACCAGGCAGGCACACACACTATGAGGTGTATATATGATATATACACCTCATATATGATATATATACCTCATAGTGTGTGTGCCTGCCTGATGTATACATATATACACCTCATAGTGTGCCTGCCTGATGTATACATATATATACCTGAGGTATATATATGTATACATCAGGCACACACTATGGGGTGTATATATACTGTATATATATTAGGCACACACTATGAGGTGTATATACTGTATATATGAGAGACACACTGTTTATATAAGGTGTGTATATATATATACTGACTGCACACACAGAGCACTGCTGTATATAAAGCACGCATAGGCTGCACATACAGCACAGCTGTATATAGATGACAGTCATCTATATACAGTTGTGCTCTGTGTGTGCAGTCTGTCCTATATATACAGCTGTGCTCTGTGTATTATGTGTTTCACTGCTTAGTGTCCCCCCCTTCTCCAGGGCCAGCATGGCTCCGGAAATTGTCTGTGGTCACCACCTGCAGAACCGCTACTTTGATGGGGCCGTTACACGGGACGACATCGCCGGATTTATCACCGGGGGGGGGGGGGGGGGGGCGCCAAAATAAATCCTTGCCCCGGGTGCCAGAAAACCTAGTTACACCTCTGGGAGAGACACACAGACCTCACATCCAGCCTATATTACTGGTGGAGACACACAGACCTCACATCCAGCCTATATTACTGGAGAGACACACAGACCTCACATCCAGCCTATATTACTGGAGAGACACTCAGACCTCACATCCAGCCTATATTACTGGAGAGACACACAGACCTCACATCCAGCCTATATTACTGGAGAGACACACAGACCTCACATCCAGCCTATATTACTGGAGAGACACTCAGACCTCACATCCAGCCTATATTACTGGAGATACACAGGCCACACATCCAGCCTATATTACTGGAGAGACACACAGACCTCACATCCAGCCTATATTACTGGTGGAGACACACAGACCTTACATCCAGCCTATATTACTGGAGAGACACACAGACCTCACATCCAGCCTATATTATTGGAGAGACACACAGACCTCACATCCAGCCTATATTACTGGAGAGACACACAGACCTCACATCCAGCCTATATTACTGGAGAGACACTCAGACCTCACATCCAGCCTATATTACTGGAGATACACAGGCCACACATCCAGCCTATATTACTGGAGAGACACACAGAGCTCACATCCAGTCTATATTACTGGGAGAGACACACAGACCTCACATCCAGCCTATATTACTGGAGAGACACACAGACCTCACATCCAGCCTATATTACTGAAGAGACACACAGACCTCACATCCAGCCTATATTACTGGGAGAGACACACTGACCTCACATCCAGCCTATATTACTGGAGAGACACACAGACCTCACATCCAGCCTATATTACTGGGGGAGACACACAGACCTTACATCCAGCCTATATTACTGGAGAGACACACAGACCTCACATCCAGCCTATATTACTGGAGAGACACACAGACTTCACATCCAGCCTTTATTACTGGAGAGACACACAGACCTCACATCCAGCCTATATTACTGGGGGAGACACACAGACCTCACATCCAGCCTATATTACTGGGAGAGACACACAGACCTCACATCCAGCCTATATTACTAGGAGAGACACACAGACCTCACATCCAGCCTATATTATTGGGAGAGACACACAGACCTCACATCCAGCCTATATTACTGGAGAGACACGCAGAGCTCACATCCAGCCTATATTACTGGAAGAGACACACAGACCTCACATCCAGCCTATATTACTGAGAGAGACACACAGAGCTCACATCCAGCCTATATTACTGAGAGAGACACACAGAGCTCTCATCCAGCCTATATTACTGGGAGAGACACACAGAGCTCACATCCAGCCTATATTACTGAGAGAGACACACAGACCTCACATCCAGCCTATATTACTGGGAGAGACACACAGACCTCACATCCAGCCTATATTACTGGGAGAGACACACAGACCTCACATCCAGCCTATATTACTGGAAGAGACACACAGACCTCACATCCAGCCTATATTACTGGGAGAGACAATCCCAAAAGAGAAACATCTGAAGCCTGAATCACGCTATAAACTGCATATCAGGGGGTCTGAAAATAAATTAAGGAATGGATATTGCAATTTAATTAACTAAAGGTTTCCATTAACATGTAAAAATCTTTTTTATTTCTTGGTAAACATGTCCATAGCTTTTAAGGCAATGCTGTCTTGGAGGATCCTTTAATGATAGAAAATAAATATTGGATGGTGAGAAGCTTAAAGGAGAAATCAATCCTCTGCTTTTATAGAACGTGAAAAAAGAAATGAGGAGAAGCTGGAGGCGATATCCTCCCCTCCATGGATCAGCGCTGATGATCTGAAGTGAGAGCTGTGATCAGCGCTGGTAAAATGCCATATACAAAGCTGGGGATTCACAGGCACATGCTCATTCTGTACCACTAGGGTCTGACTCCATTGACATCGCTATAGGGTGCTCCAATTTTGGGTCTCTCTGTATCCATCAACTACAACTGCTAACACCGGATACTTCACTGCAGCTGTAAAATGAGATCCCCATTCGGATGGTATTTCTGTTGTACTGACAACTAGTGGCCAATGTGAATATTGCAATAATATAATAATATTTATTAATTTATATTGCACTATTAGTTCCATAGCATTTTACATACATGAGTAATGCTGTCTCTCTTGGAGCTCACAATCTAAATATCCTATCAGTATGTCTTTACAATGTGGGAGGAAACCCACGCAAACACGGGGAGAACATACAAACTCCTTTGCAGATGTTGTCCTTTGGTGGGAATTGAACCCAGGACCTCAGCGCTGCAAGTCTGCAATGCTACTGAGCCACAGTGCCACCCATAAGAAATTCTCATTTTCTAAAAAATCTCTTATATTCATTCTGTGATCCCTGGCTGTAATGTCTGTATATACTCTTATATTCTGTGATCCCGGGCTGTAATGTCTGTATACTCTTATATTCTGTGATCCCAGGCAGTAATGTCTGTATACTCTTATATTCTGTGATCCCCGGCTGTAATGTCTGTATACTCTTATATTCTGTGATCCCCGGCTGTAATGTCTGTATACTTTTCTATTCTGTGATCCCTGGCTGTAATGTCTGTATACTCTTATATTCTGTGATCCCCAGCTGTAATGTCTGTATACTCTTATATTCTGTGATCCCCGGCTGTAATGTCTGTATACTCTTATATTCTGTGATCCTCGGCTGTAATGTCTGTATACTCTTATATTCTGTGATTCCCGGCTGTAATGTCTGTATATTCTTATATGCTGTGATTCCCGGCTGTAATGTCTGTATACTCTTATATTCGGTGATCCCCAGCTGTAATGTCTGTACACTCTTATATTCTGTGATCCCCGGCTGTAATGTCTGTATATTCTTATATTCTGTGATTCCCGGCTGTAATGTCTGTATACTCTTATATTCGGTGATCCCCAGCTGTAATGTCTGTACACTCTTATATTCTGTGATCCCCGGCTGTAATGTCTGTATATTCTTATATTCTGTGATCCCCGGCTGTAATGTCTGTATACTCTTATATTCGGTGATCCCCGGCTGTAATGTCTGTATACTCTTATATTCGGTGATCCCTAGCTGTAATGTCTGTACACTCTTATATTCTGTGATCCTCGGCTGTAATGTCTGTATACTCTCTTACTTCCCCTGTCCAGGAGCTGTGGTACATCCATTACACAGGGGCACATTTATAAGAATATCTCCGGATAGGAACGTTTTTTTTTCACATCCAATTGTGGAACTTATTATTATTCTAAGATCTATCAATTAAAATGCACAATTTTTTTGTGACACAACCCCTTTAGATGTAATATGGAAAAAAGTGCCATGTACTGCCAATCGGTGAGCGTCCCAGCGGTTGGACCCTTACTCTATCCATAGGTTATCACCTGTTCTCTTGACAGATGGTGAATTCTTTACTCCAGTAAATCAATTTAAGGATGTGATGAATTTAATAGATTCCATCAGTTCTATTCCGAATTTGTGACCATTTCAGCTTGAATTTCCTCAATAGAAGAACGTCATACCTGGTGTTATTAAATATACATACAAGTCTTTTTCCGGTGATTTTATAAGGAAAGTACAGACCACCGCCTGCGGGAATAAGAACGCGACTATGTTCTGAAGGCTGTTTGTGCTTCTGTCACTCCTAAAATCTGACAGCTTAGCAGAGACCCTCAAACATCTCGTCTCCAGCTGCCTCCTCATTATTTAATATAGGCTGCAAGGATTGCCAAACTCTTGGTGACTCACAGTCCATCTGCTTCTAAAGTGTTTACGAGCCAAGAAGATTCTTGTAAGAGGCCGGCACATATTTTACTTTCATTACTTTCTATATTTCTATATTTTCATTAAATCATGTAGCAAATATGAAATGTGAAACTACTATTATACTGCCCCCTATGTACAAGAATATAACTACTATAATACTGCCCCCTATGTACAAGAATATAACTACTATAATACTGCTCCTATATACAAGAATATAACTACTATAATACTGCTCCTATATACAAGAATATAACTACTATAATACTGCTCCTATATACAAGAATATAACTACTATAATACTGCTCCTATGTACAAGAATATAACTACTATAATACTGCTCCTATATACAAGAATATAACTACTATAATACTGCCCCTATGTACAAGAATATAACTACTATAATACTGCTCCTATGTACAAGAATATAACTACTGTAATACTGCTCCTATATACAAGAATATAACTACTATAATACTGCCCCCTATGTACAAGAATATAACTACTATAATACTGCCCCGTATGTACAAGAATATAACTACTATAATACTGCCCCTATGTACAAGAATGTAACTACTATAATACTGCTCCCTATGTACAAGAATATAACTACTAAAATACTGCCCCTATGTACAAGAATGTAACTACTATAATACTGCCCCCTATGTACAAGAATATAACTACTAAAATACTGCCCCTATGTACAAGAATATAACTACTATAATACTGCTCCTATCTACAAGAATATAACTACTATAATACTGCCCCTATATACAAGAATATAACTACTATAATACTGCTCCTATATACAAGAATATAACTACTATAATACTGCCCCTATATACAAGAATATAACTACTATAATACTGCCCCTATATACAAGAATATAACTACTATAATACTGCCCCTATATACAAGAATATAACTACTATAATACTGCTCCTATATACAAGAATATAACTACTATAATACTGCTCCTATATACAAGAATATAACTACTATAATACTGCTCCTATGTACAAGAATATAACTACTAAAATACTGCCCCTATATACAAGAATATAACTATTATAATACTACCCCCTATGTACAAGAATATAACTACTAAAATACTGCCCCTATATACAAGAATATAACTAATATAATACTGCTCCTATGTACAAGAATATATCTACTATAATACTGCTCCTATGTACAAGAATATAACTACTATAATACTGCTCCTATGTACAAGAATATAACTACTATAATACTGCTCCTATGTACAAGAATATAACTACTATAATACTGCTCCTATGTACAAGAATAGATCTACTATAATACTGCCCCCTATATACAAGAATATAACTACTATAATACTGCCCCTATGTACAAGAATATAACTACTATAATACTGCTCCTATGTACAAGAATATAACTACTATAATACTGCCCCTATATACAAGAATATAACTACTATAATACTGCCCCTATATACAAGAATATAACTACTATAATACTGCCCCTATGTACAAGAATATAACTACTATAATACTGCCCCTATATACAGGAATATAGTCACTATAATACTGCCTCTTATGTACAAGAATATGACTACTATAATACTACCCCTATATACAAGAATATAACTACTATAATACTGCTCCTATGCACAAGAATATAACTACTATAATACTGCCCCTATATACAAGAATATAACTACTATAATACTGCTCCTATGTACAAGAATATAACTACTAAAATACTGCCCCTATATACAAGAATATAACTATTATAATACTACCCCCTATGTACAAGAATATAACTACTAAAATACTGCTCCTATATACAAGAATATAACTACTATAATAGTGCTCCTATGTACAAGAATATATCTACTATAATACTGCTCCCTATGTACAAGAATATAACTACTATAATACTGCCCCTATGTACAAGAATATATCTACTATAATACTGCCCCCTATATACAAGAATATAACTACTATAATACTGCCCCTATGTACAAGAATATAACTACTATAATACTGCTCCTATGTACAAGAATATAACTACTATAATACTGCCCCTATGTACAAGAATATAACTACTTTACTACTGCCCCCTATGTACAAGAATATAACTACTATAATACTGCCCCTATGTACAAGAATATAACTACTATAATACTGCCCCTATGTACAAGAATATAACTACTATAATACTGCCCCTATAAACAAGAATATAACTACTATAATACTGCTCCTATATACAAGAATATAACTACTATAATACTGCTCCTATGTACAAGAATAAACTACTATAATACTGCCCCTATATACAAGAATATAACTACTATAATACTGCCCCTATATACAAGAATATAACTACTATAATACTGCCCCTATGTACAAGAATATAACTACTATAATACTGCCCCTATATACAGGAATATAGTCACTATAATACTGCCTCCTATGTACAAGAATATAGCTACTATAATACTACCCCCTATGTACAAGAATATAATTACTATAATACTGCCTCCTATGTAGAAGAATATAATCTACTATACTACTGCCCCCTATGTACAAGAATATAACTACTATACTACTGCCCCCTATGTACAAGAATATAACTACTATAATACTGCCCCTATATACAAGAATATAACTACTATAATACTGCTCCTATGTACAAGAATATAACTACTATAATACTGCTCCTATCTACAAGAATATAACTACTATAATACTGCTCCTATATACAAGAATATAACTACTATAATACTGCTCCTATATACAAGAATATAACTACTATAATACTGCTCCTATATACAAGAATATAACTACTATAATACTGCTCTTATGTACAAGAATATAACTACTATAATACTGCTACTGTGGCGCCCTAAATGCACAGCTGGGTTTCCACAGCAGGTACCTACTACATACAACACCTTTCACCCACAGTAGGGGGAGCTCCACTTGCTGACTTTAGGCAAGTTCCTATATAAATACTGCTGCTGGGGGCGGAGTTAGTCAGAGTGTGCAGACGCTAGGAGAGCTGCGAAGACGTCCTGGTGGTCGGTGCTGCGATTAGGCCCGAGCCAGTGACCTGGAGTGGCCCTTCTATGTCCCGCAAGCCTAAGTGGTACTGAAGGCATGGAGCTTAGGACAGAGAGGGAGCGTGGAACTTGAGAGAGTTCGTCCCAGGAGAAACACCGGATATAGGGGATCCGGACCACAGAAAACCCCATCGCACCATGGAGGCTTCGGCTTCCCGGTATCCCCTGTGGGTCAAGAGAGGGAGCCAGACACAGCAGGGCAAAGCCGCAGTGGTCAGGAGAAGGTAACCCGGAGACCGCACAGGAGGGAGGAAGACACTACAGTCAGGAAGAGAGAGGAGGCAAGTCTGGCTGCAAGCAGGCGGGGCTTCAGAAAAATACTACACAGCAGAGGAGGCCTTATACCCACTTACTGTGGGGACCCACTGTGCAACCTGTCCACCCGTCAGTGCCCTGAACCATTTTATCTGCTTAACATCAGTAATGGTACCTTTACATGCCTTCACCAAAAGGTAGAAACCGCCAGGTATCGGACACAATTGTTCCTTTTGCCTTCAAAAGACCGCGAAGTGGCGGCGTGTAATTCAGGAAGTTCCTTCCTTTGCCTTTGGATACCTGTGTTTCAGCCGTGCTCAAAAACAAGCAGGCATAATTCCTATGGTGGCGGTGTGTAATCGGGGCACAGGCATGGTATTTGAGTTCCCTGGGGCGTGCCACAGCGTCATGTATACCACGCCCCATCAGCTATCATTGGTGGAGGCTACTGTGTACCCATTGGCTGTCCCTGCACAAGGCGGCATAATTAACGAGCTGACCAGTCACAATACCCATTTGCAATAGCGTCATGTATTAGCCAGCCTCCCTGCGCTGGCTGGCCAATCATGATGCTATTGCATTGTCCAATCATCGTACGAGCGTCGCATGATACACAACTCTGGCACGCCTATGTGTTGTCCCTGCTGTCCCAGGTCCACCCATATTCCTTTCTGGTAGCGGCGTGTAAATCAGGGAAGGTGCTCCACAGAAGGTAACCCGTGGCACCCGTCGGCACTTCCGGGGAACGGAAATATCTTCTGTGGAGCACCTTGTGGCGGCGTGTATATGCGGCATCAGGCACCGTTAGGAACCGTTGAAAACGCGCGTGTGCACGTGCGGTGTCTGCCTGTTGCTGCCCTCTGTGGCGGCGTGTAAAGGTACCATAAAAGGTAAAGAGACTCTCCTGTGTGTGTGTATCCTTCTTCTCAACCCCCAGTGCCCTCATAGACTGCACCCATACTCCCTAAACAATCCCAGCTCCTTTCCAAGCTGTCCCTCCTCACTACGCTGCTCCGGACGTCCCAGTCCTACCTGCAGAGGACTTCACCATCTCAGCCGCTATCTCATCTACCTCTGGCGGACTGTGGCGGCACTGGTGCTACTTCACCAGAAACTGCAGGTGGCGTCACAACAACAAACTGTAAATAATTCCTTGTATATAAAATCCCCTTTTCAAAGATAGGCCCAGGACACGGGATCAGACGCTGCCGCCATTCCCTGTGACACAGCAATTAACCCTTTGCCGCCTGATACCCGAGTACCCCAAAGCCTGGGTGCTACACTACTATGTACAAGAATATAACTACTATAATACTGCCCCCTATGTACAAGAATATAACTATTATTATTATTATTATTTATTTATGGAGCACCATTTATTCCATGGTGCTGTACATGAGAAAGGGTTACATACAGACAAGTTAAAAATACAATGAACAAAGTGATAGACTGATACAGAGGGGAGAGAGAGGTCCTGCCCTTGCCGGCTTACATTCTACAGGGCAATAGGGAGGGAGACAGTAGGCTGGGTCTGCTCGGGTGATGGTGGAGCGCCGGCTCTAATGGTGCTGGAGTGCCAGGTCCGATGGTGGTGGAGCGCCGGGTCCAGTGGTGGTGAAGCGCCGGGTCCAGTGGTGGTGGAGCGCCGGGTCCAGTGGTGGTGGAGCGCCGGGTCCAGTGGGGGTGGAGCGCAAGGTCCAGTGGTGGTGGAGCGCGAGGTCCAGTGGTGGTGGGGCGGCAGTGTGGTCATTGCAGGTTGTAAGCTGTTCTGAAGAGATGGGTTTTCAGGTTCCACTTGAAGGTTCTGAGTGTAGGGGACAGTCGGACGTGATGGGGTGCAGAGTTCCAGAGGATGGGGGATGCTCGGGTGAAGTCTTGCAGGCGGTTAGATGAGGAACGTACAAGTGTGGAGGAAAGAAGGAGGTCTTGGGAGGATCGAAGATTATGAGTTGGATGATATCAGGAGATTAGTTCAGAGATATATGGGGGGGACAGATTGTGGACGGCTTTGTAAGTTAATGTTAGTAGTTTGAATTTGATACGCTGGTGAATTGGGAGCCAGAGGAGGGATTTGCAGAGGGGAAAAGTGGTGGAATAGCGAGGAGAAAGGTGGATTAAGTTAAGGACAGTTTGAAGTGGTGCAAGAGTGTTAGCAGGAAGGCCACAGGGAAGGAGGTTGCAATAGTCGAGGCGGGAGATGATGAGGGCATGCATTAGTAGGTTAGCAGATTGGGGGTTTAGGAAGGGATGGATTCTGGAAATATTTCAGAGTTGGAGGCGGCAGGAGGTGGCAAGGGCTTGGATGTAAGTTTGGAAGCGAATGGGAGCAGAGATATGGGCCAGTAGCTGGATGTAGAAGTGGGGTCAAGGGATGGCTTCTTTAAGATAGGTGTAGATGTGGCACCCTGTGCCAGGTCACCACAGATTCCCTTGGGACATGGAAGGTTGGTACACAGCAAGCAGACCCCACTAACACACAACACCCTTTCCTGTAGGGGGAGCTCCACTGGTTGTCTTAAGCCAGTTTCCCCTATAAATACGGGTTCTGGAGGGAGAACACCAGAGTGTGCAGTCACTACAGAACTGTGAACTGTGAAGAGCTGAGTGAGCTGAGCTGGTACTGGAGCCGTGCTAGGCCCATACCAGCATCCACCTGAGAAAGTGGTAGACCCGCAGAATAGGGGTCACAGGCAGAGGAGAGAGAAGCGTGTACAAGAAGGGGGCAGAGGGGTCATACCGACTCACCCCAGTAGAGTCCCGGACACTGGGTCCAAGCTACAGGGACACAGAGAATAGGCCCTGCAAAGAAACCAGCACTACAAAAAGGGGTGTAGCTCCCCGAACACCCGAAGCACCACCAAATGAGAGCCCGGAGTCTAGGCTTGTTGGTGAAGTATGTTGCAAAGTCTTCTGCAGAGATACAAGAAGTAGGAGGGGGCAGTGGGGGGCGGAGGAGGGTGTTAAATGTGTTGAATAACTGCCTGGGGTTGTGGGACAAAGAGGATATGAGTGTAGTAATTCTGTTTAGTGGTGGGAAGTGCTGACTTGAATTTGAGAGGGGCAGCTGCATCAATAATTGATGTCGGTGTAGAGTTGTAGAAAGCTGTGGCATTACTTGTGTCGTGGAGTGAGGATATGGAGGATAGCGGTAAAATGGCTTTGGAGAGTGTGTGAGTGTCAAGATGTTTGAGGTTTCTACTATAATACTGCCACCATGTACAAGAATATAACTACTATAATACTGCTCCTATATACAAGAATATAACTACTATATCTCTTATGTACAAGAATATAACTACTATAATACTGCTCCTATATACAAGAGTATAACAACTATAATACTGCTCCTATGTACAAGAATATAACTACTATAATACTGCTCCTATATACAAGAATATAACTACTATAATACTGCTCCTATATACAAGAATATAACTACTATAATACTGCTCCTATGTACAAGAATATAACTACTATAATAGTGCATCCGATGTACAAGAATATAACTACTATAAAACTGCTTCTATATACAAGAATATAACTACTATAATACTGCCCCTATATACAAGAATATAACTACTATAATACTGCTCCTATGTACAAGAATATATCTACTATAATACTGCTCCTATGTACAAGAATATAACTACTATAATACTGCCCCTATGTACAAGAATATAACTACTATAATACTGCTCCTATATACAAGAGTATAACAACTATAATACTGCTCCTATGTACAGGAATATAACTACTATAATACTGCCCCTATGTACAAGAATATAACTACTATAATACTGCCTCTATGTACAAGAATATAACTACTATAATACTTCTCCTATGTACAAGCATATACCTACTATAATACTGCCCCTATGTACAAGACTATAACTACTATAAGGGTATGTGCACACAGGGAGTTTTAGGGCCGGATTAGCAGCGGAAACCGCCGGTCGGTTTACATAAATTTCATGCAAATTTATGTTAATCCAAACCGGCGTTTGGATTAACATAGAAACCTATGTAAACCGACACCCGCTGTGCACACAGCGGCGGTTTACACATGCTCATCCGTTGCTAACCCGCCGGGTTCCCAGCGGGTTAGCAAAGAATGAGCTTGCTCTATATTCCGGCCGGTTCTGCAGCGGCTGCAAGCAGAATCATGTGCTGCTTCCAGCCGCTGCAGAATCGCCGCCGCTAACCCGCTGTGCACCGCCGCACACCCGCCCGTCACCCGCAGCACGGACCCGACAGGAAGCCGGTGGACGGCTCCGTTGCTTCCTGTCGGGTCCCGCCCAGCCGCCGCCGCCACTAACCCGCCCCCGTGCGCACATACCCTTAGGATATGTGCACATTGGACGGTTCTGCATCATTGCAGACCATCAGAAAACGGAGTAGAATTTCAGGAGATGAAATTCCTGACCTCAGCAGTGTCCATCGTTTTTTGAGCGTTTTTTGAGCGGCTTTTGAGCGTTTATACAGCGTTTTCTCGGCGGTTTTCTGGCGGTTTTTCTTGGGGTTTTTAAGACTGTTTTTTGTGCACTTGTAAGCTAGATACGCTGGAAAAACGCTCAAAAGAAGTCACTTGCTCTATCTTTGAAAACCGGTGTGAAACCGGTGAAGAAACTGGAAAGGAGACAAAATAAAACGTTCTAATGTACACAGCGTTTTCTAAAATCCATTGACTAGCATGTTAATCCAACCGGTGGCTAGGATTAACATAAATTAACATAAAACTCAGCGGAAACCACTAGAAAACAGCCCACAAAACGTCCAATGTGCACATAGCCTAATACTGCCCCCTAGCTATATACAAGACTACAACTACTATAATACTGCCCCCTATGTACAAGAATATAACTACTACAGTGTGTAAAGTATCAGATAGCAGATATATGATCACTATGTCATAACACTCCCACAGCATTTGTACAAATTTGCACTGCCTATGCGCAGGATATAACGGAAGCTGCTAATCAGTGGTGTGTGTGGGGTTATACAGGACTCAGCATTTAGAGAACTGGTGGATCTGCACCAGATACAGTGATTTTATCAAAGGTGCAGCAAGCAGCCCAATAAGTGACACATCACTGCAATCCGGGTGTCTGCCACTACGTGATGTGACTCTCAGATAGGGTAGTAAATCTAGTGACAGATTCTATTAATTTTCTTGATCCCTAATGTGGGGATGCAGTCTAACAGCACAGAGTATTTCAGGAGAGTAATATGCAGATCTTTGTAAGACATTCACTTGAGATAATTTTGGTAAGGACAGCGCTACATGTGACAAAGTCAGGAAGGGAATGGAGAGAAGTGGAAGGGACATGGTCCTCCCAGCAGCATAGAATATTTCAGGATTTTTTAGGCTATGTTTTAATGCCTGACTTGTCAGTTTGGTATTAGCCCATTGAAGCGCACTATAATTAATATTGCCCGTTATATGCGCTGCCGGTGCGGGGCTGAGCGCTCAGACACGCGGCCTCCAAAGCCGTCTCATTACGGAGATAATGATGTTTAGCTTCATGTAAGTGAATGTTGTATATCGCTCCTTCTCGCTAACACTTCACAGCCTCTGGCGGGAGGATTTTTTTTTTCTGCTCAGAGAAATTCATTATAGCGGTTTTTATTAGTTTTATAGGACATATATTTATATATAGCGCTCACATATATTAGTGATGGATATACACTGTACCCGCTGTGTTTCTACCGCTGTGTGTACATACCGCCATGTTACATGTATGACTTATGATCTCATATTGTTTTTATTATTGGAATATTTGTAATAAAACCACCTGGATGAAGGGATAATGTGGAGATCATTAGATGGCGGGGCAGGAAGTCACAGTTTATGGCAGCTGCAAATACGTGGTGCCGCCTGTGCGCGTTCATGGGATTTACTACATTAGATCCAGTTAAAAAACATTGTGAAATGTGACTCAGGCTTTTGTGTATGCGCTAGGCCTCATTAATCAAAACTAGTACACGGTTGCCCATAGCAATCAGTGAGAGCTCGGCTTTATCCTTAATCTGATCTGAAAAACTAAAGCTTTAATTGGTTGCCACGGGCAACTAAGATAGTTTTACTATCACCAACTTCTGAGACATGAGGCCGCATATTGTATTATATTGTCATAGAGGCCGGGCTTGAGATCTTACATCCTCTGGACCGAGGACACAACAGGAAAACGCCTCTTTATTGCAGACTTCCAAATGGAGGCTCTTGTACTTGAAAGAACATTGAATAATTGTAGTAAATTTACATAAGAGATGTTCAGCATTATTGTGTATTCAATGGAATTGCAATCACCTCACTGACAATCCCACATTTCAGGCCACTGTTCCATTATGTTCCACCACCCCATTATCTCTGTGAAGGTCATTCTCATATCCATAGTCAGAAAAGCTCTCACTGTAATATAGACCATTGTCCTTATAGAGCTCCCTCCCGGTCACTAGTGCTGCACTCCAGGCCAGCATCCATAATGTGCCCCATCACACAACCGAACAGTCCCCACCCGGTCACTAGTGCTTTACTGCAGGCCAGCATCCATAATGTGCCCCCTCACACAACCGGACAGTCCCCACCCGGTCACTAGTGCTTTACTGCAGGCCAACATCCATAATGTGCCCCCTCACACAACTGGACAGTCCCCACCCGGTCACTAGTGCTTTACTGCAGGCCAGCATCCATAATGTGCCCCCTCACACAACCTGACTGTCACCTCCTGGTCACTAGGGCTGCACTCCAGGCCAGCATCCATAATGCGCCCCCCCCACACAGCCGGACAGTCCCCTCCTGGTCACTAGTGCTGCACTCCACGCCAGCGTCCACAGTGTACCACCTAATAAAACCAGACAGTCACCTCCTGGTCACTAGTGCTGCACTCCACGCCAGCGTCCACAACGTACCCCCTAATAAAACCGGACAGTCACCTCCTGGTCACTAGCACTGAACTCCAGGCCAGCATCCATAGTGTGACCCCTCACAGAACCTGACAATCCCCTCTTTGTTACTAGTGCTGCACTCCAGGCTAGCTGTCATAGTATGCCCCCTCACACAACCAGACTGTCCCCTACTGGTTATTAGCACTGCACTCCAGGCCAGTGGCCATAGTGTACCACCTAACACACAGTGGCCATAGTGTACCACCTTAGTGTGCCCCTTAACACAACTGGACAATCCCCTTTTGGTCCTAATGCTCCATTCCAGGCCAACGTCCATAATGTGCCCCCTCACACAACCAGACAGTCCTTTCCTGGTCACTAGTGCTGCTCTCCAGGACAGCATCCATAATGTGCCCCCTCACACAACTGGACAATACCCTTCTGTCAATAGTGCTACACTCCAGGACAGCATCCGCAATGTGTCCCCTTATACAACTAGAACTCCATCCTCACAGTGCCCAATTGCTTAATGAGTCGATCCCCTCCTGGTCACTACTGTGGCATTGTAGGCAACCGCAGAGTTCCCGCTTCCACAACCAACCTCCTCCTGATCTCTAGTGCTGCACTCCAGGTCAGTATCTGCAGTTTTACCATTTGCACAATGCTCACTCACTTCATTCCAATGTACGGAGGTGGCCTGACAGTCGCATTCCTCCTTGAAGGCACCAACTGACCTGTTGTAATGGGATGTGTACTGAGATAATGATAACGTTCCAAAATAATCTCACAACGACAGTGTCCCAATTTTAGCGCAGCAGAACAGTAATGCTTGGAACCACCAGCTGCTTGAACAAATACCACCTCCAGCTAACTCTTAGATTCAGAACGTGGGGTGTGGAAACCGCCAGCAGATTCTAAAACTCAAGCGTTCTTCTGTCATTGTAGCCTTTCCTGCCATATCCATTGTGACCCACAGTCCCTTGGGCCCATCTGCCTGTGTGTACTATACCTGATTCTCTTCAAAGATTAGCTCCAGTAAGTCCAGGAAATGCAGAAATTGACGGTGGATCTCTACGACCCTGAAACAGATGATGCTGCAGCCATGTTTCTGGTGGAACAAGTAAACCAATCCTTTCTATCTTGCTGATGAGTCCAACACCAACACCAGGCCAGATATTAGCAATATGTCTCTTAAATGACGATCTATTCTCCCCTCAATGTAGTAACCCGTTCCACATTTGGTCTTCAGTGCTATGGATCTGCGTCTTCTGGCGCTCTACAATCTCTACTTGGGGGCCCAACAATTTGGCCTTCAACTTGAACTCATTGCACCAATATTAGTTCTTCTGGGGTGGAGGAGAACTCTTACTCCCTCGAGAGCTTTGATCATCCAGTATGTAACCAACACAACAAGGACAACCCAACCGACTCTTTATTTCCAATATGGAGGCCCTTGTGCTTAGAAGATTGTGTAGTCTCTGTACTAGACACATAGCGCCAACATGGCAGTGCATCAAGATATATTTACATCAAAAATACAGTTAGTAAGAGGGTGTCTGGAGGTCCTTAAGGTCTTGAACTTTCCCAGAGTTCTTTACCGAAGCAGAACATATATACACTATAGTCGCCAAATTTGTTCTCCGTTTTTGTAAAGAATCCCAGCAAATTTGGTCATATAAAGGAAAAATCTGTGCATGTAATTTTATATCCATTTTTTATTTTTAATTAATTCAAAGTTAAGAAAGAGCAACCATAAAACGTCCCGCTATAATGTTTTGTCAGTCTGTGCAGTGCAGGAAATTTAACATCCATTTTATCTTCCTTTTAACACTACTAATACCGGCATATTGGAAATGATAAAAAGATTCAGTGTTATCTGCGCAGACCACACCGTCCTGAGCCTCGAGACCGGACCCTTAGAGCTCTGCCCATGTATCAGCGCTTTTCATTCTGCTACTTCCATGTTTATACCAAAGCATCGCGCTCTTTCCTAGAACGACAAATTAGATTTCTCTGCTCCTTTCTTAACGGTATCTTAAGAATATAAATAGTTCAAAATCTATTATTATTAGTTCAGTGACTGCTCTAAATGGAGTTAACGAGATTTTCTAGTGTTAATACACTTTGGGTCTGATCATTTTCAGTTGCTTTGAAGACACTTTTCATTTTTTTGTCTCGTGGTATTCTCCAAATTCTCCAAAATAGAGCATGTGGTTCATGAATTTTGCGCAAAATCAAAAATGCTCTCTGAGCTTGTTTCACTATTGCATTTGCATCCTTTTTATCTAATGTTTGATGTTTTTCATTTGCTTCTTAATCTTCTCTTAATTTGTGCATTTTTAAAGTCTTTTTTATATCTCTGTTTTATGTCTATCAGACACCCCAATTACTAGCCCAGTAAGTAAAAAGAAAAAACTCCAAAACAATCTTTATTGAATTAAACACCTCCCCACACTTTCCCTGATTTGTCATTTCCATTCACCAGTTCCCATGCAGGTCCGATGTAGTCCATCAAATCCGAGGTGGTCCACAAAAAGAAACATTAAAAACATGAAGAGAAATAAAAATAAACCACTGTACCTCGTTCACCAATTTTTTAAACAAAAAAAATCTTCAGCAGGTCCAACGTAGTCCAACAAATCCGACATAGTCCACAGAATACATTGTAGTCCACAAATGGAAACCTGAAAAAAATTCTAGAGAACCAAAATCAACCAGAGAGGAGTTGAGGAAAACTTGAGTACTTTTGTACAAAAGTTTGATGCATTGAATCAATCAAAAATATCCATGAACACCAAATCCTGTGACGGACATAAAAAAAACACAGAAGAACACATAACATTTAGGGTCTGATTCATCATTTGCGATCTAATTAAATCACTTTTTTTTGACTTATGGTATTCACTGAGGTTTTTGAGCAAAATTATTCAAAATGGTATACATGACTCATGATTATGGTGCAAAATCAATTTTATTTTTCTTTCTTTGACCATTTTTTTTTCCACAAAATGTTGCAAATCACTTAAAAAAAATCACAAGGAATGCGCAAAGAATGAAGACCTGGAGTTTGATATGCCCAAAGAATGCAGCACTTGGTAAAAGTCACATTTTGCGTTTCACCGAATTTATGTTTCTAGAGTTATCCAGGTCAATTCTCAGAAGGTATTATTGCGGTCAAAAAAAAACCTCCTAAACATATGTGTCTAACAGTCCAGCTTCAAACTGCACCACTCCATTGGAACCACGTGGAGTCACCTGGGATCCTAACTCACAGTATACGGTGACCTGAATGCACCAAGAGACCCGCTCATCATTTGATGGACTTAATATATCTTATATCCTGATGTAAAGCCCCTGATGACCCTTTGATTACCGAGAAAGGCGAAACGCATTGGGAAAAGCGACCATACCTGTGGTCATATATTGTTGTTTTATCTTTTTCACTGTTAAAAGGGATTTTGGATAGTTGATATTAGATGATGACTAACTGACTTAAGTGCCACTGTGGATTAGATAGAACTTATTATCAGGATTAGTGCTCTAAGGGGACTCATTTGAGTGACCAATACGTATGAACATATATACCAACAACTGATTGAAGAACGGAATGATGTTAGACCTGGAGGCAAGGTGTCCAGACAGGTCCAGCAAGGCTCACGTATGCTTGACATATTCACATACGAGACTGAAAGTCTATTAGACCACCGTCAAGTGTTGCAATAGAGATCAAGGTACAAGTAATAAAGCCGCTAAAAAAAGAGACTTTAAAAATAAGGTGCAAATTAAAACAATAGGGTGCAAATGAAAAACGGGTCAAAAACTAGGCAAAAATGCACAAATGCATTAATGATTCAGTCCCTTTGTATTTCAATTCTCATCATTTGGAAGATCTCTGCTGACAGTCAATGAATAAGAACCTTTTTGTATTGTGTGTAGACATGGGGCAGCTTGAAGTGTGCGCTGTATGGCAACTGCAACGAATGGGAGTCAATAGACAAATGTCAGACGCCTTAAATACTAGTGCATCTCAATGAATTAGAATATCATCAAAAAGTTACTTTATTTCAGTAATTCAATACATAAAGTGTATATTCTAATATTCTAATTCATTGAGATGCACTAGTAATTATGGTCAGTGCAGACGGAGAGTTACGACAGTCACTTATAATGCCTGAAAGTCTATTGCTCTTCACTTTTACTGTAAAACCACTTGTCTGTTCAGAGGATTTGTGTTTTGAGAGATTTTTCTTTCAGCTTCATGTTTGGAAACTCGCCTGATGGAAGAAAGGAAAATTCATCTCACTTCTTCAAGTTCTCCTGATGGAATCCTCTATAAACTAGGCCTTAGATCAGGAGAACAAATTACTCACCGTGAACACTTTAAATTCCTTGACGACCGCACTTAAGACTTTCAAAGCGCACATTATTCTCCCAGGCTGCAAAAAAAATGTTTAATTCGAAAGACACAAATAGAAAATTGTTCAGACAATGACATTTTTCCAATATTCGTTTTGCACCTGTTCACATTTGTCTGTTAGGATGTAGGAGTTATGTGAGGGTGGATATGGTGGGTTATAGTTTACTGCATTTTACAAGTGTCATTCCTATACTGTGTATTCAGCCCTTCCCTCTTCCTGTGTACTCATTACACTCCAGAGAGCCTGATAATTGAATTACTGAGGGCATGTCCTTACTTGGTCATTCCAGTCCTCTGCCTGCCAATGTGTATACTTGCCCCTGGAGTGTGTCAATAGACCTAATTTTGGATATTGCGAAGTGGTTGGGGGAGAATAGGGAGTAAGATACGAGTCTTTCTGTGGGCAGGCAGTGCGATTCAGTCTTTTGTGTGGGATGCTGAAGCCTAGGTGAGCTCTCCAGAGGCATGGGAGAGTCACCTGGATTACCTGGATATACAGTATTCTGATGGATTGTTTTATGGATTTTTATGTTTTTCAAGCAATAAAGGTTCTTGGGCTGTTCACGCAGCTCTTGCTCTGTTGATTGTGGGATACCAGAGAAAGACCCCGTGACAGGTTAGTTTTTCAGTTCACATTGTAGTTCAGTCCTTCTGACTAAGCACTCCTGCCACCAATTTTAGGCTGTATTTAAAGGAAATCTGTAAGGTCAAAAATCCATATGTAACTGAAATAATTTTCTCTCTAAGCTCTCTCTATTCATGTATTTCTATCTATTATATAATTGCCGTAGCGACTTCCGTCGCGTCCGGCGCTACTTCCGTGGCTTTGTTCGCGTGGCTTGGCACTTTCTCCAGGACTCTGTCCATGGCCGCGTAGCTCTTGCCCCGCGAACAAAGCCACTGACATGCCCCCCTGAGCATGGGGCTGTAGTGTACACCGCTATGGTATACTACAGCCCCATGCCCAGTCCGCCCCGCTCCCCATGCCCAGTCCGCCCATGGGGCTGTAGTCTACACCGCCGCCCCGCTCCCCATGACCAGTCCGCCCATGGGGCTGTAGTGTACACCGCTATGGTATACTACAGCCCCATACCCAGTCCGCCCGGCTCCCCATGCCCAGTCCGTCCAGTCCGCCCCGCTCCCCATGCCCAGTCTGCCCCTGCCCGCCTGAACCCCTGAACCACTCCCGCTACAAACCACCCCACCACCTACTACCCTCCGCCACCCCCTAAGCCCCCGCTGCCCCTAAGCCAAGCCCCCTCCGCCCTCGCCATCCCCTAAGCCCGTCGCCCCCTAAGCCCCCTCCGCCCTCGCCACCCCCTAAGCCGCCGCCGCCCCCTAAGCCGCCGCCGCCTTCGATCACTTACATGCCTTCTTCTTCATCTCATCATCCGTCCGATCCACAAGTCCTCCGTCCGGCCCAGGCGTCCTCTTCGTCCGGGCCAGGCTTCCTCTTCGTCCGGCCCCGGGGATCTTCTGTCTTCTTTCCGCCATCTCCGAATCCTTCGTCCTCTTCACTTCTCATAGCGATAGAATGGACGAAAAATCGTCTATTCTATCTCTATGGCAAGTGAGGCGCTATTCTGATTGGTCGCCGTCAGCACACAGCGACCAATCAGAAACACCGCCTCACTTCCCGATTTTATGGCCGGGGCCCCTGGTTCTATTTTCGGCCACGGGGCTCGGCTCTGATCGGTCGTTCCACGGGGCCACAGACTCGCTTCGCGCCCATTGCTCGCGCCTTAGCAATGGCTCACACTCATTGCGAGTCGTTGCTCATGCCCCAGCAATCGCCGCCAAGCGCCCATTGCGAGTCTCCGGCCTCGCGCCTTAGCAATGGCTCGCACTCATTGCGAGTCGTTGCTCATATGCCAGCAATCGCCGCCAAGCGCCCATTGCGAGTCTCCGGCCCCGTGGAATTGACCGACCAGAGCCGAGCCCCGTGCCCGAAAATAGAACCAGGGGCCCGGCCATAAAATCGCCGAAACACCGCTATGTATCTCTATGGGAAGTGAGGCGCTCTTCTGATTGGTCGCTGTGTGCTTACGGCGACCAATCAGAATAGCGCCTCATTTCCCATAGACATATAATGAAGCACTTTGACTTTCAAATTTAGCGCTTAAACTGAGGCGCTTTTCTGATTGGTCGCCGACTGCACACAGCGACCAATCAGAATAGCGCCTCACTTGCCACAGAGATAGAATGGACGATTTTTCTCCATTCTATCTCTATGGGAAGTGAGGCGCTCTTCTGATTGGTCGCTGTGTGCTGACACCAAACCAATCAGAATACCGCCTCACTTCTCATAGACATATAATGGAGCACTTTGACTTTCAAATTTAGCGCTTAAACTGAGGCGCTTTTCTGATTGGTCGCCGACTGCACACAGCGACCAATCAGAAGAGCGCCTCACTTGCCAAAGAGATAGAATGAACGATTTTTCTCCATTCTATCTCTATGGGAAGTGAGGCACTCTTCTGATTGGTCGCTGTGTGCTGACGCCGACCAATCAGAATACCGCCTCACTTCCCATAGAGAATAATAGCGGTGTTTGAAGCGAAGTATAGCCGGGCCGTTGGTTATATTTTCGGCCACGGGTCTCGGCTTTCGACGGCTATCTATGTATGTATTTCTTTCTATCTATCTATCTATCTATCTATCTATCTATCTATCTATCTATCTATCTATTTCTAACAATCTATCCATCTATCTATCTATCTATCTATTTCTATGTATATATCTCTCCATTTATCTATCTATTTATATCTCTATATCTATCTATTTCTATGTATATATGTATGTATCTATCTATCTATCTATCTATCTATCTATCTATCTATGTATCAGATACATAGATAGAAATAGATAGATAGAAATAGATAGATAGATATATAGATAGATATAGATACATTTATAGAAATAGATAGATAGATACATACATAGAAATATATACATAGATAGATAGATAGAAATAGAGTCTCCCGCCCCGCCGACGACCGACGAAAGCCGAGACCCGTGGCCGAAAATAGAACCAAGGGCCCGGCTAAACTTCGCTTCAAACACCCCTATTATTCTCTATGGGAAGTGAGGCGCTCTTCTGATTGGTCGCTGTGTGCAGTCGGCGACCAATCAGAAAAGCGGCTCAGTTTAAGCGCTAAATTTGAAATTCAAAGTGCTCCATTATATGTCTATGGGAAGTGAGGCGGTATTCTGATTGGTCGGCGTCAGCACACAGCGACCAATCAGAAGAGCGCCTCACTTCCCATAGAGAATAATAGCGGTGTTTGAAGCGAAGTATAGCCGGGCCGTTGGTTATATTTTCGGCCACGGGTCTCGGCTTTCGACGGCTATCTATCTATGTATGTATTTCTTTCTATCTATCTATCTATCTATCTATCTATCTATCTATCTATCTATCTATCTATCTATGTATCTATTTCTAACAATCTATCCATCTATCTATCTATCTATTTCTATGTATATATCTCTCCATTTATCTATCTATTTATATCTCTATATCTATCTATTTCTATGTATATATGTATGTATCTATCTATCTATGTATCAGATACATAGATAGAAATAGATAGATAGAAATAGATAGATAGATATATAGATAGATATAGATACATTTATAGAAATAGATAGATAGATACATACATAGAAATATATACATAGATAGATAGATAGAAATAGAGTCTCCCGCCCCGCCGACGACCGACGAAAGCCGAGACCCGTGGCCGAAAATAGAACCAAGGGCCCGGCTAAACTTCGCTTCAAACACCCCTATTATTCTCTATGGGAAGTGAGGCGCTCTTCTGATTGGTCGCTGTGTGCAGTCGGCGACCAATCAGAAAAGCGGCTCAGTTTAAGCGCTAAATTTGAAATTCAAAGTGCTCCATTATATGTCTATGGGAAGTGAGGCGGTATTCTGATTGGTCGGCGTCAGCACACAGCGACCAATCAGAAGAGCGCCTCACTTCCCATAGAGATAGAATGGAGAAAAATCGTCCATTCTATCTCTATGGCAAGTGAGGCGCTATTCTGATTGGTCGCTGTGTGCAGTCGGCGACAAATCAGAAAAGTGCCTCAGTTTAAGCGGTAAATTTGAAAGTCAAAGTGCTCCATTATATGTCTATGAGAAGTGAGGCGGTATTCTGATTGGTCGGCGTCAGCACACAGCGACCAATCAGAAGAGCGCCTCACTTCCCATAGAGATACATAGCGGTGTTTCGCCGATTTTATGGCCGGGCCCCTATTCTATTTTCGGCCATGGGGCTCGGCTCTGGTCGGTCGTTCCACGGGGCCGGAGACTCGCAATGGGCGCTTCGAGGCGATTGCTCGCGCATCAGCAACGGCTCGCAATGAGTGCGAGCCATTGCTAAGGCCCGAGCAATGGCCGTGAAGCGAGTCTCCGTCCCGTCGAACGACCGATCAGAGCCGCGTCCCGTCGCCGAAAATAGAACCAGGGCCCCGGCAATAAATTTGCCGAAACACCGTTATGTATCTCTATGCGAAGTGAGGCCCTCTTCTGATTGTTCGCCGCCAGCACACAGCGACCAATCACATTAGCGCCTCATTCCTACATGTTTCCCTATGGAAAGGCGCCCTCCAATCACAAGCACGGCGCCATTTTTGAAAATATACAGCGACTAATCACATTCATGGCGCCATCTTTCTTAGGTTGCCGCCCACCAATGAGATAAGGCCGCTATTTATAGCGCGAAATTTGAATCTTTTTAAACATATCTTTCCACCTCTGCGTATTCTGTTTGAGGGAGGACGAGAAGTTACCGCGCGACCAGCTGTTGGACTATATTTCTGCCAAGATATCCATCCTTCGTGAGGGCCGTTTGAGGGAGGACGAGAAGCTACCGCCGGACCATCTGTTGGACTTTATTTCAGCCAAGATATCCATCCTTCGTGAGGGCCGTCGGGAAGCAAGCGCCGGATCGGCTTCTGCGATTTATCAGCTAAGATATCCTTTTTGAAATATACCTTTTCACATCAGAGTCTATATTCCTGATGCTAAGTTTTATTTTCACCTCTTTTGCTATCTTTTATTTTCACCACTTTTACTATCTTGCGCCATGCAGCGCCAATCGGCGCTGCATGGAGCCTGCGCCACAGTTCGGACACTTCGCCGCTGCAAGCGCCGACTTCTGCGCTACAAGCGCAAACTTCGGCGCTTCTAGCGGCCTCCGCGGTGCATCAGACCGCTGTGGCCGAACACTTATTCAGGCGCCGCCCATACAACTTGCCGCTCTTCCCGCTGACCGCCGACCAATCGCATTCTCAGCGCCCCTTCCCATAGAGATGCATTGAGAAATGAGGCGCGATTGTGATTGGTCGCTGTGTATTTTCAAAAATGGCGCCGCGATTGTGATTGGTCACGGTAGATGCCGCTCTGATTCCGATTGGTCGTCGCTCAGCGGGGATAGCGGCGCCTTCTCTGCCGACCGCCTGGTTCTATTTTCGGCAACGCCGTTCGGGAACGTGGAAGTCTGGAGCTCCGCCCCGCTGTGTTGTGATTGGACAGCGGCAACTTCACACAGTAGCGCTGTGATTCCGATTGGTCGGCGGACAGCGGGGAAAGCCGCACTTTCCCTGCCGAGGGCCTGGCTCGATTTTCGGCCATAATGGTCGGCGGCATCGGCCTTCGAATTTTTTGGTATTTGATTTGTTTGATTGTATTTTAATTCGTTAATGTTGTTAATATTTTAATTTTATATATATCTTTTTTTTTTTTTTTATATTATTTTTATTATTTTATTATTTATTATTTTTCTATCTATATAGTAATGTATTATTTTTAATTGCATTTTTTTTTCCCTTAGTTTGATTTTATTTTTATTAGTTTATGTTATTAATATTTTAATTTTATACATTTTTATTTTTATTATTTTTATGTCTATTTATTTTTTGTTATGTTATTTTACTTTTTATCTACTGCATTTTTGCCATTCCGAAAGATGGAGGAATGAGGCGCCAATGTGATTGGTCGCGGTGTATTTTCAAAAATGGCGCCGTGACTGTGATTGGAGGGCGCCTTCCCATAGGGATACATGGAGGAATGTGGCGCGATTGTGATTGGTTGCTGTGTATTTTCAAAAATTGGCGCCGTGATTGTGATTGGAGGGCGTCTTACTATAGGGATACATGGAGGAATGAGGCGCTAATGTGATTGGTCGCTGTGTATTTTCAAAAATGGCGCCGTGATTGTGATTGGAGGCCGTCTTCCCATAGGGATACATGGAGGAATGAGGCGCGATTGTGATTGGTCGCGGTAGATAGCGGTTTGATTCCGATTGGTCGGCGCTCAGCGGGGAAAGCCGCGCTTTCCTTGCCGAGCGCCTGGTTCGATTTTCGGCCATGGCGTTCGTGGACCTTGGAAGTGTGTAGCTACGCCCCGCTGTGTTGTGATTGGACAGCGGCAACTTTACAGAGTAGCGCTGTAATTCCGATTGGTCGACGCTCAGCGGGGAAAGCAGCGCTTTTCCTGCCGAGCGCCTGGTTCGATTTTCGGCCTTAGTGGTCGGCGGCATCGGGGTCGCCGCTTTTACCGCGGAGCGCCGCGCTTGGAGCGCCGAACTCGGCGCTGAATTGTGGGAGTGTGTGGGAGTGTGTGGCGGCGCTCAGCGGGGAAAGCGCTTTCCCCGCTGAGCGCCGACCAATCGGATGCTCAGCGCCATCTTCTGAAGTTGCCGCCAGACCAATCATAGCACAGCGGGGCGGAGCTACATACTTCCACGCTACGACCGACCTGAGCCTTGCGCTCTGGCTGAAAACAGAACCAGACGCTGGGCATCCAAGTCGCCGGTCTCCCCGCATAGCGCCGACCAATCGGATTCACGGCGCCATGTTTTTGAAGTTTCCGCTGCCCAATCCTACAGCGGCTGGCGTCTGCCGCCATTTTATGAATGAACATTTCGCGTCCGTCAACTTAGAGCGCGAAATTTGAACTTTTGCACTATTTAAAACCTAAAAAGCTGTTTTCACAGTACAATCTCACATCAGAGTATATATTCCTAATGCCTATGCTTATATTAACCCCTTCTTTATACTAATTTCATATGAGCTACATTTCACCATATTGACCTGTTTTTTTAATACCTTTTTAACCCCTTCTATTCTATTTGTGCTCCACTTGCTATCTCACTATGTGCTGTACTAAGGCCATTTCTACATTAACCTCTTCTATACCATTTGTTATTTATTTTCTCATCCACACTGTTTTATAGAAGTGCAAGTAGTACATTAACCCCTTCTATTGTCTTGGCTATTCACTGCCTATGTCACTATGTGGTCTACTACTGGCATTTGAATACTAACTTCTTTAATACTATTTTTCATTTTATTGATCGTGCAGTATTTTGTACGCGTGCCATTGGTACATTAACCCCTTACAGACTGTTCTATATTTTATTTCTACTTAGGAGTGTGTCGTTACACTGTTAGGAGTACATTAACCCATTATATGCCATTTTGATTATATTTCATACTAACGAGTCTGTAGGACTACTACCTGTCTTATATTTAACAGTTTGGATGTAATGCTACCTTACCACTGCCTTATTGTCGTGCCAGTGGGACATTAACTACTTTTACATACCACATATATTGGTTGCATGGCATTTTGCACTATATGACCCACTGGGGCCCCTTTCATACGCGCGTTGTACATGCAGATTTACATAATTCCATAACATGTGGTAATATTCCCAATATTAACGCAAGTTCCCCATACCCGCCACCAGGGGTGCAGTTGCGTAAGGTCCCGCTACATCGCCGCATTAACGTTCATTTTTACATTGACCTGCCTGTTTCACCATGTACTGCGGAACTTGCCTTATTTCTTTTTTCACCCTGCTTGGTCACATTGCGCCATTTGACGCTCCCCACTAATGCCGCTATTTCCCTAACTGCAGAGAGAAAAATAAAAACAACTACTTCCCTTATAATCCCAAAACCCTAAGTTCAAGGTAAAAATTTACGCTACCTTTGCCATTTTGCCCCAACTTCTGCAACTCCACCCCTGCTGGCGGTTATGCGGAACTTGCCGTCATATCGGTACTTTATCCGCTTTTTTTACAATGTTGGAACTCTGCATTTACAACGCGCGTCTGAAAGGCCCCTTACATCCATTTCTCTTGCCTTCAAGTCTCTTTTTAAGGACTTTAAACACACTGATTTGCATTCACAACTCCATACAGTAAACATCATTAAATATTTCTTTCGTACTCTAAAGAAGTCCATGATTTGCTTTTCACAGGTTATTGAAATACACACTTTCCTTTTATTGTTTTTGCCTATTGATACATAGTTATTATTGATTCTTTCCTTAACTAACACACTCTAGCTCATTTTGGATTGGATTCACTGACTATTCTTACAAAGATGAGCTCTCCAACAACAAATCTCGCTCTTGCCAAAGAGGCTGCATCTACGCCAACGAAGAAGCGTGCAGAGGAGACTTCGGAAGAGACACGTCTTCGGTTAGATCGTGATAAGGCTGCTAAAGCAAAACGCATTGCAGAGGAGACTTCGGAAGAGAGACGTCTTCGGTTAGATCTTCGTAAGGCTGCTAAGGCGAACGCACTGCTGAGGAGACTTCCGAAGAGAGACGTTTTCGCTTAGTGATAAGGCTGCTAAGGCAAAGCGCACTGCTGAGGAGACTGCGGAAATGAGACGTCTTCGGTTTCTTCGTGTTAAGGCTGCTCAGGCGAAACGCATTGCCCAGGAGACTTCTGAACAGAGACGTCTTCGGTTAGATCGTGCTAAGGCTGCTAAAGTGATACGCATTGCCAAACTCTCTTCTCCACTGAGACGTTTTTGGTTGGATGCTGCGAAGGCTGCTTTGAAGAAACGTATTTCTGAACTCTCTTCCGAAGAAAGAAGCCAACGAATGGCAAAAAGAGCCATTGCTGAGCGTTGCAGACGCAAACTACAAAAACTTAGAGCCACTGAAGAACCGTCTGACAAAGATACTATTCCTGCCTCTTCGTCTACTGACATTCTACAAACTGAACAGCCTTTAACACCTCCCATGACCTCCATGGGAAAAGAAAAAATAAAGGTTGACAAGGAGGCTGTGCGTATGCGCAAGAAGCGTGCCGAGGAGAGTTCTGAAGAAAGACGACTTCGCTTGGACAAGGAAAAGGCTGCTTTGAAGACACGGCTTTCAAAAGAGTCTTTGGAAGGAAGGACGGAACGATTAGGCAAAAAATCTATGGCTGCGCGTCAAAGACGCCAACAACAAAAGTTAATGCCTACAGGAGATCCGTCTGATCCTCATACTGCTGCCACCTCTTCGTCTGACCCTCATACTGCTGCCACCTCTTCCTCTGATCCTCATACTGCTGACTCCTCTTCGTCTGATCCTCATACTGCTGCCACCTCTTCTTCTGACCCTCATACTGCTGCCACCTCTTCCTCTGATCCTCATACTGCTGACTCCTCTTCCTCTGATCCTCATACTGCTGCCACCTCTTCGTCTGATCCTCATACTGCTGCCACCTCTTCGTCTGACCCTCATACTGCTGCCACCTCTTCCTCTGATCCTCATACTGCTGACTCCTCTTCGTCTGATCCTCATACTGCTGCCACCTCTTCTTCTGACCCTCATACTGCTGCCACCTCTTCCTCTGATCCTCATACTGCTGACTCCTCTCCGTCTGATCCTCATACTGCTGCCACCTCTTCGTCTGATCCTCATACTGCTGCCACCTCTTCCTCTGATCCTCATACTGCTGACTCCTCTTCGTCTGATCCTCATACTGCTGCCACCTCTTCTTCTACTGTGTTAACTACAACTGAACAGCCTTTACCACATCTCAAGGCGACATGTAAACGAAAACACTGTGCTGAGGAGACGCCATACAGCAAACAGTGTAAAATGATGAGCCTTAAAAGGACAAGACAGATACGTCAAGATACGCTGTCTCCTACGTCTAGACAAGTCCGCTTGACCCATTTGGCTGCATCACGTCGTGACGTACGCAAAAGTTCTTCCACTTCAACATTGCAAGAGGCAGAACGGAATATATATTCAATTTCTTCATTTTTGGAATGTGTTGAATCTACGTCCCTTCCACGTCTCATCTATGTTGGATTACACAATAAACATCTACATTTGTTATGTACACCTCTCCTACATCCAATGGGATTTACTGATCAGGATCATGCTATTCTAGAACATACCTGTGGTCCCATGAAGTTAATATGTGAACATTGTGAGGCTCTGCATTTTACTGATGAACGCCCATCAGATCAACAGTTTAGTCTTTGTTGCCACAAGGGAAAAGTAAAGGTACCATTACCTCAATACCCGGAGGTCTTCCAACGCCTGCTGAAAGGAGAGAGTGAGTACAGTCGAAATTTGATGGAGAACATCCGGAGCATTAATAGTTCTTTTGCTTTTGCCTCCATGGGTGCCCATGTTTCTCTACCACCTGGACACGGCCCTTACTGTTTCCGTATTCATGGGCAAATTTATCATCGCACTGGAACACTCCATCCTGCTCAAGATCAACCTCCAGCATATGCACAACTCTACATTTTAGATACTGCAAGCGCTATAGAACAACGGATACAGTCTCCAGAAAATGTGAAATGTAATCCTACTTTAATGAGTATCATTGCTCTTCAATTGGATAATATTAATCCCTTTGTTTCGGCATACAAAATGCCACGTGACGTTGAATTAGAACAACAGAAGGCAGTAGAACATGGCACCGTCATGCCAAATATTATCATGGCCATTAAACAAGACAGACAGCAAGACCCTAGACGCTATAACAATCCTACTGTCAATGAAGTTGCTGTGGTCTTTGAAAATGCTGATGGAGAGCCACCATTCAATAGAGACATTTTAATTCATTTGAACCCCTTGGCCCCAAAAACACAGCAAGTCAGTATTCTACACAGCAATTTAGATGCATTACTCTATCCCTTATTTTTCCCTCATGGAGAACAAGGCTGGCATGAGGGACTCAAGCATCAAGGCCAAAGTCTACGCAGGGTTACACAGCTCCAGTATTACTGCTATTTGTTGTCTGTACGGAATCGGTTCAATCCTGTTCTAAATGGTGGCAAACTAACACAGCAGTACTTAGTGGATGCGTATGTGAAAATCGAGGCTAATCGCTTAAATTTTATCCGTCAACACCAAAAGGATTTAAAAGTAGAGGATTATTGCGTACTCCAGGAACATCTCCTGAAACAATCTGTTGAGAAAGGTATTCCCATTGGCAAGACGGTCATTTTACCATCTTCCTTTGAAGGCAGTCCCAGAAACATGCAGCAACGCTATCAGGATGCCATGGCTATTGTGACTAAATTTGGACGGCCGGATCTTTTCGTAACCATGACCTGTAATCCTAAATGGAGTGAGATTACAAACAATTTAGAGCCATGGCAGCGTGTGGAACATAGACCTGATTTAGTCGCCCGTGTCTTCAGAATTAAACTGGAAGCCCTATTAAAAGACATTAACACTGGATTATTTGGCAAAGTTTGTGCAATGGTTCATGTTATTGAATTCCAAAAGCGTGGCCTACCACACGCTCACATTTTGATCATTCGGGATAGCAAATCCAAACTAAGAACTGAGGTTGAAGTGGATAATATAGTTTGGGCTGAAATCCCTGATCCAGAAGAATACCCTCTGCTCCATGAAATTGGGATGCAACACATGATTCATGGACCCTGTGGACAACACAACCCCAATTCTCCATGTATGGATCTTGGAAAGTGTAAGAAAGGTTTTCCTAAAGATTTCCAACCAAGAACACTCATAGCTAAGGATGCATACCCTACTTATCAAAGAAAGGAAGGATCATCCTTTGAACACCATTCAAAGATGATTGATAATTCTTGGGTTGTTCCCTATAACCCTTTCCTACTATTAAAATACAAGTGTCATATTAATGTTGAGGTATGTGCTTCCATTCAAAGTGTTAAATACCTATTCAAATATGTCTACAAAGGACATGATAAAGCCAATCTTGAAAATTGCCAAACTAATATCCACCATGATGAAACACATCAATTCATGGATTCAAGATACTTGAGTGCACCGGAGGCAGCTTGGCGAATATTTGCTTACCCAATGCATAGACAATCGCACTCTATTATTCGCCTTGCCGTACATCTCCCACATTCTCAACCACTTTATTTTCATGAGGATGACTCTGTTGACAACATCAGTTACACAATGCACAGAAAATCTACTCTTATGGCCTACTTTGAGCTCAATGAGAATGACCTACATGCTCATGCTTACTTATACCGCCAAATTCCAGAGCACTATGTTTGGAAACAAGGTGCATGGGAAATTAGAAAGCGAGGAGGTTCTTCAGTGATTGGAAGAATGTATACTGTTGTTGTTACTGCATGTCAAAGGAGCAACAAGTTTTGACAACATTAAGACTGTTAATGAAGTCACATACCCAACTTTTAAAGAGGCGGCATTAGCCCTTGGATTGCTCTTCGATGACAGTGTTTGGAGAAATACTTTATTGGATGCCTGTGTTCTCAACATGCCTGCACAGCTTCGTGATATGTTTGCATATATATGTATTTTTGGTCCTCCAGCTCATCCATTGGAGTTGTGGCAAGAATTTAAACAAGACTTTATCCAAGACTACTGCCATGCATATCACTCCAACACTGAGGAGTGTGAGGATTGTGAAGGATATGCAATGACTGATGTCCAAAATGTTCTGAAATTTCATGGCAAAACTTTTACTGATTTTAATCTACCACGACCAAAAAGAAAGCCACACGTTGCCCCACAATACAACAAGGATGATGAGTTAAGAAGAGCTCAGCAAATGAAAGCTACTTTAAATGACCAACAACTTTTGGCCTATGATGCGATAAATCAAGCTTTACATGATAGAAGTCTACAACCTAAGTGCTTTTTCATCGACGGTCCAGGTGGCAGTGGCAAAACATATCTGTATGATTTATTAATTCATGAACTAAGAGGAGAAGGCGAAATTGTCTCACCTGCAGCCAGTACAGGGATTGCAGCTAACTTACTGCAAGGAGGAAGAACCATCCATTCGCTTTACAGAATACCAATTCCAATCAATGAAACATCCGTTTCCAGAATTAAAAATGATACAGATGCTGCACAACATTTGAAAAGTACCAAACTTTTCATTATTGACGAGTCCACTCTGTTATCTAAATATGCATTGCATGTGATAGATCAACTTTTACGGGATGTCATGACAACAGATATCTCCAAGAAAAATACAACACCTTTTGGAGGAAAAGTCATTGTTCTGGGAGGAGACTTTCGACAGTGTCTGCCTATCATCCCTCATGGTACAAGAACTGACATTATAGAGAGTTGTATTAAATACTCACGACAATGGCAGCTTTTCACTCAATTGCCACTCTTCAACAACATGCGTTCCATTGATCCTGATTATAGCAGTTGGTTACTTCAACTGGGAAATGGTGAATTGTCCAATGATTTCAACCTTGGAGATGATATCATTGAAATCCCACAAGACATGATCTGCACTGGCTCACTTATATTTGATATACGGTATTTGGTGAAAACATTCTCATTGATGTACATAACAATGAAAGCATTCAGATTGCTGCATCACATGCCATTCTTTGTCCTAAAAATGACCATGTGGATATGGTGAACTCTAAGGTTATGGATTGCATTGCTGGTGAATACACTGAATACATTAGTGATTCCATTGATCCTGATGAGACTGAAGACCCAGACCAATATCCAGTGGAATTTTTAAATTCACTCACACCAACGGGAATGCCTTCTCATTGCCTCAAATTAAAAATCGGTACCATTGTCATGCTTTTGCGCAACTTTAACAGCAGAAAAGGTCTTTGCAATGGGACTCGCTTGATTGTCATCGCTTTGCTTGACAATATGATTCAAGCCAAAGTCATTACTGGGTCTGCAGAAGGAAATGTGGTGTTTATTCCAAGGATTGACTTATCTCCATCAGAGATTGCCTTACCTTTCAAGTTAAGACGTCGACAATTTCCCGTGAAGCCTGCTTTTGCCATGACCATCAACAAATCCCAAGCCCAAACACTGGAGAAAGTAGGGATTTTTTTGCCAGAACCCGTTTTTGGACATGGACAGTTATATGTGGCTTTTTCACGAGTGAAAAGACGATGCAATGTTAAGGTGAAAGTGCTGGATACACCCATTCAAGTCAAATTGCTGCCCAATAGTGAAAAACTCTTTACTAAAAATATTGTCTATAACAATATTTTATTTTAAATTCTTTAGATACATATTAGATTTAGATACATAGTTACTTTCTAATTAAACACAAATATTACAATAAATTAGTTTTGCCATAGATGTATAGGAATAAAAAAACAAAAACAAATACAAAAAAATTAGTTTAGCCATAGATGTATAGGAATATAAAAAAACAAAAATACCAAAAAAATTAGTTTAGTTATAGATAAAGACATTATAATTAGTTATTAGATATAAAATAGTCATTTAAGATATATAGTCGTTAGTGTTCATTTTCACTAAAAATATAGTGTATACAAATATTTTTCTTTAAATTCTTTAGATACATATTAGATTTAGATATATAGTTACTTTCTAATTAAACACAAATATTACAATAAATTAGTTTAGCCATAGATGTATAGGAATAGAAAATAAAACTTACCAAAAAAATTAGTTTAGTTATAGATAAAGTCATTATACTTTGTTATTAGATATAAAATAGTAATTTAAGATATATAGTCGTTAGTTTTAGTTTTCACTAAAAATATAGTGTATAAAAACATTTTACTTTAAATTCTTTAGATACATATTACATTTAGATACATAGTTACTTTCTATTTCAACACAAATATTACAATAAATTACTTTAGTCATAGATGTATAGGAATAAAAAAAAAAAATACAAAAAAATTAGTTTTGCCATACATGTATAGGAATAGAAAAAAACAAAAATACCAAAAAAATTTGTTTACTTATAGATAAAGACATTATAATTAGTTATTAGATATAAAATAGTCATTTAAGATATATAGTCGTTAGTGTTCGTTTTCACTAAAAATATAGTGTATAAAAATATTTTACTTTAAATTATTTAGATACATATTAGATTTAGATACATAGTTACTTTCTAATTAAACACAAATATTACAATAAATTAGTTTAGCCATAGATGTATAGGAATAAAAATAAAAATACAAAAAAATTAGTTTTGCCATAGATGTATAGGAATAGAAAAAAAAAAATACCCCAAAAAATAGTTATGTTATAGATAAAGTCATTATAATTAGTTATTAGATATAAAATAGTAATTTAAGATATATAGTCGTTAGTTTTAGTTTTCTCTAAAAATATAGTGTATAAAAATATTTTAATTTAAATTCTTTACATACATTTTACATTTACATACATAGTTACTTTCTAATTAAACACAAATATAACAATAAATTAGTTTAGCCATAGATGTATAGGAATAAAAAAAAAATACAAAAAAATTAGTTTAGCCATAGATGTATAGGAATAGAAAATAAAAAAAAATTAAAAATTGTTTAGCCATAGATGTATAGGAATAGAAAATAAAAATACCAACAAAATTAGTTTAGTTATAGATAAAGACATTATATTTAGTTATTAGTTATAAAATAGTCATTTAAGATATATAGTCGTTAGTTTGTTAGCTTAGAAACATTCTTTATATATGTCACAGTATATGTATTTAAACACACATTTTGTAGTAGATTGTAGATGTGTATCATCTAAATGCTTGCATTTAGTGATAAGAACCTGAAGCTCCAGCAGTATAGCTGCTGAGAGATTTCATTTTCTTTTTACACAGGGTGAGGTTTTTGTGAACAGCTAGGAGACGGGTGGGACGCCTGTTCACACACATCTCTATCTCGAACTGTGTTCTGTACATATAAGTACATACATACATATAGGTACATATTTAGACACATAGGTACATATTTAGACACATAGGGAAAGAATAGACATTTTGATTTTAAATCTGAATTCTTCTGCTATTTGTGGAATTTATAGTGGGAAAAAAGAAATTTTGCCACTTGCTGCCTAATGGTGACCTACAGCATTCTTACTGTAAGTTGCATGAAATGTATATGGAATCTGTGGTTTACTAGCAGCAGTTGCGGCACATGTTTTTTCGACAGTTTCAAACGCCAAAATCACAGCTCTGATTTTTAGTGGTTGCATTTAGTGAACCTGTCAAAGCTGTGTTTGCCGTATTTACTGCAAGCTAACTGCAAATTCCATATACATTACATGTTACTTGCTGAAAGTGAGCTGTAGGTAGGCCCTTTGGTGCCAAGTGCAGAAATTGTATTTTGTTATTCCACACCTTCTGCAAATAGATGAAAAATATCTGCTTTAAAAGGAGTCTAACTATTAATTATTAGGGATAGAGTAGAGTAGGTCCCACCAGCTGTAAGGCTACCTTCCCGTGGTTGGTGGGGAAACATGTACTGGCTAAATCATAGATTATTAATATTCATATATAAATTGAATATACGTAATCTGTACAAAACATCGGTGCCAGTATCTGTACGAAAAGCCTTGCCTTAGAATCATGACATGTACTACACTGACATATACCATACAAACATTGGTAGTTGATAGATGATAGATATCATGTCTTATGTGCATTATTGTCAAATTTGAATAAATAATGTATATATGCATGCTAGACTCCCGATTCTTTAGAATCGGGCCGCCATCTTAGACATATAATGGACTACTTTGAGTTTTACATTTACTGATGAAAGTGAGGCGCTATTCTTATTGGTCGCCGGCAGCACACAGCGACCAATGAGAATAGCGCTTCAATTACAGCGGTAAATCTGAAACTTAAAATATTCCATGTATTTGAAGTATGGCGCCATACAGCGCAGCGCTCTTCTGATCGCTCGCCGCCTTCAGCGCGCCGAACAATCGGAATAGCGGTGGCCGCTATGCCGCCATATTTCAAATATACTGAGTAAACTATACACAGATTCTAGAATCTCACAGCTAGTTATTTATACTTCTCTCCTTCAAAATAAAAGATTCATTCCATCTGACAATCACAGTGAGTGATCACTTGCTTCCCTGCTGCTCACTCCCCAGGGCTGAATATTCAAGTATCACTGCACTGCCCGCCTCTGGTTCTATGATGTGTGAATGTGGTTGGCTCTCCAGGCACAGTGCAGACAGAGGAGGGGGGAGGAGGTGTGTGCTCTTAGTAAATGCAGCTCTGAGATCTTCATTGTGTGTATCTGAGGCATGTGTGTAGTGTGTGCTGGAGATATTTTTTAGTGTTTATAGGAGCATTTGATCATTTGCTCAGCAGATACACACATTACATGTCTGCAGGAAATCTAGTGTTCATATAAACAAAAATCTCTCACAGACAGCACAAGAGTTGTAGCATAAAACACCTCCCCCCTCTCATTCTCCCCTAGCAGCCTGGAAAAGCCTGAGATTCAGTGTCAGGGGAGGGACAGAATACCAGCTTGGATAGGAGTTAATATTTAAATAACATTTACTTACTGTGACTCTTGGGAGTCATGACAATTACTTTTACAGCTGTCTGCTGGGTGAGCAGGTGCTTATAGCAAGAGAACTACAAAGGGGACATTAATGATTTTTACTAGGGATGAGCGAGTCTACTCGCTAGGACTCGTTACTCGGCGATTCTTAAGGGACTCGCTGGACTCGGTAATCGGCGAGTCTTTTAGCGAATACTCGCTCAGTAACGAGTCCAATGCAAGTCAATGTTTTGTCAGAGTTTATTTTATCTCACTCGCTAGACTCGCTAGACTCGCTCTATCACATCGCTATATAGCTTGAATCTCCCCAAACAGCAGCGAGTCTGAGCGAGTCTACGAGTCCGAATCCTAGCGAGTCTGCGATTCCGAGTCCTGTATTCTCTATTCGGGACTCGCGAATCCAGAATCTTTTATGTTACTAGTCAGCATTGCGTGTTAGGTCAGAAAACTTGTGAAGACAGCCAATCATAGTCAGTAATGCCATAGCAGCTTTGGTTGTGTCAGGACTATGATTGGCTGCTGTCCATCGTGATGCCTATGTCATCTATGACAGGCAAGGCAGTATATAAGGCTTGCCCCCGCCATTTTGGGCACATTCCTGAGAAGAGCTGACCTAGTGTAGGGAGACTTGGAGCAGATCTAGGGACAGTTAGGCAGTGTAGGAGTCACATATAACCCAAAAGTTCTTTTCAGAACTAACAGGACGGAGTGTAGGAGTCAAGATTCCTCACACATAACCCAAAAGTTCTTTTCAGAACTACCAGGACGGAGGATTGCTGTACAGGACTGTAAGGAAGGGGAGATAGGAGCAGCCTTACAGTGAATCCAGCACCATCCTCAGAGCTTAGTTCACCCAGCTTTCCGCAGAGCTGTAATCCTAAGCTTTTTCTGATTTTTGGCACTAGTCTACCAAATAATTTTGGTGCCATTTTTCCACAAAAAATTTCCTGTGCCAGTGCGTTGCTGTACGGCGTCCTGCCTGCAGCTCGCACGGTACTTGTAAACTTGCACGCAGCCAGCACCGCAGCCTAACAGTGCCTGGTTCTGCGTACTAAACAATTTTTTCCTGTGCCAGTGCGTTGCTGTACGGTGTCCTGCCTGCAGCTCGCACGGTACTTGTAAACTTGCACGCAGCCAGCACCGCAGCCTAACGGTGCCTGGTTCTGCGTACTAAACAATTTTTTCCTGTGCCAGTGCGTTGCTGTACGGTGTCCTGCCTGCAGCTCGCACGGTACTTGTAAACTTGCACGCAGCCAGCACCGCAGCCTAACGGTGCCTGGTGCTGCGTACTAAACAATTTTTTCCTGTGCCAGTGCGTTGCTGTACGGTGTCCTGCCTGCAGCTCGCACGGTACTTGTAAACTTGCACGCAGCCAGCACCGCAGCCTAACAGTGCCTGGTTCTGCGTAGTAAACAATTTTTTCCTGTGCCAGTGCGTTGCTGTACGGTGTCCTGCCTGCAGCTCGCACGGTACTTGTAAACTTGCACGCAGCCAGCACCGCAGCCTAACGGTGCCTGGTGCTGCGTACTAAACAATTTTTTCCTGTGCCAGTGCGTTGCTGTACGGTGTCCTGCCTGCAGCTCGCACGGTACTTGTAAACTTGCACGCAGCCAGCACCGCAGCCTAACAGTGCCTGGTTCTGCGTAGTAAACAATTTTTTCCTGTGCCAGTGCGTTGCTGTACGGTGTCCTGCCTGCAGCTCGCACGGTACTTGTAAACTTGCACGCAGCCAGCACCGCAGCCTAACGGTGCCTGGTTCTGCGTACTAAACAATTTTTTCCCGTGCCAGTGCGTTGCTGTACGGTGTCCTGCCTGCAGCTCGCACGGTACTTGTAAACTTGCACGCAGCCAGCACCGCAGCCTAACGGTGCCTGGTTCTGCGTACTAAACAATTTTTTCCTGTGCCAGTGCGTTGCTGTACGGTGTCCTGCCTGCAGCTCGCACGGTACTTGTAAACTTGCACGCAGCCAGCACCGCAGCCTAACGGTGCCTGGTGCTGCGTACTAAACAATTTTTTCCTGTGCCAGTGCGTTGCTGTACGGTGTCCTGCCTGCAGCTCGCACGGTACTTGTAAACTTGCACGCAGCCAGCACCGCAGCCTAACGGTGCCTGGTTCTGCGTACTAAACAATTTTTTCCTGTGCCAGTGCGTTGCTGTACGGTGTCCTGCCTGCAGCTCGCACGGTACTTGTAAACTTGCACGCAGCCAGCACCGCAGCCTAACGGTGCCTGGTGCTGCGTACTAAACAATTTTTTCCTGTGCCAGTGCGTTGCTGTACGGTGTCCTGCCTGCAGCTCGCACGGTACTTGTAAACTTGCACGCAGCCAGCACCGCAGCCTAACGGTGCCTGGTTCTGCGTACTAAACAATTTTTTCCTGTGCCAGTGCGTTGCTGTACGGTGTCCTGCCTGCAGCTCGCACGGTACTTGTAAACTAGCACGCAGCCAGCACCGCAGCCTAACAGTGCCTGGTTCTGCGTAGTAAACAATTTTTTCCTGTGCCAGTGCGTTGCTGTACGGTGTCCTGCCTGCAGCTCGCACGGTACTTGTAAACTTGCACGCAGCCAGCACCGCAGCCTAACAGTGCCTGGTTCTGCGTAGTAAACAATTTTTTCCTGTGCCAGTGCGTTGCTGTACGGTGTCCTGCCTGCAGCTCGCACGGTACTTGTAAACTTGCACGCAGCCAGCACCGCAGCCTAACGGTGCCTGGTTCTGCGTACTAAACAATTTTTTCCTGTGCCAGTGCGTTGCTGTACGGTGTCCTGCCTGCAGCTCGCACGGTACTTGTAAACTTGCACGCAGCCAGCACCGCAGCCTAACGGTGCCTGGTGCTGCGTACTAAACAATTTTTTCCTGTGCCAGTGCGTTGCTGTACGGTGTCCTGCCTGCAGCTCGCACGGTACTTGTAAACTTGCACGCAGCCAGCACCGCAGCCTAACGGTGCCTGGTTCTGCGTACTAAACAATTTTTTCCTGTGCCAGTGCGTTGCTGTACGGTGTCCTGCCTGCAGCTCGCACGGTACCTTCCATCTCTGTTAAAATATCTTAGCCTCTAGTGTGTACCTTTCACGAAATAGTACCTGCTACTTGTTTTACAAGCCCCCAGAAAGCCACCAGAAATTATAAAATGTCACACAAAAAACCAAATCCCAAAAAAAGTCTTGCTAAGGGACAGGGACGAGGTACAGGCATTGGTAGTCGTGGCCAACTATCCACCAGTTCGGGCAGACAGACGAGGATTGATCGATCGTTCCTCCTGTCTAACTTTCCCCGTCAGGAAAGTAAACGAGTATTGAGGCCGGAAGACGAACAGCATCTAACGTCTTGGCTGGCAGACAAGACCTCAACAACAGGTTCTTGCAGAACTCAAGGTTCCTTGAGCACTGTGTCTACTGTTGGTACATACCATGCTGGGTCATCTAATCCACAACCTCTTCACAGTTCCTCAGACCAACAGCAGCCCCATGAAAATGTTGACACAGACATGGGTCACTCAGATGACTTATTTGGTACATATAATCCTTTACATGAATCCGGTTTGCCAGACTCCGTAGTAGATGAGATACTTGATGAAGAATTGTCCAATCATGGACAAGTTTTAGAGACACCCCGGCCACATGAACGTGTCTTTCAGCAAAGTCTTAGACCGTCTCAGGAGTTGGAGGATGATGATGATGATGAGACAGTGACACACTTGTCATCTGGGGAGCAAAATCTATCTTGTTATCGGGAAGATTTAGAAGAGGAAGGGGTTGATGATGAGACAACTGATCCCACGTGGAATGTTGCGATGCAGAGCCAGCAGAGCAGCACGGAGGAAGAAAGTGTGTATGTCCCACCAACAAAGGCACCAAGGCCTACTCCTCCCACCAGAACTGAAAGAGTCACCACTGTTGCCCAAAATGTGTCCACTGTGGCTCAAAATTTGTCAACTGTTGGACAAAATGTCTCAAATGTGGGCCTCAGTAATCCCTCAGGGAGTACAGTCAAGCCTAGAGGTCGGTCAGCCACTGTGTGGAAATTTTTTAAAGATGGGCCTTCTCAAGAAAATGTGGTCATCTGTACCATCTGCCATGCAAGGCTAAGCAGAGGCCACGGGAAAGGAAACCAGAGCACCAGCAGTATGCGGAAGCACATGGCTGGTCAGCACCCTATTCAGTGGTCAAAAGTGCAGCCTTCCACAACAGTGTCATCTGACCCAAAGACTGCGACGGTAACTCAGATACGTCCGTCACAATCAAGTGTTGCTGAAGCTGGTCCAGCTGATATGTACTCATCACAAGCAGCGGTTGCAGAGAGACTGAACACGAGTGCAGACAGTTCTCGGTCAGCAACATCCTTACAGTTATCAGTGACACAGCTGTACGAAAGGAAGCAGAAATACCACTCTTCCCACCCATTAGCCAAAAAAATAAATGCCCAGATAGCTAAGTTGTTAGCAGTCGAGATGTTGCCGTTTAGGCTTGTGGGTACCGACTCTTTCCGTGAGCTTTTGGCTGTGGCAGTACCACGCTACTCGGTTCCAAGCCGCCACTACTTTTCACGTTGTGCCGTCCCCGCGTTACATGAGCATGTCATTAACAACCTCAAGCGTGCCCTCACCAACGCTGTAACCGGGAAAGTACACCTTACTACGGACACGTGGACAAGCAGTTCAGGACAGGGCCGGTACATCTCGCTCACCGCGCATTGGATCAACGTTGTGGAGAGTGTGCCAAACGATGTTAGTGTTACATCAAACATCCTACCCACGCCACGGATAGCTGGCACAACCTCATTCAGGGTCTCTGCATCATCCTATATGTCCACTACCCCATCTTCCGCTTCCTCGACCAATCCTCAATTGCCCTCAACATCACGGCCAAGTTGGGAGGTTTGCTGCAGTGCTTCAGCAAGACGCCAACAGGCTCTGCTGAAGCTGATCTGTTTAGGTCACACACCGCACACTGCAGTAGAGCTGTTGAAAGGTCTGAAGCAACAGACAGATGAGTGGCTATCCCCACTCCAACTCCAGACCGGTCTCGTGGTGAGCGACAATGGTCGTAACCTAGTGGCTGCACTTAAGCTCGGAAACCTTGTGCACGTGCCTTGCATGGCTCACGTGCTGAATCTAGTAGTGCAGAAATTCCTGCGTACATACCCAGAGCTATGTGACCTACTGGAGAAGGTGCGTCGAGTTTGTGCACATTTTCGTCATTCGTCAACAGCGGTTGGAAAACTTTCATTGCTTCAAAAGCAATTGAATTTGCCCAACCACAGACTCATTTGTGACATGCCGACACGATGGAACTCTACATTCCTTATGTTATCGAGGATCAATGAGCAGCAGAGGGCAATATCCGAGTATCAGTTGCAACATGCCCGTCAGACCGGCAGTCAGCCACGACATATTAGTACAATGGAGTGGGTGTGGATCGCTGACACATCTGAGGTTCTTGATAATTTTGACTACTGCACAAAACTGGTGAGCGGTGATCAGTCCATCATCAGTGTCACTGTACCCATGCTGTGTCTGCTGAAAGAATCCCTCATTAATCAGAAAAATGAAGCATTGAGAGCCCAGCAGATGGCTATGGAGCCAGATTTAAACAGCGCAGTACCTAGCCAGCAAAGCCAGTATGACCAGGACACAATGGCTCCTGAGGAGGAACAGGAGCAAGACGATGAAGAGGATTTATTTTTTGTTGGTGCCGATGTCAACCCAGATGGTACTCACAACCCCAGCTTTGTGTCTGTCCACCATGGGTGGCCTGGAGAGGAGGAGGCGGAGACAGACTTTACGGAAACAATGGGTATTGAACATCGTTCTGAGGACACTGAAGACATGAGTCTATGCAGCTTAGGACACATGGCTCACTTCATGTTGACTTGTCTGCTAGAAGACCCACGAGTGATTAACATATTGCACAACGACCTCTACTGGTTGGCCACCTTTCTGGACCCACGTTATAAAGATAACTTCACGTCGCTGCTGTTTCAGTCACCACGTGGCTTGACAATTGACTATTTCAAGAGGGTTCTTGTGGATAATATGCTTCGAATATCACCGTCAGACAACACTCTGCCCATAGTTAGCAACTCTGTGCAACAGCAGCCTTTGGTCGGGGCACAATCATCCACGCTGTCCAGAAGAGATGCTGGAAAGATGTCCGCAAAGTGGGCTATGTTCAATAAGCCATCGAACCTGCAGCGCCATGTTGCACCAGTAACCATCTCTCGGAGACAGAAACTTACCAACATGGTACAAGAATACTTAAGTGACAGTACCTGCTTCCTGACTGATGCCGCAGTCCCGTTTAATTACTGGGTCTCCAAGCTCCACACTTGGACCGAGCTCTCGTTGTATGCCTTGGAGGTGCTGGCATGCCCTGCAGCTAGTGTGACATCAGAGCGGGTTTTCAGTGCCGCTGGGGGTATCATAACTGATACCAGGACACGTCTTACTCCAGAGAATGCAGACAGGCTTACTCTAATTAAGTTTAATAGGAACTGGATTTCACAAGACTTCTTGAGCCCTGAAGACGACAGTACTCAGAGCTGAAGTGCCACGTTCAACATCAATATGATATAATTAATCATTGTATTATATTGTGTCTTTTTGGTACAAGCAGTATGTCCAAGACCAGTAACGATTTGCGTAACCATGTTCCTGCAACCTGGTAATGAGGCTGCTTCATCTTAAACCAACACTACACCTTAACTTCGGTTTCATTAACCATCACAACACCTTTTCACAAGGAATCAACCTTTATTTTCTGTTAGCAAACATTTAAAAGCCCCTTGGGCTAATTTTTTGAGCCACCCTGGCTAACAAGCTGATCCTGGCCCTTAGGCCTGCATTTATACCCAAAATGCAAAACAGCCCCTTGGGCTAATTTTTGGAGACACCCAGCCTAAGAGGCTTATCATGGCCCTTAGGCCTGCATTTATACCCAAAATGCCAAACAGCCCCTTGGGCTAATTTTTGGAAACACCCAGCCTAACAAGCTGATCATGGCCCTTAGGCCTGCATTTACACGAAAAATGCCAAACTGCCCCTTGGGCTAATTTTTGGAAACACCCAGCCTAACAAGCTGATCATGGCCCTTAGGCCTGCATTTACACTAAAAATGCCAAACAGCCCCTTGGGCTAATTTTTGGAAACACCCAGCCTAACAAGCTCATCATGGCCCTTAGGCCTGCATTTACACGAAAAATGCCAAACAGCCCCTTGGGCTAATTTTTGGAAACACCCAGCCTAACAAGCTGATCATGGCCCTTAGGCCTGCATTTACACGAAAAATGCCAAACAGCCCCTTGGGCTAATTTTTGGAAACACCCAGCCTAACAAGCTGAACATGGCCCTTAGGCCTGCATTTATACCCAAAATGCAAAACAGCCCCTTGGGCTAATTTTTGGAGACACCCAGCCTAAGAGGCTTATCATGGCCCTTAGGCCTGCATTTATACCCAAAATGCCAAACAGCCCCTTGGGCTAATTTTTGGAAACACCCAGCCTAACAAGCTGATCATGGCCCTTAGGCCTGCATTTACACGAAAAATGCCAAACTGCCCCTTGGGCTAATTTTTTGGAAACAC